>UESW01001602.1:172463-407438 GCA_900491605.1 Calamus simplicifolius | reverse complement strand
AGAGGGATTATTTTAAGAAAGCAAAGGTTTAATGCCTATAGAGAGAGAACGTGAGCTTTTTTTTTTTCCTTTCTCTCTTCTATGAAGTGGGAAAGAAGAGTGCTGCAGGTAATAAATGGAAGAGAGAGAGGGAGAGGGGTCCTGGAATTTGAGAATTTGAGGGGGAAAAAAAGAAAAGAAAATTCTTTTAATTTGCTTGTTTTTTTGGTAAATTGGAAAAAAAAAGTTGTAATTTGACGTCACGCAGACCGGGACAGATTGGGACCTAATTTCCCCACTACGATTCGTAGGTGCGCCTGATTGAGAATCGGATGTGAGAATCCAGAGCCGACCATGGGAAACGCTTGCTTGTTTAAAGTGCAAGGGAACTGGTCTGAGCCATGAGGCTTGTGTTTGGAGGAACTGTTGAAAGATAACGAGGTGGGAACTGTAGGGCTTGTTTTAATGGTCCCCTCTTCAAGGCTAACTGCATCTAATTAATGAAGGAGATCATGAGCTTTATCTGAAACCTTATCGAGGGTGTTTAAATTTTGAACTTAAAAACTTTGGATGTGTCAGTTTAAGCTGCAAGCAGCAAGTGCAGCGACAAAAGCATGCAAGATGTACTAATGCCAACGTAGTATTGTACAAATTAGAACATGGCATGTGTCATTATTGATCAAGTGGAGAGAATAATAGATGTATGACTGAAATATTCTGAAATTGTGAAGGTGTCGACTAGTGCAAGTGGTAGCTTTTGGGAGATCGATCAGTACAACTTGACTTTGAAACCCACCCTCATCTAGATTCAGGCCAGAACTTCTAGCTAGTCCTAATCCTCTGGAAAAGAATATTGTTATATCTATGTTAATAGATTGATATATACATGGCTGATGTCTTGTACCATAAACAGCTAATTATGTCGTCAACTCATTCTTTCTCCAAAACTGACAAACAATTCGCGCAAGGTGCCTCGATTAGAGAATTTTAACTTTCTTTTTGTCTTTCTACAAGGTATTTTTCTAGATGATTGGTTATTGTTGGAGTCTGAGATTTGTGTTTGCCCACCATATATATGTTTGCGAGGATAGTCTATTAATTTGTATGATCGTCAAGCTTATTTATTTGCTTCAAAAACACTACCTATAGATGCATTGCTTTGTTATGTAACATTTCATTTAAAAGCAAACTGTTTTAAATTTAGCAAGCATTTCAATCTTTCATTAGTTTGCGACCAGATTGTAGAAATGTTCACATCAAACATATCAGTTTCTTCCAACTTTTTCTCTTTAATTTCCTTGTTAAGAACGTACTCAACCTTCTACCATATGTGCTATATTTGTTCTGACAAATTTTGCAGCCTTAAAATAACAGTGGGAGATGCGTATAATTTCTGTAGCAACTGTTTTTTTTTTTTTTCTTTTTAAGAAGACTGGCGATAGCGCCAACAATGTGTGAATTACCTTTGTCAAACTTTTAGGGAATCACCTCCTGGTATTCAAACAAATATACCCCTCCCAAATGGAGGAGGAGGAAATGGCTTGCCTTACAAGATCTCACAAACAGTCAACCATGAATCAAATACAACATTCTGACCGTATCGTGAAATTGCATGCACAAGAGGTGCACGCATGCATCCTAGCTTACAAGAACCTGCAAGCTAAACAACAAGGGTGCCACCCTGAGTCAAAACAAAAAACTAGGCTATCAATTACGCAAGCATTCATTTTCCAGCTGTTTTCTAATCACAAAAAGAAGGAATCACAGCCTTGGGGCCTTTGTGGCTAAAGCAAGGGCAGATGGTTCTGCCTTCTTTAGGATCTCAATCATTTTTAAGAGAGAGAGAGAGAGAGAGAGAGAGAGAGAGAAATAGGAATTACCAAAGCTCCTATATATGCAGGCACACTTGGCAAAGCATATCCTATCCGTGCCACACGTGTGAGGTTATGAGTGGGGGAGGCGAGGGGAGAGTAGGGGCCGGGGTAGAGGACTTTCTTTGTCCACAAAACAACGCCAAACCCAGCTCATATATGAGCCATCCCCCACGCTCGCTGCCTGCCAGTGGGTTGGGATGTCCGGCGACACCGGGGCTGCGACCCACGTGCATGGGCCTCCAGCCCTCGCCGGACCCCCAACCCAACGGCTAGCCTTTGTTTTCCTCGCCCCTCCCCTCCCTTGTATATCTTACCCCCTTTCCCTCTCCAAATATTCTCGAGCCCCTCGAGGCCACGTGGCCCTCATCCTCCCCTCCCACGTGCCACTTTGGACGTGACCTATTATTCCAACTCCTTCTATAACTCCGTCTTGTACATAAGATATTTAGACGCTTGACCATCCTTTTGTGGCTATGTTCATGTATGGAGATCAGACGCACACAGCCACCTAAAGAAAGTTCAGTTATTCATGGGCATAGTATCACTGATAATGCTTAGAAGTTTATGCACGATCTGCCAATCGTCGGTAGCCTCTTATGGCTGCCCAGATAGACATGAAGAGAGCGTATGATAGGATAAGCTGAATTTTTCTCCGACAGACTTTGAGGGTGTTTGGGTTTGCTGAGCTATTCATTGAATAGGTTATGGCTTGTGTTCAAGGGCCCACATTTTCTATCCTTATTAATGGTAGTCCGACTGAGTATTTTTCCTCTGTTGTTGGTCTCCGACAGGGATGCCCTCTATCTCTGTTCCTTTTTATTCTGTGTGCTGATGATCTCTCTCGTGCGATTCACCAGGCGGTTGAGGCGTCTTTTTTGTTGCCTTATATGCCGGGGCCCCTCGGACCTTCTCTTACCCACATGCTCTTTGCTGATGACTGCATTTTGCTTAGCCCAGTGTCAGTTCAGAATGCAACCACTTGTGCTGCTATCATTCAGTCTTATTGTCGAAATTCGGGGCAGCGGGTCAACTTGCAAAATCTATTCTTTGCTTCAGCCATCGACCTCTCCTCGCCGTTGTGCTGCCATCTCTCAGGTGTTAGGGATTTCACTTTCTCTGATCGTCTGATCTACCTTGGGATCCCCATTACGGGCCGGCGGCCTCGTCAACAGGATTTTGGAGACTGGATTGTCGGATTTCTGATCGATTGGATCGCTGGCAGGTTTCGGGTCTTTCTATGATGGGGCGTATTACCCTGATCTGATCTATTCTTACTTTGCTGCCCTCTATCTATTATCCAATGCTATGATCCCGACTACTTGTCTCCGTCGGATTGAGAGACGTATTCGAGATTTTCTTTGGGCATCTATGCAGGGGGGCCATGGTGTTCATCTTCTGGCTTGGGACATTGTTTGCTTGCCGATCTCTAAGGGCGGGTTAGGGATTCAGTATTTGGTGCTCCGTCGTGAGGCTATTATTGCGAGGCATGCTTCCCGATTCTTTTTGGACCCTCATTGTTTCTGGAGTTCTGTCATGCGTGGTAGATACGGAGCCTGGACTTCTGACTCGGTTATCAATTCTCCTGTGAATGTTCCTTTTTTTGGCGCGCGATCTGCCAGGCTGCTCCAACTGTTATGACTGATATCCAGTGTATGATTGGGGATGGGACTTCAGTTGATATTATTCAGGATACTTGGATAGCTGATCTCCCTCTTTCTCGTTGGCCGACTTTTATCGGCTCTGAAGTTGAACCCTCTTTGCATTTCATCTTTGATTTGCCAGGAGAGTGGTGGATGGAATGGCCCTATTGTGTCTCAGCTATGTGGGACTGAGCTAGCGCAGAGGATTCTTGTCGTGCCTCTTCCTTTTTCTGCTGGCCCGAATATTAGACTTTAGCGTCGTTCATGTCTTCCTTGCGCCCCCACTAGGGACCTGGTTGCCCAATACCGATCTCAGTCCTCGGGCTTAGCTGATATTGCATGGATATGGAATTTGCCAGTTCATCCTAGGGTCCAGCTTTTCTTGGGAAGCTCAGATGGATCGCCTACCTACCTGTAACCTATTGGCTGATCATGGTCTCTCTATTTCGCCTCTCTGTCCGATATGCGGGATGCAGAATGAATTCGTGGATCATGTTATATTCATGTGCTCTCGTGCGGCTCAGATTTGGCAAATGACCCACTTTACCCCTTGGTTACTGGAGGATGGACCTGCTCGGCTTTCTTTTCTGCATGCTATCCGGATGATTACCCAGACTGGTCCCCGCTCTCAGGGTGTTCTCTCGGTCTACTTGGCTTATCATATTTGGCTGACTCGAAACCATATTATCTTTGCTGAGGAGACGGCTTTACCGCAGGTGGTTATCCATCGTGCTCTCTTTCATGCCCGGGAGTACACTCACTATTCTTCTGGTATTCACATTGATGGATCTGGTCACTGGGACTCCCCTGCTGCTTTGGTAGCGCACTGTTCTACGGTCTTTGTCTCTTGGGAGCCCCCACCCCCAGGTTTCATCAAAGTGAACTTTGATGGTTCCGTCTCTGACCGTTCTGCTGGTTCTGGGTTTGTCATTCGTGGCTCTGAGGGTCAGTTACTTGCGGCTGATGGGCATAGCTCTTTGATATCTCGATCCCTATGGCGGAGCTCCAGGCTGCATGGGCTGGCATCACTCATGCCGTTCGATGCATGGGCCATCGTAGATTGATTATTGAGGGAGACTCTCTTACGATTATCAGGTGGATCAGGCAGGCTGAGGATTCTTATTCTCTTTTAAACCCCCTGATAAGAGATATTAGAGTCTCTCTGCAGACTACTTATGCCACTGTGATTCGTCATGCCTATAGAGAAGCCAATACAACGGCTGATTGGGTTGCATCTTTTGTTGCTCGCCGATCTGGACAATGGATTTAGCATGCTGGTATCCCTTGCCCTGTTATTTTGCATCAAATTGTGTACTTTGATATTTCGGATTTGACTCGCTCCAGAGTGGTGTGATCGCCCGCCTGTAACAAAAAAAAAAAAGTTCAGTTCAACCAATTTCTACCCCAGAAAAAAATAAAAAGAGGGTAGATGCAATATATATCATAAAATTATAAAATTTGTTTTATTTGCAAGTTTGATAATTATGAATAATTTTTATTACTAGGAAAAAATACTCTTGGCCATTGCTATATTGGCGTTTCCATTCCTATCATGCTTACAAATATAATTTTATATATTTTGCAGCTATATATTGTAGCATAGTTGCTCAAATATATAAAAAGCTGAAAATAGTAATAATAATTATCAATAAATTTTATTTTTTTAACTCAATTCAACTCAACTCATTTAAGCCTTTTTTTTAATTACATGGGATCGATTACATAAATATACTTTCTTTACTATGCTCTATTTAGGATTAAGTCGATATTTAAATTATAAATTCTTATATATTTTTTAATTATTTATATCCATGTTAGTTTAAGATTCTTACCATGAATTGTTAAAATATTATTCTTTCTAACTGAAGCATCTAAAATAAAATAATGAATTTCTGAATGTCATGTCATGAGAAAACTTTTTTTTTCCACTAGATGAAGTGTTGAACATTGAGTAGAAAAAAAATCCCATTTTTAATATTTTAACTATTAATTTTCTTATAGTAATAATTATTATTTTAGGCTAAGATATGCTTTTGGTTCTTAAACTTTTATTTAAAATTTATTTTGATTCTTAAACTTTTAATTGTTACCGTTCAATTCTTATTTTTTAAAAGTATTATATTTTTATGCTTAAAAATTATTTAAGATTGATGAAATAGTTAGCACGCCATCTAAATAAAAATATATGAATAGATTGATGGAGTGATAGTTATTCTAAGAGTTTTAATTAATCTCGATCAGATGGTAGAATGTTAGAAATGCAACACATTTAAAGTATGGTATATTAATTGTTGCCGCCAAGTCATGCTCTTTCAACGTCGGAAAATGGAGATCCTTCTCCTCGAAGAGCTCATGCAAGAAAGTCCTCGGGAACCAGTTGCATCGGTGGGGATCCTCCGATGCTCAAGTAAGTGACTTAGGAACAGTGGAGAAAAGAGCTAGCAGAAAGATAGTTAGAGAGCTTGAGTTCAGATCCCTCCCTTGTTGTGAGTGTGGGTTTTTATACCTATTCGAGGGTCCCTTTTTTCGCTTCCAGAAGGTGGCTGATTTCAAGGTGTCATTGTCCGGTAGCAGACGAGCGGCCAGGCTGACAGTGACAGGTCGCAACCGACACTGGGCATATCAAAGATGCCTTGCCCCACCAGCCACCTGCCAGGTGCGGCACCACAGGTGGCAGGTGAGCCTAGTTTATCAGGCGTGCGCCGTTACAAACAGTGGCCATGTGCAGTTGCAGATGGTTAGTGGGCCACGTGGCGACTGCAGGCGATTGGTGGGCCACGTAGTTTGTCAGGCGGCTCGAGGACGAAGGGACTCCAGGGCTAAAGCCGAGGGAACATGAGGTCCGGGGCCGAGGGGACTTAGAGTCCGAGGCCGAGGGAACTCCAGGTCCAAGGTCGAGGAGACTCCAGGTCCGAGGTCGAGGTGACCTCGAAGGTCGAGACCGAGGGGACTCCAGGTCCAAGGACGAGAGGACTCCAGGTCCAAGGCCGAGGGGACCTAGAGTCCGAGGACGAGGGTACTCCAGGTCCGAGGCCGAGGGGACTCCAGGTCCAGGACCGAAGGGACTTAGAGTCGAGGACGAGGGACTCCAGGTTCGAGGCCAAGGGGACATGAGTCCGAGATCGAGAGGATCTCGGAGGCCGAGGGGGTTCCGGAGGCTGAGGGGATCTCGGAGGTCAAGCTGAGGGTTTCCTTCAGTTGCTTTCTTTGTTAACCCTAATAAGACTTGATTAGCCATATCATTAATTGTAGCAATAAAAAAATCTAAAGATCAATTGAAGTTTAAGGATTAAAAGTATATTTTTACTTTTATTTTATTACGAATAGATGATATGAGAGCCGAGCTAGTTAAGACAAATATCCATTATAATTACGGCTAGAGGTGACGGAGGAGAGCGGGTGCCCGCCGGGAATATCGGAGTTAAAAGTATATTAACTGAAGCCTTTGGAATGTAGTAGGATCGATCCCTTTTGTTTATTACTGCTTTATTCCGTCTAATTCTTTTTCCTTCTAGTGGATGGGTTAAAAACGGGGAGGAAGAACTTTTTGAGGAGAGTGGATGGGGGGTAAAAGTAAAAGAGTAATCACTTCTTAATGGATTTCGAAGCTGTGGTCAGCGCCTGATGCGGTGAGCTCTTTGGGATATGGAATTTTTATTCGTACCTTTCTCTGCCTTCTGTTTTTAATATGATGGTACGTTTCAAATTAACTCAGTACCGCAAATTAAAGTTTCGACTAATCGCCGATCTCAGCACCGGGCGATTTACTTGTTAAGTACACCATCTAGCTTTTCTTCTCTCTCTCGGGGTCTCAGGGAACTGAGAAACTATAAAAAGAGGCAAAATTTCGTATGGAATCAAGATAATTAAGTGATGGGAACTTCTATTTGCATCGCAAAAATTACTTTTTACACTCTTTATATTTTTTAAAAAATTAAGTTTTTAAATTACTTTTAAATTCTTTTTTTTTTTTTAAGCTTTCCTTCTTTCTCGATCGTTTCAATGAAACCGTTTCTCCGTCCAATTCTTTCTGACAAACCCTCCTCACTTTCTTTCTTTCCGACTTCCTCTTGCTCATATGCTCGAAACGAGGGAAAGGGTTCCGTTAAAACGAACAAAAGAAAGAGAAGCCAAAAAAATTAAAAAAAAAATTCATCGAAATGAAAAAAAAAAAAAAAGTAAGAGTTTTAAGAATAATTTAAAAAATTAATTTTTTTAAAAAAAATAAAAAGTAAAGAATAATTTTACGGTGCAAATAAAAGCTACCGAGCTCCAACCAAGGCAGAATGCTGGATTAATGGAATGTAGTTAGGTACGCTGCTAGTTTTCAGCATGTGCAATTCACATGCACGTGGCTTAAATAGGATGATAAGGTTGGTAGCCCCAGGCTAGATGAACAGTAAATTAAGGCTGTCATGGTGTATAAATAAAGCATGCTCCAAGTTGGACCAATAATTTTGAAAGAGGAAGGTAGAAGGCTTACTCATGCATTATTCTTTTGAGGAGGAGGTTTTATATCCAAACATGTTGAAATATTTGTTCAAGGTGCTTCTATGATTATCTTACAAAGAGCTAGATATGGTTATTTGAAATTAAGTAAGGCTGATGCATCTAAAACCATTTGTATCATCTCACAATTTCTTAGAAATAATATTGTAAAATGGCTTGAATGCATAATGAGGATATATGTTACACCTGGTTTTTATTTAGTGTGTGTTATGGAACTTAATTAGCATAGACTATAAATGTTGTGAAACGAAGTCATATCAAATACAAGCAAGAAATTGCTAGAAAACAACCCTGTAAACATTGGGTTTAGCATTAAGGTATAGAAAACAAATACTAAATTAGTTGATTATAATGAGGTTATAATCCTAAAATTGCAACACTCCTTCATTTGGAGTTCCTTCGAGGTTAAAGTATTTAGATAATATTTAACTAAGTTAGGCCCCGTTTGAATTGGTTGCTAGGAGGCCTTTCGACGATATTTTTCAGCAGCTTTTTGAGATAGTGGTTAACAACTATATTAAACACAACTTTAATGACTAATAATTTTTGATAGGATGATCATAGGTGTACATGCATTTTTCTTCTCAAAAAGTAAAATGAAATGATGGCAGGTTTACCTTTTACAATTCGATAAAACATCACAGGCAGTCTCCACGCGTGGGGTTTCGTAGAATGCAGAGTGTTTTGACCGATCTTTAAGATTCATGCTTCCCCCTTCTTCTCCGATCTCTCGGCATTTTTTTTATGCTTTTTTCTTCTCCTTGCTTCGGTCATCCTTTCGGCCATCCCTTTTCCCCTATATCGTCAAATTCGGCTGCTGATGGCCGGGTTCCTGGGAGAAGGTCTGCGGATACGGGGTTTATCTGGGTCACTCCAGCTCTATCGCTGGCTGAGGTCGCGCGGCTGGAGGCTTTGTTCCCTGACGTGGTGACTGTGCCGAAGGCGGATCTCCAAGCTGAGATGGTAGAATGGCAGCAAAAGGCTGTCCTTGCGCGCTCCTTCAACAAGTGGGTTCCGGCTGAAGCCTTCATCAGATAATTCAGATGCGCTGGAGTTTCTGGAGCTATTGTTCCTGTCAGTATGGCATTTCGATGCCATGTGTTCCGATTTGAATCATCGGAACCTTGTGATCTGGTGCTGCAGCGTCCGTGGGTAATTATGGCCAAGTGATTGCGACTGAGTCATGGCGGCCAAAATTTACTCCAGCTGAGGACTCTATCTCGTCGGCGATGGTATGGGTGAGGTTGCCGAATCTCCCTCTGGAGTTTTGGAAGTTGGATTTCCTCAAGTCTTTTCTGGCATCGGCGGGAGATTTCATATGTGCTGATCCTGCGATGCTGGCGAAGAACAGGGGAGCTTTTGCTAGGGCCTGTATCCGAGTGGACCTTCGTCGTCCTCTTCGACCAGGAGTTCGGATTCAAGGGTTCAATCAGCCGTTCTGGCAGCAATTTGCATATGAAAATATTCAGGGGATTGTCCGAGGTGTGGTTCGTTGCATTTGGGAGGATCGTGTGCTGTTTCGGCGAGGTCAGATGAGGACAACCCTGCTTCTTTCTCTGCTTTCGGGCCGTGGCTTGCTGCTGTGAGGCAACGGAGGGTTGTCTCAGGTCCTCAGTCGACCGAGGGGGGAAGGCGCAGAGCAAGGCATCCTCATCTGTCTCTGGATTTGGTTCTGCTCCTCAGAATGTTTTGGTCCGGGCATCGTTTGGGTAAGGGGGGAGTTTCAGAGGACTGGGTGACTCCGACAAAGGTGGCTCGCCGGAGGTCTTCCTCTTCCATGAAGATGGTCAGGGCGCTTGAGGCTCATTCTAGTGATCTTGTGGTGCAGCCGGGCCACGGGACTTCTGGCACGGTGGGCGTGCCGGTTCAGGAGGACTGTGCCGATAAGGCACTTAAGGATGACCTGTTACTCACTCTAAAGGAAGCAACCCGAGAGCATTGTCTGAAACATTCTGTTGCCTCCAAGAATCCTTTTGCAACCCTTGATTTGGAATTGGGTGTAGATGGCCAACTGGATTGTAGGGATGCTTTCCCAGGGTTCTTGAAGCGAGCCAGACCGGAGGTATCTCTGTCTCCTCGGTCTTGTTCTAATTCTGTGAAGAGTAAGGGGAAAGGAAAGAAGACTGTCTAAAATTAGGGGGGCAAAAATCTTGTCTTCTGATCGGTTTTCTCTCCCCCTCTGTTGCCATGAAGGCGGACAGGAGAAGGTGAGTTCACTTTTTGATAAGGTGTGGGTCTTCTGTGGGATTAATGCTGTGACCCTTCGGGACTGGGTCTAGTTCCCTTATCCTCGGCAGACTTCCCAAATGATAAGCCAGGTTTTGATGTGGAAGGCCCGCAAGTCTGCTCATCACAGATGTCTGGAGAAGGCATCCTGATGGAAGGGGGTCTTACTAATAGTATTATGCTGGAGGACCAGGGTGGGTCCCAGTCTCTCCCAAACTGTAAATGAAGATTTTACTTTGGAATGTGAGAGGAGCTCGAAAGCCTTCTTTTCGATCCTCCTTTGGTAGATTATTACAGTTATATCATTTTGACATATGTATCCTTCTGGAAACTAGGCTGTCAGGTGATAGTTTGGCCCGGTTCCGTAGGCAAATTGCTCGGTCATGGTCCTCTTATGCGGTGGAGGCCGTTGGTCTGTCGGAAGGAATTTTGGCTATTTGGCGTCTCTCTGCTGTTCGGATTGATGCATTTCATCAATGCAATCAGCAGATTGGTCTTGTTGTCTCTGAAGGTACTTCTGTCCCTTGGCTTCTATCGGCAGTGTATGCCAGTACGGACTACAGGAGAGAAGGGTTCTGTGGTCTGAATTGCATTCCCTCCTTGCTCAAGGTCTTCCTTCCATTGTAGCGGGGGATTTCAATTGTATCACTGAGGCTAGTGAAAAACGCGGGGGCAGACGGGTAACTGGCTGTGCTGATATTAATGAATTTAGATCCTTCATTAGCTCCTCTGGATTGATGGATTTGGGGTTTTCAGGTCCATAATTTACCTGGTGTATTAATCGTCAGGGGTCTGCTCGGGTATGGGAAAGGCTGGATAGAGCTTTGGCTACAGCTCAGTGGGTTCATATGCACCCTGCTGTTACTGTCACTCATCTTCCTCGGATTGCTTCTGACCATTGCCCTATTCTAATCTCCACGGAGGTTGACCAGTACCAGTGTAAGCAATTTAGGTTTGATAGTTTTGGACTGCCCACTCTGCTGCTCGTACTATTATTTCTCAGATCTCGCATCTTCCAGTTAGGGGTAATGTTGTATATCGGTTATCTTGCTGTCTTAAGATGGCCAGACACAATTGTCCAGGTGGAATAGGACGGAGCTGGGGGATTTGGTTAGACAAGTTGAACTGGTTGAAAATGATATTAGGGTCTTGCAGACGAAGGAAGATCAGGAAGGGTTTTTGGTGGACTCTGACCTCTCTTCTCTCTGGGAGAAGCTTGCTCGTCATCACTCTCTCCTTCGGCAGCAGGAGGTGTATTGGTGGCAGAGATCTAGGTTTCAGTAGATTTGTGACGGGATCGAAATACTAGATTCTTCCATCAGGTAACTTTGAAGCGGCGAGCTGCTAATAGGATTCGAAGGCTTGTTGATGATGAGGGGCATAGTCAGGAGGATATTCATTCTATCAGGGATATGCTTCTTCACTTTTTTCAGTCTAGATGGACGGAATCCATTGGTGATGGGGCTCCGGTTGTTCAGGTTCTAGACTCTAGAAAGGTTTCTTCCCAGGATAACTATTTGCTTGTCAAGTCTATCACAGAGGAGGAGATTAGGGAGGCCCTTTGGGAGTTGGGTCCGGATAAGGCCCCTGGACCTGATGGTTTCCCGCCTTTTTTCTACCGTCACTACTGGGATATTGTTGGGCAGGAGGTCATTCAGGCTATCCAGACAGTTTTTCAATCTAAACAAATACTAGTGGAATGGAATCAGACCTTTATTGCTTTGGTGCCTAAGCGCTCGGATGCGTCCCTACCGCAGCACTTTCGGCCCATTAGTCTATGTACTACTTTGTACAAGGTATGCGCTCGTCTTTTAGCTCGTCGTCTCAGTTTGGTGATCCCTCGCCTCATTTCTGCTGAACAGGGGGTTCTATTTCAGATAACGTCCTCATTGCTCAGGAGTTTATGCATGATCTCTAGAGTGCTCCGGCTAGCCGCTGCCTTATGGTTGTCAGCTCGATATGGAGAGAGCTTATGATAGACTGAGTTGGACCTTTTTGCATCGATCTCTTCAGGAGTTCGGTTTTGATCGGCTGTTTATTGAATGGATTATGGCTTGCATACAGAGGCCTTATTTTTCTCTGATCATTAATGGGAGTCCGACTGAGTTCTTTTGCTCCACTGTTGGACTTCGGCAGGGATGCCCTTTATCCCCTCTGCTATTTATTTTGGCCGTGGATGATCTTTCACGTGCTTTCTATCAGGTCAGTTAGATCGGCGGATAGCTCCTTTTAGGGCTGCATCACAGGGCCCTTTGGTCTCCCATCTTCTATTCGCTGATGATTGTATTCTTATGGGTCAGGCCTCTATTCATAATGCGGCTTCATTCTATTTATTATTCAGCACTATTGTCAGGCTTCGGTACAGAGGGTTAACTTTCTTAAGTCTTCTATATGTTTTAGCCCGAAGACCTCTAGGACCACCAGAAAGCCATTGTTAATCTGTCGGGTATTACTACTCAGACTGACAGGTTTATGTATTTGGGGATCCCTATAACGGGAGACGCCCCCGGTGCTCTGACTTTTATGAGCTGGAGAGGAGGGTTCGTCAGCGGATTGAGGGGTGGCAGGTCACCGGCCTATCGATGATGGCTAGGCTTATCATTATTCGCTCGGTTCTTTCTCTCTTCCCCTGTACCTTATGTCCAATGCTGCTATTCCGATTACTTGTCTTAAAAGGATCGAGAGATGCTTTAGAGACTTTCTCTGGGCATCTATGCAAGAAGGTCACGGTATTCATCTTTTATCTTGGGATACGGTCTGTATGCCTATCCAAGATGGTGGTCTTGGGATTCAGTTCCTCATTGTTAGAAGGCATGCCCTTATTGCTAGACATGCCTCGAGATTTCTTCTGGAGCCGCATTGTCTTTGGAGCACCCTGATGCGTGCTAGGTATGGAGATTGGTCTTCTGCCTTGCATATCAGTCCGCCTCGGGGATGCTCCTCTTTTTGAGGGAAGTTTGCCGCTTGGGACAGGAGATTCTAAGTAATATCTCTTGGATGATTGGAGATGGTTCATCGATTGATGTTATTCAGGATACCTGATTTCAGAGCTTCCTCTCTCTCGGTGGCCCTCGTTTATTAGTGTTGATGCCCCTTCTAGTTTAAGGGTCAAGGATTTGATTTCATGTGATCCCCCAGCCTGGCATCTCCCTTCGGTCACCGATTCTTCGGCGTGGAGCTTTCTAGGCGGATTCTCTCTATGCCGCTTATTCCTGGCCGCTTATCTGATGTTAGGCTATGGCAGAGGTCATGTCTTTCCAGGGCTCCTACCAGGGATTTGATGAAGATGTTAGGCCTATGCCCCAGCGAGTTGAGGATGCGGGGTAGATTTGGAAGCTTCCCACTCTTCTCAGGATTCAGCTTTTTATTTGGAAGCTTCTGTGGGATTGTCTGCCTACCTGTGCCCTTCTCTCTCGGAGGGGTATGGCTATCCAGTCGATCTGTCCCTTGTGTAGGCTCGAGGAGGAGTCTACTAGCATGCTATCTTCATCTGCCCCAGAGCTAGACGGATATGGCATATGGTGGGTTATACTGTTACGCAGGATGACTTGGGCTCCCCTCGCTCCTCTTTCCTTTTGATCTCCGTAGGAATACTCAGCAGAAGAGTGGTCTTTGGG
This sequence comes from Calamus simplicifolius, assembly GCA_900491605.1. Taxonomy (NCBI): domain Eukaryota; kingdom Viridiplantae; phylum Streptophyta; class Magnoliopsida; order Arecales; family Arecaceae; genus Calamus; species Calamus simplicifolius. The sequence goes on along the minus strand of UESW01001602.1, from coordinate 393,593 downwards.
CTATCACGGCTTATCAGATTTGGCTGTCCAGAAACCAGATTATTTTCACAGATGATTCCATTTCTGCTCTCAGGATAGTGAGGAAGATTAGATCTTTGGTGGCGGATTGTGCCCGTGTTGGTTTTGATGCCTTGGGGGATCCCCTGCTGCTTCGGCAGTGAACCGGCATACGGTTTTCTTTTCCTGGGAGCCCCCCTCCAGGGTTCGTCAAAATCAACTTTGATGGGAGTGTCCATTGTAGAGTTGCTGGTTCTGCTTTTCATCCATGGTCATCATGGTGAACGTGCTGGCTGCTGAAGGTTTTGGTACTCTTGATTCCTCTGTTCCCATGTCCGAGCTTTATGGGGCTTGGGGGTATTTCTTATGCTGCTCGGATTCTTCATGCTAGGAGGCTTTTGATTGAGGGTGATTCCACGTCGGTCATTTCCTGGCTGCAGAAGAGAATTACCCCCTGGCCCTGCGAATCCGATTCTTACGGATATTTGAACTATCCTACGGAGGTTGACTGTACCCAAATCCGTTATATTTATCGTGAAGCTAATTCGGCAGTGGACTGGGTGGCTACTTCAGTGGCGCAGCATACTGGATCGTGGATATGGAAGCCGGGCGACCCCTATCCTTCTTTATTGCTACAAATTTTGTACTCTGACCTTTCTGGACTGATTCACACAAGACTAGTGTGATCGCCCGCCTGTACAAAAAAAAAAAAAAACATCACAGGCCTCGTACTTGAATAGTTGGGGAAAGGTTAGGTGTGTGATGATGTAATATTTCTCTATATCAATTGGAATATCCACACCCTATTCCTCAACATTTTATTGATAGGTCCTAATCTAGCAAGACGTACTGTATGGATCTTAATTAGTATAATAAATGAGTTATTGGTTAAAACAATCCACTGTCTATAATGGACATATTAAGCATGTTAGATTAGCTAAATTGTTAAGATCTCAACTAATAGAGGATATATGTTATGCATATAACATATACATTGTCAAGAGCATGATACATAACAGTAAAGATATTGTGCATCTTCCTTTTCTAAGTTCCTTTTTACTAGAGCAATACAATCGGCAAACTTTTTCCCCCCTCGATTGAGATTTTGTAGTCTTACGTACCAATCTAGTGTACCCAAATTGAATGATCCTCTATAATAATCAGATGGATCATGATGTGTGTTAGAGAGTAGAATGCAATATTGACTTTGACTAAGAATTTAGTTTCACATTGAAAAGAAAGAAAAAGTTAGAAATCTTTATAAGTATGAGCCCACGCTACTACTAATGTTAACTTATGATATGTGTCCAAGTATGCTTTCAAATGTGCAAATAGAATAAATATTTTTTATATATTTGAATTGGCATTTGGGCACTAGAGGCATTGGTCAACGCTAAGTCCTTTTTTAAAATTTTGATTTTTTTGTCAAAAAACAGTTGCGTCTGTTTATTCACCAATTATAAAAAAAAGGGTTTTCTTTTTCCTTGAAAATAGAATCTTGTTATAAGTTTTCTGGATAAAGTTTTGGGCTTCGTTGTAGGTTGAGGATGAATTACCTAGTACTCAATTCAATCATAATAGGGGCAATATTGCTTTTAGAAAAGTGTTTCAAATATACCTCAAAGCCAACTCCTTTTTTTTTTTTTTTTTTTTTTGATACAAGCAGGCGATCACACTAGTCTAGTGCGAATTAGCCCAAATAGATCAGAATACAAATTTGCTGTAGAAAAAAAGGACAGAGATCACCCAGCTTCCAAATCCATGATCCAGCATAGCCACTGAAGCAGCCACCCAGTCTGCCGCCGAATTGGCTTCGCGATATATATGTCGGATTTGGGCACTATCAACCTCCCGCAGGATAAACCAAATATCCCTAAGAATCGGATTAGTGGGGCCATGAGAGCAATTCTCCTTCTGCAGCCAAAAATGACCGTCATAGAATCACCCTCAATCATGAGCGTATGAGCATGAAGAATCCGAGTGGCATAAGAAATACATGTCCAAGCAGCATAAAGCTCGATCATAGGGATAGAGGAGTCGGGAGTACCAAAACCTCCTGCCGCCAACAAATTACCTTGAAGCCCATGAATGATGAAGGCAGAACCAGCAACTCTACCACGGACACTTCGTCAAAGTTGATTTTGACAAACCCTGAAGGGGGGCTCCCAGGAAATGAAAACTGTATGTCGGTTCACTGCCGAAGCAGCAGGGGATCCCCAAAGGCCAGAGGAGTTAGAACAAACAATATTAATAACACGGGCACAGTCCACCGTCAATTTAATCCTCCATACAATCCTGTGCGAAGAAATAATGTCATCCGAGAAGATGAGTTGATTCCTCAACATCCAAATATGATAAGCCGTGGCAGCCCAAAGACCACGTTTTTGCTGAGGGCCCCTCTGGAGATCATGAAAGAAGGAGGAGCGCAGGGAGCCCATGTCATCCAATCTGTTAGAATAACCCATCAAATACCATATTGTCTAGCTCTGGGACAGATGAAGATAGCGTGGTCAGAAGACTCCTCCTCCAGCCTGCACAAAGGACAGATCGGCTGGATAGGCAGACCCCTCTGAGAGAGAAGGACACAAGTTGGAAGGCAATCCCATAGAAGCTTCCAAATAAATAGCTGAACCCTGGGAAGGATGGGAAGCTTCCAGATCCAAGCAGTATCCTCTGTGCGCTGAGACTGAGGCCTGAAAATCTTCATAAGGTCCCCTAGTGGGGGTCCTAGAGAGACAAGATCTCTGCCAAAGCCTGGAGTCAGACGAGCAGCCGGGAATAAGAGGCATCGAGAGAATCCGCCGAAAAAGCTCCTTACCGAAGAATCGGATCACCGAGGGGATATGCCAGGAGAGGGGATCTAAGGAAATCAAATCCTTAACCTTTAAACTAGAGGGGGCATCAATATTGATAAAAGAGGGCCACCGAGAGAGACGGAGCTCAGAAATCCAAGTATCCTGGATAACATCAATCGAGTAACCATCTCCAATTATCCAGAAGATATTATCCAGGATAAACTGACCATACCTACAAACCTCCTTCCAAAAGGAGGAACATTCCCGGGACGGCAGAATGTGCGAGCCGGATGTCCAATCACCATACCTCGCTTGCATAAGAGAGCTCCAAAGACTCTGCGGCTCTAGGAGGAATCGCGATGCATGTCTGGCTAGTAGAGCTTCTCTTCTAATAATCAAAGACTGGATCCAAGGCCACCTTCTTGGATAGGCATACAGACCGTGTCCCAGGATAAAAGGTGATCATGAATACCGTGGCCATCTTGCATGGAAGCCCATAGAAAATCTCTGAAGCATCTCTCAATCCTCTTAAGACAAGTAATAGGGATGGCAGCGTTCGTAAGAAAATACAGAGGAAGAGAGGAAAGAACCGAACGAATAATAATGACCCTAGCCATCATAGATAAGCCGGTGACCTGCCACCTGTCAATGCGTTGACGAATCCGCCTCTCAAGCTTAGAATAGTCAGAATAGCAGGGACGTCTACCAATTATGGGGATCCCCAAATATATAAACCGGTCAGTCTGAGTAGTGATACCCGATAAATTGATAATGGCTTCCCTGGTGGATCTGAAAGTCTTCGGGCTGAAACATATAGAAGACTTAAGAAAGTTAACATTCTGTCCCGAAGCCTGACAATAATGCTGAATAATAGAATGGAAAGAAGCTGCGTTATCAATGGAAGCCTGACCCAGGAGAATATAGTCATCGGCAAAAAGAAGATGAGAGACCGAAGGGCCCTCACACCCATCCATAAACAGAACAATCTGCGATCCTGCTGAGCCTGATGGAAAGCACATGAAAGATCATCCGCAGCCAGAATGAACAGCAAAGGGGATAAGGGCATCCCTGCCACAGCCCAACGGAAGAGTTGAAAAACTCAGTCGGGCTCCCATTAATGATCAAGAAAAAAGAAGGCCTCTAAATGCATGCCATAATCCAGTCAATAAATAGACCATCAACCCCAAACTCTTGAAGAAAATGATGCAAAAAGGCCCAGCTCAGTCTATCATAAGCTCTCTCCATATCGAGCTTAACAGCCATGAGGCATCGACTGGCCGGGGCTCTCTGAAGATCATACATAAACTCCTGAGCGATGAGGACGTTATCCAAAATAGTATGCCCTCTAATAAATGCCCCCTGTTCAACAGAAATGAGGCGAGTGATCGCCAGATGAAGGCGGCCAGCTAAAAGATGAGCACATACCTTATACAAAGTAGTGCATAGACTGATGGGCCGAAAATGCTATGGGAGAGAAGCATCCGAGCGCTTGTGCATCAAAGTAATAAGAGTCGGGTTCCAATCCGAAGGAATATGTTTAGATTGGAAGACAATCTGAATAGCTTGAACCATCTTCTGCCCAACAATATCCCAGTAGTAACGATAGAGGAAAGGCGGAATCCCATCAGGCCCAGGGGCCTTATCTGGACCAAGCTCCCAAAGGGCCACCCTAATCTCTTCCGCAGTGATCGGCCTGATAACCATATCATTATCCAGAGAAGAAACCTTCCTGGAGTTAGGAACCTGAACGACCAGAGCCCCATCACCAGTGGACTCAGCCCATCTAGACTGAAAGAAATGAAGAAGCAGATCCCGAATAGAGTGGATGTCCTCCTGATAGTGCCCCTTAGCATCAACTAACCTCCGAATCCTGTTAGCTGCACGCCGCTTTAGAGTAGCCTGATGAAAAAAATTGGTATTACGGTTCCTGTCACAAATCCACTGAAACCTGGACCTCTGCCTCCAATACACCTCCTGCTGCCGAAGAGGAGAGTGGTAACGAGCTAGCTTGTCCCGAAGAGAAGAGAGGTCCGAGTCCAGTAGAAACCCATACTGGTCCTCCTTCGTCTGCAAGGCACTAATATCAGCTTCAATCTATTCCACTTATCTGACCAGATCCCCCACCTTTAGCCTGTTTCAGCAGAAGGTTCACCCTAAACGTTATAATGTGAGGTCATGGGAGCAGATGAACACATGCATGTGACTAAGAAATCACTTGAGCCAACAAGCTAGAAGGTGACAATTAATGGGATTAAGAAAGATGGGTGAATGGTCACTCTTGTGGATGGACCATATTTGTGATATCTCCCGCGAGCAATGGTAGTTCCAGACTTCCAGTGGACCATATATATATATATATATATATATATATATATATATATATGTTTTCGAGAGCACTGATTGTGCTTTCGTGTGAAAGGAACTTATAATTTGCTGGATGTGGATGGCCTATATATACAAGGTCCTACACCAGATGATGGTGATCTAACACAAGAAAAAACGTCCCTAAGTGCACGGGATTGAATTATTGCTGGTCATCAAAGACTGAGGATGGTGAGAGTGAGCAGAACACAGCTTTATTTTTTTTTTTAAGGGTGATGTGGTATTACGGTCGGTCTTCTGGTCGATCTTGTCGGTGCTGACACAAACGATAAAGTGAGAGATCTAGACGTGGAAAGCACGAGAGTCGTGTTACGATCTGGGAGCATGGATTTGAGGGGAAGGCCACCGGCCCGTGCCATGCAACGGCTGGGCCCCGGCCGTGGGGCCGAGAGCCACACGATCGGTCTTTAATTTGCCGATGGATCCCATCATTTCGCTTGACCTCCTTCTCGGTGGAACTGCTGCTGCTACGTGCCATTCACCGTACGGGAGTGAGGCTTGGAGAGTTCTGCTAATTTTCTGTTACGTCTCATGCTTGCTGTAGTGGCGTGTCGATGTCGTGACTCATGACCCTAGAACCATGCAGTTGATTCTAAATGTCGGCCCTCAACTGCACGTAAGCTAATCCATGCTTTGAGTTAGAGCTAAGGCGCATTATAAATCGGTGGAGATCCTACGTACGCAAAGCAAAAGAGACGCAATGAGATCCTCGCATCACTAGCTCGTAAACACATATATTCAATGAAAAAAATAAAAATAATTTATTATACCTTTAAATTATTTACATATAAAATTTATTTAATTTAAAGAACATTAATGTTCTATAAAAAATGATCAAAATTAGATAATTTAAATAATAGAAATATTTTTTAGTAATTATTGCATAAACTAAAAATTTTTAAATTATATAATTTTTAATGCATAAACAGTTAGCTAGTAGCTTATATTTAATCATCGAATTCTGCCGGTTTTGATCAAATGTTAAAGATTTGACAGTGATATTGGTTTACTATTGTATATAATATATTATCTTCAAACTCTTTAAGCATAAAATATTATGTAATTTATAGATTTCTAGTGTATGCATAAAATAAAAATTAAAGAACATATCATTTTATATTATTAGATTTTTTTGTTTTTTTGATCATCCAATACATTGAACAAGGCTCTTTAAATTATATGTTTTCAATGTATAAGCATTTTAAAAACAGCAGATTATATACATTGGCTCCAAAACATTAATACCGAACCTCAATCAATTGTCTAGCTTGACTAATAAGTTTTCTCATCAACCAAATTTTGGTCCTCCAAACGCCCCCCCCCCCCTCTCTCCCTCTCTCTCTCTCTATATATATATATATATATATGGATGGCAAAAAGTTGCTAGTTTGGAGGTTGCTTGACTGTACAGATGATTCCAGCTAGTATATATCAAACTGATTTTGTGCAATCAAGTGATTCTTATTTAGAGTTGGTGGATGATATGAATTAAATCTATCAATAACTTGTAGTTAACTGAGGAGCCTTGCTTGACCTCTCAATCGCAGTCACAGTCATGATGGACAATTTAGTGAAAGGCATATTTTAGTCATTAAAAGGGATCAATATTGGGACCACATCGTTCAGAACACAATGGCGCAACTCACAAAAAAAAAAAAAAAAAGGTAACACAAAATGGTATATATTCGCTACAATGGCACATGAGATGGTCATCGGAATGGTAAGGGATTATCATAGCATATGTTCTAAAAGTTACAATATCTTAGAAAATGAATCTAAAATATCAAGTAGTCGGCAAAAGCGAACCTTTGGCCACTGTCTTTCTCTGACTTTAGGACATGTTGTTCACATGACCGTTGCTCATGGCATCTCTCAATCGGTCCCATCAAAGTGGATGCCCAACACATCAACACTACAACTGTACTAGTCCCATGTCTCAGCTATCAAGACGGAAGGCATTCTATACCACCACAGATTCTATCAACTTTCTCGACATATGTAAAACAAACACAATAATCTCTTCTTAAAAAAAAAAAAAAAAAAAAAAAAAAAAAAAAGGAGGCTATGCATGCTCTCCTATCTTCCAAGCACCTTTGCAGATGAGCTTTATTGCTTTCGATGGCCACTTTTCAGCAATCAACTTTTCCATTGTCTGAGACTCAGAGTCCTGGCGGACCTATCACAGTCCCCAGCCACGACAATCATTAGCTCTTGGACCCCTTTTGCCGATCGTAAGAACGCCTCTCTCTCTCTCTCTCTCTCTCTCTCTCTCTGAAGAAATAAACAAATAAAGAATCCAGATGGTGGAGGGACTCAAAATCTCTCGCCAATTCCCATACAAATTATTCTCCCCACGTAATAATTAAAAGATGCTTGCAAGTTACGACGCAGAGCTCCCCCAACTTCTAGAAAAGCAATCCGAAGACCCATCCGAGCGCCCCACGCTGCCCCAAGTGGACAGATAGGCCGACCGGATCCTTCGCTCGATTCCTCGAATCCATCGCCCAAGAATAATCGTGTCTTTCTCCTCCCTCCAACTCGCCGAGGAAAAAAGATACCTTCTCTCTCCATTTCTCATCTCTCTTTCTCTCTCTAATGCATTTGCTTCCACGATGACTACCGGGACTCGTGCCCACGAACTAACGTGAAAGGGTGGGGTTATAATAAACCCCAGTCAAACCCACATCAAGGTTCAATAATTGAGCTGGAAAGCTATGACACTTTACACCACCTTTTTCTCTCTCCTTATTCCTCCGTCTCACCTCCTTCGAGGCTTGAACTAAGCCCTCAAAAGATTCACAAATATATATACATGGCTACGGCCTGTTGTGTGCTAAATCCGAGGATGGAACGGAAGTGTGAAAACAAAGGAACATGCGTTCATGTCCATGGCCATCTCATCTGTCGCTTCGTAGGTTGGAGTCATTTTAACCATTTGTTGGACGAGTTGGATGGCTGCCAGCCGAGTCCAACGACCACGTCCTTGGGATTTATTAGGGGTGGTGGACCGGTGGAACTTGTAGTGGTTGGATGCGGATTGAAACTTGCTATGCGAAGCACCATGCCACTCCCCTCCATTTGGACTCGCTAGTTGATCTCGGCACATCATTTTTATAACCCCTCGTTCAAATTTTATCATCATTTAAATTTAATCTGCATACCCACCTGTACGTAATATCTTTTAATTCATAAAAACCATAAATTAAGTTTACATTGGCATCATTTAATCTCATTTTAAAAAAAATCAAAAAAATATCAAGATCTTAATAATATATAATTGATGTAAAGTTAAACATCCACTGTATAAGCTCTTGCAATACATCTTCTTGTACTAATTTTAGTTTTTCATAATATTTTTAGCACATAACCAATATAAAATTAAATACTTATCATTCATCTTTCTATACTAACTTTAATCCCTAAGAAGATGGCTTAGTGAAATTAATAATAAGTTGGACCTCAACACAGGTCAGAGCCATGCAATAATGTTGGGTTTGTTGCAAAGCCTTTGTCATGTCTCGTTGTGGCTTTCATGCAGGTGGGTTTGGTTTACATGCATGCATCGTCAAAGATTGATAGAATATCTATTTTGCAACCTGGTTGTTTCTATTTTGCCAGCTTAATCTATCGCTACCTTGGTCGTTATATCTAAGCATCTGAAGTAGATGAAATCAACATATCACACATAGCCATCCTATTTTGCTGCACTTAAAAACTTGCAAACCAAGCTATCCGAGTTGTCTTGTACGTTTCAAATGTCTGAGCTTCCAAACTTACATCCACGTAACATCATATAGACGATGCAATAGTATACTCATGTTCCTTCAAAAATATAACTTGGTCGACTGACATAATATTACTGAATGATAGTGAAATTAAAAGGGACATGACGTGAAAGCTAGAGAAAGATACAAAGTTAGATGTTATATCTTACTAGCTCTGAACAATTATTATTTATTGCTACACGATGCAAAATGGTAAAGAAATATTCAATCTTTTCATTTGTTTGTACGTTCGGAAGTAGTATATTGAGCTCCGGTGCGTTTATAGTGGGCATACTCTCTCACTGGGTTCTATATATTTTTAAAATTTTATTTCTCATCAATGGATCGATGACTTGTAAATGAATATTAACACGTACGTATAGAATATATATTATTTATCCATTGTAAGGAGTTCGAATGTCAAAGTCTTCATTAATGTCTCAAATGGCCAATAATTATATGGTGAAGATGCTGAATTCTTAATTATGATATCCAACTTCCCTCTCAGATTAATGCAATGAAACCTATTCACAAATCAGAGAAGATATTGATAATAAACTACATATTAATTACTTCATAGTCAAGCTCATCCGATAGCTACATTCTCATTATTTACACCAAATTTCTCCATCAAATGCACATCACACATTTCCTACCAATCAATTTCAGCACTATTTTATGCACCTAAAACAACAACAACAATCGAACCTACATTTCTCTTTCAGCTCTTCAAACTAATTGCATATCCAAAGCCTAACAAGTATTCTGTCCTTGTCTTGCTTTCAATCTGCCAACTCTTCAGTATTTTTCTTTTGTTTGTCTCAAGACTGTATATCTTTATTCCCATTGGACTGTCTCATTCCTATTTCCAAAGATGTCACATGGACCCGGGTATGTCCGTGTCCTTAACATAGTTTTCTTATGATCCTATTAAATTTCTGAGTCTCTTCAATTCTCCCTTTGACTCTTTCCCTTTCCCCTACCTGGCCTTGGGCAGTGTTGTGCTGTCTTGCACCCCTAATAATATAAAAAGGAGAGGGACGATCAAAAGCACCTTAGAACACCTCCATTGTAGGCAAATCCGACTCCATTTTCTCAGGGATGGCGATGGGCCCTTCCTTATTTAATTTCCCATGACGTAAGTATCAGAGCTGGAGACTCTTGGTAGCACGAAGAGAATGGATTGATATTTTGAATTTGTGATGTTGTTATGGACGTATTATATGTGAGATGGAGGGCATATTGTGACGTTGGAAGGGGTTGAGCTAGATGGGGGATTGATTCAGTTATGTCGAGTCAAAATCCACAACTTTCTTTAGGTGTGGACCCACGGCCAAAGCCTCGTGCAGGGAGCTGAACTAGAAATTGGTCAGTCCGAGTCTTGCGCGCATGCACCGAAGTTGCATGTGATTGAGATCTTCCGTCCATTATGGATGCATTATTGATCATATGATCCTGATATGGAGCCAATTCAGATCGATTACCGTATCATTTTCATGTCATCTCGAAATTAAGATGTAGCATTATATAAGCCACATGATAATTAATCATAGCTAAGATACAAATCCAAATATATATGACTCAATTATTAAACAAATAACGTGATATGATATATGTAATTTATTTAATAAATAGATCATATTGAATTGGCATGAAATAGCTTACTTAATAACTCTCACTAAACACAGATTTTATTTTTTTTATAAATTTTTTATTTTAATAATAAAAAATAAAATTAAGTAACATTCATTTCTTTTAAAATTACCTTTTAAGTGATCTTTGTATTTAAAAAAAGAGATAAATTAACAGTATCATTAAGAACGTGTATTAATCAGATCGATCAAGGTTTTGCCATTTTCAAGCTAACAGGCTATCATGTAACATGACAAGATTGTTTTAAGTTATAACCGTATCGATGTAATTATGATATGATCTAACTTAAGATCAATCAAAATTTATTTATTTTATGTTAGCTTAGAGTTATTTCAATCTCGCCACCCTCACGGACCAACCATTTCACACGCCGGAAGGAACGCCTAATGTTCCGCCAATCAAGTCAGATTCACTGATTGGAAGGGCTATATACCCATGCAAGGCCTAGGGATTGATAAAGAAGAGAAGATAAGGTTCTATGCCATATTAAGCCAAGAGAAAACTTATGGGTTGGTTGGATAAAAGTCAGTTAGAACAAGCGATTGAGAGCAAAGGTGATAAGACAGCCTTGGAGACTGACTTTAATTGCATGTGTCAACTGAAATCTGAAATGAGAAATGGCTCATTTGCCCCTTCAAAAATTTTGAACAAAAAAAAGTCTTGCTGTACCATGCGTGATGATTAACGTGCAGTGCGTGTGCATGCATGCATCAAGAATAAAAATATTTTTTATTTTAAGTATGTGCATGCATGCATTTCTACATTAATAATTATAGGCAGTACAGTTCCTTTTGAATCGCATACAGTGAAGCAAAACTTTTTTTTACTCTTGAAAGATGGATGAGTTTGATGGGCGATGTCAAAAAGAAAGAATGAGTTGATTCCTTTCTGGACAAGGCCTTCCCTTCCCCAAGCCAGAGGAAGTGTAGTCTTGGGCTGGTTCCTTTAACAATGCCAGTGTTGGGCTTGATTGCAACATTCCTGAGCCCAATGCTTGGTCCAAGCAGAAGAAAATTTTATTAATGTTGCAGGCAAAGGAAACAGAGCTATGGATTATTTCGATCCAAATTCATCAAAGCAATATGACATTTTTGTTTGATAAAGGCCTCCCAATCAGCTTCCTGATTTGCCTTGCCATATTCATGCCTGATATGCACAAAAAAAATTTCAACATAGAAAATCGTTTTTTTTCTAAAATTGGATTTGTGTATCATCTAGGGACTCAAGCAGATAGATAGCGTTATTAGTATTATTATTTTAAAAAAACCATATAAGGGAATCCTATTTAGATTGTCCTGCTAGTGTATCAAGCATCTGGACTAGTGTGAGGCTCGACTCCATAATTTTCATAGGATGAAATCTCATCGATCTCAAAATTATGAGGTTGAATTCTTAAAATTATATTACTCAAATTTAAACCTTTGGAAAAATCACTTAAGGTAGTGTTTGGTATGGAGTGGTATTTAAAATATCATTGATTATGTTAAGATGGTGATAAGATTGTTTGGATTTGGTATCCTTGTTTGATAGTGATATATGATCATAGAGAAATTAAGATATATGATCACTATCAAAAGTGTGATCTTAATCTTATTCAAAAAATTGGACATTTTGGATCACCGTTGTGAGAATGTTGTCCACTGAAATTTGTGGATATTTTGTTCCTATTTATCATTAAAAGATAAGATTGTCCTTAATACAAAAAAAAAAATTACGACTACTCTTATCGTAGCTTGATTCCTTCTCACGTAGCTAGCAGTTCCAATGAAGGGAGATGAAACCAGCACCTCTTTGCCTTTTTGATCTTTCAAGTGCTGTATCGATGTTGAACTTGATGTAAGGTTGGTGAGGGGGCACGGTTGGAAGGTGAGAGGTGGCCCAAAGACCAGTGACACCGCAATTGCCAAGTCAAGTTAATTGGAGCTGGTTTTAGAGTTGGATTTCAGACATGCACGACCTCAACGGTAGAAGAAACAATGGTTTGGATTATAAAGATGAGGATAGCTTCATTGCATGCCTTCAAGATAATCTATGTAAGCGGAAAAAAAAAAGGGATTTAAGGTAGCTCCCTATAAGTTTTTGCATCTCTATGCAGCTGAGCTGAACGGGGCGATGGCGTGAGTCCAAGATGCCCAAAAACCAACAAAACTAAGGCTTAGTTTGTGATCCAGAAAATTATTTTTAAAAATAGATTATATTCAAAAATTTAAGTTCTATGTTGATTTTGAGTGTTCGATAATATATTTGATTGGTGTTTTTTAAAATTATTTTTTCAGAAAAAGATAGCCGCGAATTGCATAGAGAAAGGTTGTGCGGGGAGAAGAAAGAAGGTGAATCTGCGAGTTTCGAGCTTTTTAAGAAAGGAAGGATAAAATCTAGAAAACTTCTGAGATGAATTCGAAGAAAACATCGCTCAATGTTTTTCAGATTCAATCAGATTTTTATTTTTAAAACGTTTTCAAAAAGTGTTTTCAAAAATAATTTGGCGAAACGAGTTTTTCATGCTATGGGTTATATTTTTTATTTTTGAAAATAAAAAATTCAATTCAAATCCGCTGTCAAATGAGCCCTAAGTAGTTGGACACGACAATGGTATTGGATATAAGAAAAAGTCTTTGTGCATCGCCTTCGATGCACAAAGCCGCACATCGAATGCGGGGTGCGCCACAGCCCAATGGGCCGTTGCACGAGCATATGGCCAATGGCTGTACCCAGTGCATGACTTTATGCATAGAAGGCGGTGCACAAAGTTTTTATCAAAATATGATCAAGGGGTTTTGTTGCAATGCTTTTTAAATAAAAATAGGTTAGAAAAAAAGGCACTGCCAGACCGCAAATAGATGGCCGAGATTCCATCGCGCAATCGGTCATAAGTAAGGTGGTGAGGGTTTTCTTGATGGCTGGCATGATATATTACGCCCAACATGATGGCATTTGTTGTAAATAATTGAAGTTTGGGGGCAAACTTAGGGGAATTTCTAAATACACAGCAAAATTTGCTCTCCATGCTTCCATATTTAAAAAAAAAATTAAATTTCTAAACTATCCTTAAAACCCTTCCCCACTTTTTTTTTTTTCTCTCTATAGCCCTCTCCCTTACCCCACCTAGCGACTCCTCCCCTCCCCCACGACACAGGCTCCCCTCCCCTCCTCGGCCCCGGCACTGGTTGCTCCTAGCCCCTCCCCGACCCTAGCACCGGTTCCCCTCTCGGCCCCGGCACTGCATCCTTCTGGCACCGGCTTCCCTCTCTAGCCCCGACTGCTCCAGCCCTCCTCTTCGGCACCGGTTCCCCTCCCCTTCATGATACCAGCTCCCTTCAGCACCGTCCCCTCTCCTTTGTCGTCTTTTTGCATCCCTCGGCACCAGCTGCCCTTTTCACTCACCGCCTTTTCGGCATCATCTTTTTCCCTCCACCCTCTCAGGCACTAGCTCCCTCCCCGGCCTCGGCCCATGTCTTCCCTTACCCCTCTGTTCAGCCTTGTTGGACCAAATAGAGGGCCTTTGTTCGCTCAAATAGGACCAAACAGCTGTTCGACCATGTTTGGTTGAGCAGAAGCTATCTGTTCAGCCTGGATAGGTCACGCCGGCCCTTTGTTCGGCCATGTTTGGTTGAGCAGAAGCTATCTGTTCAGCCTGGATACGTCAGGCCGAACAGAAGGCCTCTGTTTGACTCATCGAAGCTGAATAGATAGCTTTCATTCGGTCCTGATAGACCGAATGAAGAGGGTGAGGAAGGGAGGGTTGGAGGGCCGAAACGGTCGGAGCAAGGAAGGAAAGTCGGTGCGGAGGGGTCGAAGCGATCGAAGTTGAAGAGGGGAGTCGGTGCAGCGAAGGCCAGAGTGGTTAGGCCGGAGAGGAGAGCGGCCCGGTGCGTTGTGTAAAAAAAAATTAAAAAAAAAAGTGAAAGAAAGGGACTTAAGAATAGTTTAAAAATATAATTTTTTTAAAAAAATTAAAAGGCGTGGAAAGTAATTTTTGCGGTACAGATAGAAACTCCCCCCCAAACTTATGACCATTCAAAATTACTTTCCAACAACAGCGTTTGGCGGCCTCTTTCTAATTTCCCGTGCTTCCCCTCCCGCTCCTCCTCCGTTGGCTGTGGACTTGCCCCTACCTCTCAAAGTGGTGGCCTCCTGCTTTTGGTCCTCCCTTGCCGTGGACGGGTCCCCTGCCGCTCGAGTGTTGGTCCTATACCTCCCCCCACCGCTCGAGTGGTGCATGCTCGATGGCTTTGAATCCTCCCCAGTTGCCGGTCCTCCATGGCTACCGGTCCTCCATTGACCGGTACCCGAGTCCACAGACGTACTCCTCTCCGACTAACGCTCGTCCCACCGAACTCCTCTCTGGTTCTCCAGCTACTGGTCCTCCATGCCGATCCTCCTTCCTTTCCCTGCCACAAGAGTGGCACTCGTTGGCTTCGGGTCCTTCCCTGCTTCCGATCCTCCGAGGCCATCGATCCTCCATTGACCGGCACTCTCAGTCCATTGACCGAAGTACCCCGGCAAGCAGCGGTCCTCCCCACCGAACTCCTCTCTTGCTTGTGGTCCTCCTTCCTTCAGCTACCGATCCTCTATTGCCCTCTAAGCGCTCTGTTACGCATCAGTATCCAGTCCGCCCCTCCTCCGTTGGTCGTTGGTGTCCATTGCCCCTGACGCCTCGATCTCCCCGCCGCTGATCCTGCCAACTCCTCCTTTGGTGGACGTCCTTGTAATAACCCGTCTTAATAATGGTCCTATTTTATTGACTAAACGTTTCTCCTATTAAAGGAATAACAGCCCCCCTCCCTTAATACCTGAACGCTCGCTTGATGGGGCATGCGGTGAAGGAATTGGGTATAAAAAGGGACTCATTCTAAGGTTTTAGAACATGGTTCTCGAGAGAAATCCTAAGGTTTTAGAACATGGTTCTCGAGAGAGATCCTAAGGTTTTAGAACAGGGTTCTCGAGAGAGATCCTAAGATTCTCGAGAGAGAAACCTAAAAGCGGAGGCATTGGAATTGAGTCCCTGATCAAGAGCAATCCTGAAGGCATACACCATCGGAATGCGAGAGCTCATTGATTAGAAGACCGATCCATCGAGAAGAGAAAGGGAAGATCAATCGAGATCCCCAAAGAAAGGAAGATCTCCCGTGCAATCCAAAGGGAAAACCAGGAAGATCGGATTCCTTACCACCATTAAATAATAATGGCTGGAGGTAATTATGTTTAAGCAAATTAAGTTTTACATTTGGTATCAGAGCCAGGTTAAAACCTCTGCCTTATTTTGCGAAGATTTCTATCCAAGTTTCTCTTTTCAAGCAATTTATGCCGCATGTTTTCCGTTTTCAATTTTTCGGATCTCAGGTTGGTTTCGATCAGTTCTTATCTTTGTTCACGGAATTGACAGAAACCATTAAACCTATTTCAGATTCCGATTTTTGCGGAAACAAAACGTGGCTTCTTTCTTTTCTATTAAAGATTTTTTCTAGCATTAAAGGTTTCCGGATTTCTTTTTTATGGTATTAAAGAGATAGCATTAAAGAAAGAAAAAGAAAAGAAACGTAGCATTAAAGAAAAGAAAAACTAAAGAAAAGAAATGCAGCGGAAACGTGGCTTCAATAACCACATCGGTGAAATATTAAAAAAGGGAGAGAAAACTTTCGGTTTTCGTTTTTCTCGCTTATGGTCTTTCCGTTCTCTCACGGGATTTAAAATCTGGATTGGTTGGATTTTAAATGCATTTATTATCTGTTTAATGTTTTATTAAATCATGTAACATGATTTATTTTTTATCATTTGTTTCTTGAGTTTAAATTTTTGTATTAAAATACGCCTCCTGAGTCTCTATGCCTACGGTGTTTTGCATAGACTGGCCCAAGGGAATAATGAGCTACGGCCGGACGTGTTTTAATTAACAAAAATTTTTCTTAAGATGATAATTTTAAAATTCATTAAATAGATATTGAAATGTTATCTTCTGTTCTGCATATTAGATTTATTCTATGCATGAATTTGGTGGTAGTGTAAAAATCACAGTGCAAATCCTTTCAAGGTCTGATTGGTCAGTTGGTGTCTAGAAAGGTAAAGAGATTGTGGTTACTTAATTGGTTCCGTTGACTGACCTAAGGAAAGCAACGGGGGACCCCCACTTCTCTTTCACTGGCCTGGCCAATTTGACTAACTCGGATCTTGATTTGGAAATGTTACGTTGATTAAGATCACTACCTAATAATCATGCTAAATTGGTTAATCTATATGCATATAATGTCATGTGATCAATATGATGTTGATTAATTGAGGAGTAGCCACAGCATCTTTGATTAATCAAAATTATATATTAAGTTGCAAAGATCACATAAGGTTAGATGACATTAATTGTGACTAATTATATTAATGTAATGAATCTTATCCCACAGGAATTTTTGTTGCACTAATATAATTAATTAGGATGCGATAACAAATTATTTTCTTAATTACCCATAGGAATTAAGAAAGGAATATAATTTGTTAGTCACATCATTAAGCTAATGAGTCTATTTGAGTATAATAACTTAGCCCACAGGTAGTTATTGTATGTTATTGATTCATGTTATTGCATGTTTACATTGGTAAAACATGACATCAAGTTATATGCCTCAAATTCAATTACATGAACATGATTTTTTTTTTATGCAGCTATTTTGCCTGTTAATATTTCTGATATGAAATGTGATATTCCCGATTTAAGTGGTGATAATTATAAATTATGGAAGGAGAGAATTCTTCTTCAATTAGGGTGCATGGATATTGACTATGCTATCAGGAAGGATGAACCACATTCAGTTACATCTACTAGCACTCAGGCTGAGATTGCTGCGTATGAACGATGGGAACGGTCCAATCGCCTCAGTATGATGTTCATACGTACTAAAATTTCTGCTAGTATACGTGGTTCAATTCCTGAGTGCAAAAATGTCAAGGAACTTTTGAAGGCTATTGATGCACAATTTGAGTCTTCAGATAAGGCAATGGCTAGCACCCTAATGACAAAATTATCATCAATGAAGCTCACTTCGGTTGGAGGTGTGCGTGAGCACATCATGAAGATGAGGGACATTGCGGCTCAGTTGAAATCCCTAGAGGTTGAGATGTCAGAATCTTTCTTGGTGCACTTTATTTTGAGCTCACTCCCACAGCAATATAGTCCCTTCAAAATATCTTACAATACACATAAGGACAAATGGTCAATTAATGAACTTCTGACCATGTGTGTTCAAGAGGAAGGGAGGCTGATTTTAGAAATGGGAGAAAGTGCACATTTAGTCACTCACAGAAAGACTAAAGCTCCCAAAGCCAAACGCAAAGGAAAGGGTAAAGTATCCATCCATACAGAAGACAAGAAGGAGTCCAAGTGCTTCTTTTGCAAGAAGAAAGGGCATATAAAGAAAGATTGTCTCAAATTCAAAGCTTGGCTTGACAAGAAAGGTACTCTAACCTCATTCGTATGTCATGAATCCAATTTGGTTATATGTCATAACACATGGTGGATTGATTCTGGTTCTACAATCCATGTTTCAAATACCTTGCAGGGTTTTCTAAATCAAAGGAAACCATTGGGAAGTGAACAAAGCATCTATTCAGGAAACAAGATGGGTTCACATGTGGAAGCAATTGGAACGTGCAGACTTATTTTACATTCTGGTTTTGTTTTGGATTTGGAAAAGACATTTTATATTCCAAGTTTCTCTAGAAATTTGATTTCAGTGTCAAGGCTTGTACCAGCAGGATACTCCTTTAATTTTAATAAAAGCTCTGTTGATTTATTTTATAAATCTAAGCTTATTGGGAATGGTACATTGTCAGACAATCTTTTCCAAATTAATCTGAAAAATAATACCACCTATAATGTGATGCACGCCCAAACTGGTATGAAAAGATGTGTTATAAATGAGAATTCCTCTATTTTGTGGCATCGGAGATTAGGTCATATCTCCATTGAGAGAATTAAAAGATTAGTAAAAGATGGAGTACTTGATACTCTTGATTTTACTGATTTTGACACTTGTGTGGACTGCATAAAGGGAAAGCAAACCAACAAGTCCAAGAAAAATGCCAAGAGAAGTTCGGAAATACTGGAGATCATACATACGGATATCTGTAGCCCAGATATGGATTCGTATGGTCAGAGATACTTCATCTCATTTATTGATGACTATTCACGATATATGTATCTCTACCTACTTCATAATAAGAACGAAGCATTAGATGCCTTTAAGGTATTTAAGGCAGAAGTAGAGAAACAATGCGGCAAGCAAATTAAAATCGTGAGGTCAGATAGAGGTGGAGAATATTATGGTAGATACACTGAGAATGGACAAGCACCTGGTCCGTTTGCTCGGTTTCTTGAAGAAAATGGAATTGTTGCACAATACACCATGCCAGGGTCTCCTGACCAAAACGGTGTAGCTGAAAGGAGAAACCGGACATTATTGGACATGGTAAGGAGCATGATTGTCAGCTCTAACTTACCTAAATCCTTGTGGACTGAAGCTCTTAAAACTGCTGCGTATATATTGAATCGGGTTCCAACCAAGGCTGTTTCCAAAACGCCATTTGAGTTATTTAAAGGTTGGAAACCAAGTCTGCAACATATACGTGTTTGGGGATGCCCATCTGAAGTAAGAGTCTATAATCCACAAGAAAAGAAACTAGACCCAAGGACTATTAGTGGATACTTTATTGGATATGCTGAGAAGTCCAAGGGTTATAGATTTTATTGTCCATCTCACAGCACTAGGATTGTGGAATCAAGAAATGCAAAATTTCTTGAGAATGACTTGATCAGTGGGAGTGATCAATCTCAGTATTTGGCTTCTTCTGAGAAAGATCATTCAGTTATTCCAGCTTCCACTTCAAGTGAGGGATTGGTTGTTATTTATAGCACTCCTCAAACTCAATTAAGTGCCCAACAACCAGTCATTGAGATTTCACAAGCTGATGGTAATCTAGAAGATCGTGTTGTTCATCAACAATCAGTTGTGCAAGATACTCCTCAAGAGGTCATTGACACAACATTAAGAAGATCAACTAGAATAAAGAAATCAGCAATTCCTAGTGATTATGTTGTGTATCTACATGAATCTGACTATAACATTGGAGCCGAAAATGATCCTGAAACGTTTTCACAAGCCATGAGTTCTAAGGAATCAAACTTGTGGTTCAATGCCATGAAAGACGAGATGGAATCTATGGCATCTAATCGAGTCTGGGATCTTGTTGAGTTGCCTGATGGTGTAAAAGCCATTGGATGTAGATGGATCTTCAAAATAAAGAAAGACTCACAAGGCAACATTGAGAGATATAAAGCAAGACTCGTTGCCAAAGGATTCACTCAGAGGGAAGGAATCGACTACACGGAGACATTTTCTCCTGTATCCAAGAAAGACTCTCTCCGAATAATTATGGCATTGGTAGCTCATTTTGATTTTGAGTTACATCAAATGGATGTGAAGACCGCATTCCTTAATGGAGATCTAGAGGAAGAGGTTTACATGAAACAGCCTGAAGGATTTTCCTCTAGTGATGGTGAGCATTTGGTTTGCAAACTTAAGAAATCCATATATGGATTGAAACAAGCCTCACGTCAGTGGTATTTAAAATTTCATGATGTGATCTCTTCCTTTGGTTTTGAAGAGAACATCATGGATCAATGTATATACCAGAAGGTTAGTGGGAGCAAAATTTGTTTCTTGGTCCTATATGTGGATGACATTCTACTTGCAACCAATGATAAAGGGTTGCTACATGAGGTGAAACAATTTCTCTCTAAAAATTTTGATATGAAAGATATGAGTGAGGCATCTTATGTCATTGGCATTAAGATCCATAGAGAAAGATCTCGAGGCATTTTGGGATTGTCTCAAGAAACTTATATCAATAAAGTCTTGGAGAGATTTCGGATGAAAAATTGTTCACCAAGTGTTGCACCTATAGTGAAGGGTGACAAGTTCGCTTTGAACCAGTGCCCTAAAAATGAACTTGAACGGGAACAGATGCACAACATTCCATATGCTTCAGCTGTTGGAAGCCTAATGTATGCTCAGGTTTGCACAAGACCTGACATTGCATTTGCAGTAGGAATGTTGGGAAGATATCAGAGTAATCCAGGTTTAGACCACTGGAGAGCTGCTAAAAAGGTCATGAGGTATCTTCAAGGGACCAAGGACTACATGCTCATGTATAGACAAACTGATCATTTGGAGATAGAGGGCTACTCAGATTCGGACTTTGCTGGCTGCGTTGATTCTCGAAATCAACATCAGGATTTATATTTATGTTAGCTGGTGGAGCCATATCATGGAGGAGTGCAAAGCAGACCTTGACTGCTACCTCTACTATGGAAGCGGAGTTCGTTGCTTGTTTTGAGGCTACATCGCAAGGTGTATGGTTGAAGAGTTTCATCTCAGGGCTTAGAATTGTTGACTCTATTACTAGGCCAATTAAACTGTACTGTGACAATTCAGCTGCTGTATTTTTGGCTAAAAACCATAAGAGTGGTAGTCGAAGTAAACATATCGACATTAAGTATTTAGCCATAAGAGAACGTGTTAAAGAGAATAAAGTGGTCATAGAACACGTTAGCACTGAATTGATGATAGCTGATCCTTTGACTAAAGGCATGCCAATTAAGAAGTTTAAGGATCATGTGATAAGAATGGGAGTTGGTTCCATGATATAATTGTATGGATAACAATTTGTACAAAGAAACTCTTATTTCAATCGTTTGTTTATTTCTCATTCAGGTGTACACGTTATATGACTTTTGAGAAATGACAAACTTTTCTTTTGGACTCTGAATAAACATATGGTTTATTCATTATGTTATGTTGTCACATTTGGAATAGTGGTAAAGAAATTGAATGCATTGTAATACATAGAAGATAATACTCAATTATAGAGGACCTATCGCTATGATTCATGTATTTAGTTTCTTGTTCAGTGTTGATAAAATATACGGACCAAGTGGGAGAATGTAATAACCCGTCTTAATAATGGTCCTATTTTATTGACTAAACGTTTCTCCTATTAAAGTGATAACAGCCCCCTCCCTTAATACCTGAACGCTCGCTTGATGGGGCATGCGGTGAAGGAATTGGGTATAAAAAGGGACCATCCTAAGGTTTTTGGTTCTCGAGAGAAATCCTAAGGTTTTAGAACATGGTTCTCGAGAGAGATCCTAAGGTTTTAGAACAGGGTTCTCAAGAGAGATCCTAAGATTCTCGAGAGAGAAACCTAAAAGCGGAGGCATTGGAATTGAGTCCCTGATCAAGAGCAATCCTGAAGGCATACACCATCGGAATGCGAGAGCTCGTTGATTAGAAGACCGATCCATCGAGAAGAGAAAGAGAAGATCAATCGAGATCCCTAAAGAAAGGAAGATCTCCCGTGCAGTCCAAAGGGAAAACCAGGAAGATCGGATTCCTTACCACCATTAAATAATAATGGCTGGAAGTAATTATATTTAAGAAAATTAAGTTTTACAGTCCTCCCTGCCGCTATGTTGCCGTCATCCAATTCACCTTCGCAACAACCCCCTACGTTCAATTATACTATTCCACGTCCATGTAAGATTGCAAGTTATTGACGCCAAGTCACTTTCATTCAACGGAGGTCCTCCTCGAAAATTTCTGCAAAAAAGTTCTCAAAGATCGAATGCTCCGGTGAAGATCCTCCGATGCTAGAGTTAGCAACTTGGGAATACACAAGAGTTAACTAACAAAAAAAGCTAGAGAACTTGAGTTTAGGATCCTTCCCTCGTGGTGAGTATGGGCTTTTATACCTGTTTGAAAGTCTCTTTTTTCCATTTTCAGAAGATTGCTGATTTCGAGGTGCCGTTGTCCGGTAACGAACAGAAGGCAAGGCTGACAGTGATAGGTCGCAACTGACACTGAGCATGTCAGAGGTATCCTACTCTGCCCGCCACCTACCAAGCGCAGCGCTACGGGTGGCAGGCGGACCTGGTCGTGTCAGGCATACGCTGTTACGGGGTGTGACCACATGCTGTTGCAGTCGAGTGGTGGATCACGTGGCTGCTGCAGACGGTTAGTGGGCCACGTGGGCGTGTCAGGTGGCTCGAGGTAGTGGGTTGCTAGGCCGAGGCGGGAGCTCGAGGCCAAGGCCGAGGCAGAAGCTCGAGGCCGAGGCGGGAGCTCGAGCTCGAGGCCAAAGCCGAGGGGACCTCGGGGGCCGAAGTCGCCCCACGGGACCGAGGCGGGGCTCCGTTAGTTTCTTTCACTGTTAACTTTAACGGCGTTGGATCAGCTATATCAGATGCCCCCTCGCCCCTGAGATGAAGTGAGCCCACCCCAGTAAGGTGAAAAGGGTGTCACCTCCCAAGTGGCTGATCCCCATCTGCCTCCAACTGCCGACGGGCACGTGTCCTTGGGCGCCGTGACAATTTTAGCATGGACAATCCAGGGGATACGATGGGGTGGTCTCTGTCGTCCGTCTGATCTGCGGAGATCGGCCTCGAGGTGGGGGCGCCCTCTCGAAGCCTGCAAAAAGTTGCCATTATTGCCATCATGACGTTGATGTCAGCAGTGTCCCGTCATTGGCCAAAGGCGAAACGCCCCATGCGTTGGGTGCCTGCCGAGGCGACCCAGCTATGGTAAGAGTCTACATGGCTGGGCAGGCAAGGCGGGACAATTTGAAACTGTTTAAGTCTGGCGAAGGGCCGGTTTCCGTCACTTTGCTTCGACTGTCTTCGTCTTCCTCTGGCCTTCGACCTCTCCTACAACCCGAGAACTAGTCCCCGCCATTTTCTTCCACAGGTTAGCTCCCTGTCCCTCCTAGACCTTCCTTTTCTTTCTTCGAACCCTCGCCATGGCCTCTTCACCCTCCTGGTCTTCTTCCGCCTCCCCCAACGACCACATTTCACCCTTGAGGCTTCGTGCCTCTTCATCTCCGGCATCCTTGTGGTCATCCGATCCGGAGGATCACGTCCTAATCCTCTCACGGCAAGCCGCTCGCAGGGCTCCGGCATGGAGCCGCCAGGCGGTGCCGGCACCTCACAGAGGGTGGGGGCAGAATCCCCAATGGGGACCGCCTCCACGGTAACAGGCCAGGACCTGGCTAACATCAGGGCCCGTTACCAAATCCCTAGGAACATAGGGCTCTTCATCCCTACCCCAGATGATAGGGTAGTGTCCTCCCGACCCGGTAGGATAGCCCTATACGAGATTACCCTAAGGCTCGGCCTTCGTTTTCCTTTACATCCTTTTTTTTTCCAATCTTTTGGACTATTATTCTTTGACTCCCACTCAGTTGGTTCCAAACTCCCTCTGGACCATCAGTGCCTTCATAGTCCTCTGCTACTTCCACCAAATCACACCCAGACTCTCCCTCTTCCGCAGCTTCTATACCCTCCGACAGCAGACGGGCTGGTGGTTGTTTCAGCCCCGACCCGGCCGAATCCTCAAACTCCACCTCCCCTCCTCTGTTAAGGGATGGAAGTCCCGATTCTTTTTCGCTGATCTTGACCAAGTCAAACCAGGGTGGGGGGACCCCGACCTTCGGCCAAACATGAACTCGTCCGTACTCCCGGGGGACAAGGAGGCGCTGGGGCAGCTACTGACGGCCGACATCCCCAAGTGCAACCGACTCCTAACAGAGAGCAACCTCCAACTCGTTGGGGTCTCTACCCGGAGTGGTGAGTTGGGACCGGCCCGGCACTTAGCCGATTTTCCCTTTGCTCTTTTCTTTTTCTCTCCTCTTTTTCCTTTTTTTTTACCAACTCTAACCGACGTTGTGCAGTGATGAAGCTCCCAACCATTAAGCTCCGGAAGGCCACCGCCAAGAGGAAGAGGGCCATGGAGGGGCCAAGCGAGGGGTAGCAGGCCCCAGCCTTCAGGCATCCGGTGGCGCAAGTCTCTTTGCCACCCGAGCACCGGGAGCCTCCGGCCGCACCGGAGGTGGACTTGACAGCGGACACCACTCCGGAGGAGGTGGGGGTCAAAAGGGCGGCAATGGCGGAGCCCCAAGTCCCTACCGAGCCAATCCCGGCCGAGGCAGAAAGAAGCTGGGGCGAGGGGCCATCAGCGGCAGCGAGTTCGCCCCCAGAGCAAATGCCAGCAGACAGCCCCCATGCGCCGAGCCCGAGCCTGCCGAGACTGCTAAGGGGAGCGGAGTCAGGCCGATGCCACCTCCTGACTCCATCATAAACGATGGGCGCTGGGCAGAGCGGCTCATCTCCCAAATAATTGTGCCTGAGATCCAGGAGGAGCTCAGTCACCTTGGAGCAGCCACATTCTTCTGGGACGCCTTCGTGGCTTTGTCAGGGTAAGCAATCTTGTTGACTCTCTACCTTTGAACACTGTTTGAGCACTGACACGTAGTAAATGCAGTCGGCAAACTATTTGGTGGCCACGAGGGAGGTCATCAATGAAGGCAAGGCCATCATTCATCAGGCTCGGCTGGATGCTGAGGAGGCCCAGGCTCGGGCCGAAGCGGCCGAGAGGGCCTTGGAGGCGGCAAGGATAGAGCGAGCCGCCGAGATAGCTGGGGCCACCAGGCGGGCGGAGGTCGAAGCCAACCGAGCCCGGGCGGTGTTGAACTAGCTCGGGGAAGCCGAGAGTCTTGTCGAGGCCAGGAACATCCATATTGCCGAACTGAACTCTGCTGTCCAGTCGGCCGAGGCCAGGGCCGAGCGCGCCGAGGAGGCTATGAGGAGGGTCGCCTCACTGGCTGAAGAGACGAAGGCGCGGGCCCGAGAAGTGGAAGCTGCCGCCAAGGCTAAGGTCCGCGAGGCGGAGGCTGCGACTGAGGCTAGAGCTGTAGCGGCCGTAGAAGAGTTCCGAGCCTCAGAACGTTTCACCGATGAGCTAGTCGAGGCCAACGCGGACGCCTACCTTCAAGAGTTCCGCGATGCCAAAGAGAAGGTAGCCCGGGTCCTAGATCTCCCCCGCGCCTTGGACATAGAGCCGGACCCAGTGTCCGATGGGCCCCAACCGACGACGAGCCTGGCGCCGCCGATCCTTGACTTTTGCAGTTTTTCCTTGTTTTTTTTTGGTACCAAGTCCGGCCCAGCCGGCATTTTGTAAGCACTTCTATTAATGAAAATACTTTTAACTATATATAAAGTGTTGCATTCGAGCCCTCGGCTCGCCGACGTGGGACCCCTAGGGGCTTCGTCGGCACCGAGGGGCAGTTTCTAGCCATTAACCACGAGCGACTTCATCTTAGCTGCTACGCAGGGCCGGACCGTAGGGAGAGCCGAGGTCGAACTTGGGGTTAAGTCTGCCCTGGGCCACAAGCGTGAATGGGACTTCGGCTCTGGCACGCCGAGCGGGGCTCGGGCCTCTGAGTGCGGATGGAACATCGGCCCTGGAATGTCAAGGTAGGCTCAGGTCCCTGAGCGCCAGTGGAGCATTGGCCTTGGGATGCCGAGGTATACTCGGGCTTCTGAGTACCGATGGAACATCGGCCTTGGGATGTCGAGGTAGACTTGGGCTTCTGAGTACTGATGGATCATCGGCCTTGGAATGCTGAGGTAGACTCAGGCTTCTGAGTACCGATGGAACATCGGCCTTGGGATGCCGAGGTTAGGGATGGCTATGGCCCGGGGATGGTCCGGGGCGGTCCATATCGGTCCCCGTCCCCGTTAGGAAAAATGTCGCCGTTCTCCGCCCCGTTAAGCCGTTATAATTAACGGGACAGGAACGGAAATACCCGGCCGGGTAAACGGGTACCCACCAGGTATCTGTTTGCCTGTTTACATAAAAAGCATAAAATTATTTTATTAAATTTATAATTTATTAAAAATTAAAAAAAATATTTTTTTAGGATAAGATGGAGACTAATGGAGAACAACCAAATAATGATATTGATATATATATAAGAGATTCTTATGGAAGAAGAGAACGAAAAGTGAGATTCTTATGTGATAAGGAAGAAGAGAACAAAAAATGAGAAAGAAAATAACTAACAAGGAAAAAAATCAGAAAATGAAGATTTTCAACGCAACAACCGTAAAAAAAATATATTCAAATTTCAAAGCAAAAAATGAAAAGATATCTTTCTTTAAAAATAAACGAAAAAGAGAGCTAGATTCTCGTCTAGTTTTGGTTTAGAACTTTAGATCGGCTGCGTGAAAGAAGGAAAGTAAGAGATGGTGGCAGGAAAGAAGGAAGAGCAAGAGTCAAGATTATATATATATTTATTTTTTTTTTATTTTTAATATATTAATATATATATATATATTTAAATTTTAAATATATTATATTAAAGTTAACGGAGACGGGGATGGGTAAACGGGGATGGGGCGAAGAATACCGTCCCCGGGCCGTTTACCCATTTAGCCGTTAACAAAAAATCCCCGTTACCCATTAAGCCGTTTAGACCGGGGATTCTCCGACCCGTTAAGAATGGTACCGGCCGGGTAAACGGCCAAATGGGGAAATTGCCATCCCTAGCCGTGGTAGACTCGGGCTTCTGAGTACCGATGGATCATCGACCTTGGGATGCCGAGGTAGACTCGGGCTTCTAAGTACCGATGGAACATCATCCTTGGGATGCCGAGGTAGACTCGGGCTTCTGAGTACCGATGGAACATCGGCCTTGGGATGCCGAGGTAGACTCGGGCTTCTGAGTACCGATGGATCATCGGCCTTGGAATGCCGAGGTAGACTCGAGCTTCTGAGTACCGATGGATCATCGGCCTTAGGATGCCAAGGTAGACTCAGGCTTCTAAGTACAGATGGAACATCGACCTTAGGATGCCGAGATAGACTCGGGCTTCTGAGTACCGATGGATCATTGGCCTTGGAATGCCGAGGTAGACTCGGGCTTCTAAGTACCGATGGAACATCGGCCTTGGGATGCCGAGGTAGACTCGGGCTTCTGAGTACCGATAGAACATCGGCCTTGGGATGCCAAGGTAGACTCAGGCTTCTGAGTACCGATGGATCATCGGCCTTGAAATGCCGAGGTAGACTCGGGCTTCGGCGCCAATGGTACATTGGTCTCGAAGTGCCGAGCTGGCCTCGGGCTTTTTGGAGCCGATGGTACACCGGTCTTCGGTGCCAATGGTACATTAGTCTTGAAGTGCCAAGCTGGCCTCGGGCTTTTTGGAGCTGGTGGTACACCGATCTTCGGTGCCAATTGTACATTGGTCTTGAAGTGCCGAGCTGGCCTCAGACTTTTTGGAGCTGGTGGTACATCGGTCTTCGATGCCAATGGTACATTGGTCTTGAAGTTCCGAGCTGGCTTTGGGCTTTTTGGAGCCGGTGGTATACCGGTCTTCGGTGCCAATGGTACATTGGTCTTAAAGTGCTGAGCTGGCCTCGGGCTTTTTGGAGCCGGTGGTACATTGATCTTCGGTGCCAATGGTACATTGGTCTTGAAGTGCGAGCTGGCCTCGGGCTTTTTGGAGCCGATGGTACATCGGGTTTCTGTGCCAATGGTACATTGGTCTTGAAGTGCCGAGTTGGCCTTGGACTTTTTGGAGCTGGTGGTACACCGGTCTTCGGTGCCAATGGTATATTGGTCTTGAAGTGCCGAGCTGGCCTCGAGCTTTTTGAAGCCGGTGGTACATCGGTCTTCAGTGCCAATGGTACATTGATCTTAAAGTGCCAAGCTGACCTCGGACTTTTTGGAGCCGATGGTACACTGGTCTTCGGTGCCAATGGTACATTGGTCTTGAAATACCGAGCTAGCCTCGGGCTTTTTGAAGCCGATGGTACACCTGTAACATCCTGAAAACCTTGTAATCTATGGCATTTTCAGTTAAAATGAAAATCAGAAAGTTTTCTTGAAATATGGGTGTGTTGGCCTTTTGATAAATGTAAAGAGAAGAGATTTTGGAGTAAATAAGTATATTTCTAAATGTTAATGAGTCTGATTTGAGAAATTGAGAGACTTAAGTTTAATGGGTTTAAATCACAAGAAAAAATCAAGTTTAGTTTGAGTTTTATCCTAAAATGATGTTTTTAGTGGTTGGAGTCGACTCTAATCAGAGTGGAGTCGACTCCGGCACGGTTTTAAACTTTCGGCATGCTTAGGAGTCGACCCCTGCAGTGCTGGAGTCGACTCCTACTTTTTAGGAGTCGATCCCTACTTTTCTGGAGTCGACCCCTACTTCTGCTCGAGCCGACTCGCAATCTGTTCGTGCCGACTCCGCAACGGCAGGTTTTTCTGAGTTAAATCTTGAGAAATTCATATTTAATCCGTTTCAAGTCTGATTTGGATGCCGTTTGAACCGTTGGATTTCTAAAATCGAGTTATTCAAGATGGTAAAGTATTTTCTTAGAAATGTTACATAAAAGTATAGATTTAAGTGAAAAAGGATGATCTAGGCTATAAATCTATTAAAAAAATGCTTATATCATGGGCAAAATGGGAAAAGGCTCCGTTGTCAATTGCAAATTGTGTTAAGGGCAACTTAGGAAAGAAAATTTAAGGGCAAAATATCATGGTTATAAGTGAGCCACGTGTTTTCCAAAAAGTGTGTGTTAAGAGTGTGTGAGGGCAAAAGGGAGATTTGGCATGCCTTAACCCTTAAGTTTCCTATGACTTGGTCCCAAGTCATTAGAGAAAAAGGGGAACGTGGGTTCAGCCAGAGAAAAGAAAGAAAGAAAGAAGAGGAGAAAAGAGAAGAGGAAGAAGAAGAAGAAAAAGGAGGAAGAAAGAGAAATGGAAAGGGGAGCTTGGGGGTTTGTGCTCGACCCCAGGTAAGCTATAGCTTCCCTAGATCTTGTATGACTTTAGATTTTCTTAGATTAGTGTATTTTGATGTAATAGTAGAAGTAATCTTGAGTAGAGATAGGGTGGAAGAAAATAATGAGATATTAGAGGATAGATCATGTATGCATGCACGGTTCGTGGGAAAACCTCGTGTGGAGGTAATCCTAATAGCTATTGTATCTGTATGTTGACGTAGGTCAAGAGGGTTATTCCAGGGAGCCAAAATACTAGAGTTGAGTACCAGTTGTACCAGTCGAGGAGTAACCTACTAAGGTGAGTGGATTTCTCATCTAGCAATGAGAGGTTAATTTGAGCTAGTACAATGAGATTTATACCTAGTTATGGTATGTATGTTTTAAATATGAGAAATGAGAACCTAGTATATGATAATCTGATAAATGAGTTTTGAGCATAAACACATAAGCATGAGTTTCGATGAGGGAATTTTTAATGTATACATGGCATATTTGCATGATAAAGCTTTACAAATGATGTATGAGTCATACTGAGTATCAGGCAGCTAGGGGGCTGATCACCCTTTAGACTGTACTGTAGCATGAGCATTGCACACTACTATCGAGCCGGCACCTCCTTGCGAACAGATCGTACGATGAACCCCAGAATCAGGGGTGAGTGCATGCCTAACCAGGCCAGTGGGGCTGGTTGTGAGCAGCCCGTGGGGGCATGAATCATAGCTCAGTGGAGCTGATTATTATATATAGCCCGTGGGGGCAGAGAGAAAACCCGAGGTTCCAGGGTTAAGGAACAAAGCACTTTGCCAGGTGAACCGCATGGGTAAGGGGTGCTATTTGTGCGGGGATCCTGTTGCTAGTCACGCACCCGATGAGAGTACACCTACAGAAGGGCGACTGTAGGGTGGTACCTCAGAGGCATTACACACACAGCCCAGCATCATGAGATCTAAAAGCATATGTTGTGATATAAAAAGGGCCAATGGGCCAAATAGTTATCCCAAGAGGGAGATCTTACTTGAGATGCCAGTGGGCAAGCAGATCCTGATGGGAGTCTGGGTTGTAGATAAAGAATGCATATCTTCATATTGTAATGCATGAAGTTTTATTTTAATGAGTTATCTTTCAGTGAAGAGTTATAATAGAGTATTCCAGTACTGATATGTTATTTGAAGAATAAGCTACATTTTATTTTATCTGATATCATGTTAAAAATGTACTTTGAGTTGTACAAGTTAAATAGTTTCAGCATATGATTGAAATTAAGAGGTTATGGTTCTCTATTTCTCTATAGTTAGATGGTTATCCAGTCACTAGGACTTAGGTCTCATCCCTCTATGATTTAAATGTTCTTTCAGATCAGTGAGTATTTCTGCCAGGATCACAAGATAAGCAGGACAGGACCCTTAGCTGGTGAAGCTTGCTTGGATGCAAGAGTGTATAAATGCTAACCTTGTATATTGAGAGAGTGTGGTTTGATAATTGTATTTTGTATATGTGTATGTGTACAGTGGGATGTAATGATGTTTTAGACCTTTTTGGATATGAATACGAGACTTATGTTTTGGAGAAGATTATGAGTATGATGTGTGCACTTAGGATTTTAATGTTGAATGTGAATGTGATCTTGTAAACTGCCTGAGGAATGTCATGAAAAATATTATCTGAGCAGGTTGATGCTTAATGTTGATTGGGTGATTTGTGCATATAATTGAGATGAAAGTGAAAAGTTTTTAACAGGATGTATTTTTGTGTGTCTGCCACTTATGATAATTAGTTGGGGTTCTCTAGCTCTTTATGGAGCGCTACATAAAGACTAGTAAAACTCTATCCGATTACCACAAGTGTGCAGGTGTGCTGTCGGTGGCCCCAGAGAGGAGGGGGAGCTGACAAGTTTTGGTATCAGAGCCCTAGGTTATTAGGTCCTAGGGGAATAAGTATGAGTATGAGTTTAGGATGATTGAATGTTTTATGATTATAGCTATTGAATGATGAAACTGATGTAATGAATAATATCTTGTAGGACGATTACTACAAAGGCATCTAGAGAGACAGAGCAATCTTCAGGCAGGGATAGAAGCAAAGGTCAAAGTAGATTCAGAAGGTCAGTTAGAAGAAGTCAAATTGATAGAATGGCTTCTAGTGATTCCACCGAGCCAGTATCTAAGGAGGCTAGAGTGGGGGCATCTCCAGAGCAGATGCCAGAGTCTTCTTCACAGTCTATTACCCCTGTGCCAGTAGACCCATCTCGAGTACAGACTCAGGGGCCTAGTATGTCAGAGTTGGTAGGCATGATTACTCAGGCTGTGGTAGCAGCTGTGGGTGCTAGTTCTAGCCTTCCATCTAAAAATACTGAGGTTGTGAGGAATGTGGAAAGAGCCAGAAAGTTAGGGGCTCTGGAGTTCCAGGGAACTACTGATCCTATTCAGGCCGGGGCATGGCTGCAGAGGATCGAGAGAGTATTTGATGTGATGGGATGCTCTGAGGAGCAGAGGCTGAGTATTGCCACCTTTTTACTGGAGGGTAGAGCCCAGAGTTGGTGGAGATCTATTCAGGGCAGGCAGCCCCAGGGAGTGGAGTTGACATGGGAAAAATTTAGAAGAGAATTTCATCAGCAATATTATTCTGAAATTTATAGGGATCAGAAGAGGAGGGATTTCCTTTGTCTAACTCAGGGGAGGATGTCTGTGGCAGATTATGAAGCCACTTTTGTGGAGTTATCTCAGTTTGCTAGGGCCTTGGTGGCTGATGAGAGGGAGAGATGTCGACTATTCCAGGATGGATTGAATCTCCCTATTAAAGCCAAGACCTATATGCAGACCTACAATAATTACTCTGAGTTGGTGTAGGGAGCACTCAAAGCCGAGGAGATTGAAAAAGAATATATGAGTAGGAGGCAGGATAGAATGAAAAGAAGTGCTCCTAGTTATTCTTCTGCTCCGGGAGGGACTCAGCCATTTAAGAAACCCCAGAGGACTGGACAGTTTTATTCTGGGTTTAGAGCCCCTGGTGATGTGGGCAGAGGATCCGTATCTGTGTCAGCATCTAGCCCAGTTCAAAGAAAGCCTTATGTGGGTGTGCCTCAGGTTGCCTCCAGCAGGGTGTCTGGTGATGTTGGGGAGCAGGGTCGTCCTTCTAGTGGAGGGAGAAATATACCCCCATGTAATGTATGTGGAAAACTTCATTTGGGAGAATGTAGGAGGGGCAATAAGGGATGTTATATTTGTGGTGATCTAGGTCACCTGAAGAGAGATTGCCCTAGGAGAGGGCAGCAGGCTGGTGGGCTTCCTCAGGGGCCAGTAATGCCAAGGGGACAGCCTAGTAGGAGGGGTGATGGTAGTGTTGTGGCTTCAGCCAGTCAGGTGGGCCTAATGTTAATCAGCCAGGAGGGTCATCCAGTATTCCGAGAGCCGAGGCCAGAGTGTTTGCCATGACCAGACAGGAGGCTCAGATTGATCCTGATGTGGTGACAGGTATGCTACCCATCGATAATCATGATGCTTATATTTTAATTGATTCTGGATCTACGCATTCATTTATCTCATGTGAGTTTGCTAAGCATCTAGTTAGAGATGTGGGCCAGTTGGGTAGTCAGTTGGTAGTATCTATGCCCGTAGGGAGGCCTTTTATAGCAGACCAAGTGTATAGAGGTTGTGATATTTCTGTGGGGAGTCAGAAATTAGCAGCAGATTTGATTCCTTTGAGGTTGAAAGAGTTTGATGCCATTTTGGGGATGGATTGGCTATCTGTGCATAGAGCCAGAGTAGATTGCTTAAGGAAGGAGGTGATGTTGCAAACTTCTGATGATAGAGAAGTCTGTTTTGTTGGTGATAGGAGGGGGTTACCCTCAGGAGTGATTTCAGCTCTGTCAGCCAATAGAATGCTAGCAAAGAGATGTGAAGCCTATTTAGCTTGTGCAGTGAGCCTAGAGGGCAATGGTTTAGAGCTGACGAATATCCCTGTGGTAAGGGATTTTTCAGATGTATTTCCTGAGGAGCTGCCAGGGTTACCTCCTGACAGAGGATTTGATTTCAGTATAGATCTAGCCCCAGATACCAGACCAATAGCCAGGGCACCTTATAGAATGGCTCCAGTTGAATTGAAAGAATTGAAAAGTCAGTTACAGGAATTATTGGATAAAGGGTTTATTAGACCCAGTATATCACCATGGGGTGCACCAGTGTTGTTTGTGAAGAAAAAGGATGGTACCTTGAGGTTGTGTATAGACTATAGACAGTTGAACAAGGTGACCATTAGAAACAATTATCCATTACCAAGGATCGATGATTTGTTTGATCAGCTGCAGGGGGCAGCAGTGTTTTCAAAGATTGACCTGAGATCTGGGTATCATCAATTGAGAATAAAGAATGAGGATATATCTAAGACTGCTTTCAGGACCAGATATGGTCATTATGAGTTCTTGGTAATGCCATTTGGCTTGACAAATGCTCCAGCTGCTTTTATGGGCCTGATGAATCAAGTATTTCAAGAGTATCTAGATAAATTTGTGATAGTATTCATTGATGACATCTTGATTTATTCTAGAAGTAGTGAAGAGCATGAACAGCATCTGAGGACAGTTTTGCAGATATTAAGAGAAAAGCAATTATATGCAAAGTTTAGTAAAAGTGAATTTTGGCTGGATGAGGTAAAGTTCTTGGGACATGTAGTTTCAGCCAAAGGTATTATGGTAGATCCTCAAAAGATTGAAGCTATAGTAAATTGGGTATCACCTACCAATCAGACTGAGGTGAGGAGTTTCTTGGGGTTAGCAGGATATTATAGAAGATTTATAGAAAATTTCTCGATTTTGGCTTCTTCTATGACTAAGCTGCTTAGAAAGAATATCAAGTTTGATTGGTCAAATGAATGCCAGAAGAGTATGGATGAATTGAAAAGGAGATTAACCTCAGCCCCAATCCTAATACTACCTGATAGTGCCAGTGATTATGTGATCTATAGTGATGCCTCATTGAAGGGTTTGGGGTGTGTTTTAATGCAGAATGGGAAAGTAGTGGCTTATATATCTAGACAGTTGAGATCCCATGAAAAGAATTACCCCACCCATGATTTGGAGTTAGCTGCTGTTATATTTGCATTGAAGGTTTGGAGGCACTACTTGTATGGAAGAAGATGCCAGATATTTACTGATCATAAGAGCTTGAAATATATTTGACCCAGAAGGAATTGAATTTAAGGCAGAGAAGATGGATTGAATTGATTAAAGACTATGATTGCACTATTGAGTATCACCCAGGGAAAGCTAATGTTGTGGCTGATGCCTTGAGTCGAAAGTCTATGGCCACATTGGCTTCTATCAGAACCGTACAGCTACCCTTGATGATTGAGTTAAGGAGGTTAGATGCAGAGCTAGCTGTAGAAGAATCAGGAGCCTTGTTGGCTACTTTCAGAGTGAGACCCCAAATGCTAGAAGAAATAAGAGAAGCTCAGTTGCTAGATCTACATTTGCTTAAAGCTAGAGATTTAATTCAGAGTGGGTCTCAGTCAGAGTTTTCTGTTAGAGGTGATGGAGTGTTATTATTCAAGGGCAGAGTTTGTGTGCCAGCTGTGGAATCAGTGAAAGATCAGATTTTAAGGGAAGCACATAGCTCAGCTTATTCAATGCATCCAGGTAGTACTAAGATGTATAGAACTATCAAACAGAATTACTGGTGGAATGGTATGAAAAAGGAGATAGCTGAGTATGTATCTAAGTGTTTGGTGTGTCAGCAGATTAAGGCTGAACATCAGTGTCCAGCTGGAAAGCTTCAGCCTCTGTTTGTGCCAGAGTGGAAGTGGGAGCATATAACTATGGATTTCGTTGTAGGACTCCCAAAGACCAGAAGGGGCAATGATGCTATATGGGTGATAGTTGATAGATTGACTAAGTCTGCTCATTTTCTGCCAATTAAGATTGTCTTTACCTTGGATAGATTAGCAGAATTATATGTGCATGAAATTGTGAGTAGGCATGGTGTGCCAGTATCGATAGTATCAGATAGAGATCCAAGGTTCACATCTCAATTTTGGGCAGAATTACAGAAAGCTTTGGGGACTAAATTGAGGTTCAGTACAGCATTTCATCCCCAAACCGATGGTCAGTCAGAAAGAACCATCCAGACACTGGAGGATATGCTGAGAGCTTGTGTCATGGAATTTTCTGGTAGCTGGGATGATCATCTACCTTTGATAGAGTTTGCTTACAATAACAGCTACCATTCTAGCATTGATATGGCACCATATGAGGCCTTGTATGGGAGAAAATGTAGAACTCCAGTGTGTTGGGATGAGGAGGGAGAGAGAAGGCTGTTAGGCCCTGAGTTAGTGCAGCTTACAGCAGATCAAGTTAAAATTATAAGAGCTAAATTAAAGGCAGCCCAGGATAGACAGAAGAGCTATGCAGATAAAAAGCATAGAGAGGTAAAGTTTGAGGTTGGAGATAGAGTCTTTCTGAAGGTATCTCCTTGGCGAGGTATTATGAGATTTGGAAAGAAAGGCAAGTTGAGTCCCAGGTATATTGGACCCTATGAAATTCTGGAAAGAGTTGGGACACTAGCTTATAGATTGGCTTTACCTCCAGAGTTATCTCAGATTCATAATGTATTTCATGTATCAATGCTTAGGAGGTATGTGCCAGATTCCTCTCATGTGATTCAGTCTGAGACTATAGAGTTACAGGGGGATTTATCATTTGCAACAGAACCAGTGAAGATCTTGAGTAGGGAGATTAAGCAGCTCCGCAGTAAAAGAATTCCGTTAGTTAAGGTGCAATGGTTAAATCATCAAAAAGAGGAGGCTACATGGGAGCGAGAGGATGAGATGAGATTTAAGTACCCCCACCTATTTGAAAATATATCTAGCTAAATTTTGAGGACGAAATTTCTTAAGAGGGGGAGAATTGTAACATCCTGAAAACCTTGTAATCTATGGCATTTTCAGTTAAAATGAAAGTCAGAAAGTTTTCTTAAATATGGGTGTGTTGGCCTTTTGATAAATGTAAAGAGAAGAAATTTTGGAGTAAATAAGTATATTTCTAAATGTTAATGAGTCTGATTTGAGAAATTGAGAGACTTAAGTTTAATGGGTTTAAATCACAAGAAAAATCAAGTTTAGTTTGAGTTTTATCCTAAAATGACGTTTTTAGTGGTTGGAGTCGACTCTAATCAGAGTGGAGTCGACTCCGGCACGGTTTTAAACTTTCGGCACGCTTAGGAGTCGACCCCTGCAGTGCTGGAGTCGACTCCTACTTTTCTGGAGTCGACCCCTACTTCTGCTCGAGCCGACTCGCAATCTGTTCGAGCCGACTCCGCGACGGCAGGTTTTTCTGAGTTAAATCTTGAGAAATTCATATTTAATCCGTTTCAAGTCCGATTTGGATGCCGTTTGAACCGTTGGATTTCTAAAATCGAGTTCTTCAAGATGGTAAAGTCTTTTCTTAGAAATGTTACATAAAAGTATAGATTTAAGCGAAAAAGGATGATCTGGGCTATAAATCTATTAAAAAAATGCTATATCAGGGGCAAAATGGGAAAAGGCTCCGATGTCAATTGCAAATTGTGTTAAGGGCAACTTAGGAAAGAAAATATAAGGGCAAAATATCATGGTTATAAGTGAGCCACGTGTTTTCCAAAAAGCGTGTGTTAAGAGTGTGTGAGGGTAAAAGGGAGATTTGGCATGCCTTAACCCTTAAGTTTCCTATGACTTGGTCCCCAAGTCATTAGAGAAAAAGGGGAACGTGGGTTCAGCCAGAGAAAAGAAAGAAAGAAAGAAGAGGAGAAAAGAGAGGAAAGGAAGAAGAAGAAGAAGAAAAAGGAGGAAGAAAGAGAAAGGGAAAGGGAAGCTTGGGGGTTTGTGCTCGACTCCAGGTAAGCTATAGCTTCCTAGATCTTGTATGACTTTAGATTTTCTTAGATTAGTGTATTTTGAGGTAATAGTAGAAGTAATCTTGAGTAGAGATAGGGTGGAAGAAAATAATGAGATATTAGAGGATAGATCATGTATGCATGCACGGTTCGTGGGAAAACCTCGTGTGGAGGTAATCCTAATAGCTATTGTATCTGTATGTTGACGTAGGTCAAGAGGGTTATTCCAGGGAGCCGAAATACCAGAGTTGAGTACCAGTTGTACCAGTCGAGGAGTAACCTACTAAGGTGAGTGGATTTCTCATCTAGCAATGAGAGGTTAATTTGAGCTAGTACAATGAGATTTATACCTAGTTATGGTATGTATGTTTTAAATATGAGAAATGAGAACCTAGTATATGATAATCTGATAAATGAGTTTTGAGCATAAACACATAAGCATGAGTTTCGATGAGGGAATTTTTAATGTATACATGGCATATTTGCATGATAAAGCTTTACAAATGATGTATGAGTCATACTGAGCATCAGGCAGCTAGGGGGCTGATCACCCTTTAGACTGTACTGTAGCATGAGCATTGCACACTACTATCGAGCCGGCACCTCCTTGCGAACAGATCGTACGATGAACCCCAGAATCAGGGGTGAGTGCATGCCTAACCAGGCCAGTGGGGCTGGTTGTGAGCAGCCCGTGGGGGCATGAATCATAGCTCAGTGGAGCTGATTACTATATATAGCCCGTGGGGGCAGAGAGAAAACCCGAGGTTCCAGGGTTAAGGAACAAAGCACTTTGCCAGGTGAACCGCACGGGTAAGGGGTGCTATTTGTGCGGGGATCCTGTTGCTAGTCACGCACCCGATGAGAGTACACCTACAGAAGGGCGACTGTAGGGTGGTACCTCAGAGGCATTACACACACAGCCCAGCATCATGAGATCTAAAAGCATATGTTGTGATATAAAAAGGGCCAATGGGCCAAATAGTTATCCCAAGAGGGAGATCTTACTTGAGATGCCAGTGGGCAAGCAGATCCTGATGGGAGTCTGGGTTGTAGATAAAGAATGCATATCTTCATATTGTAATGCATGAAGTTTTATTTTAATGAGTTATCTTTCAGTGAAGAGTTATAATAGAGTATTCCAGTACTGATATGTTATTTGAAGAATAAGCTACATTTTATTTTATCTGATATCATATTAAAAATGTACTTTGAGTTGTACAAGTTAAATAGTTTCAGCATACGATTGAAATTAAGAGGTTATGGTTCTCTATTTCTCTATAGTTAGATGGTTATCCAGTCACTGGGACTTAGGTCTCATCCCTCTATGATTTAAATGTTCTTTCAGATCAGTGAGTATTTCTGCCAGGATCACAAGATAAGCAGGACAGGACCCTTAGCTGGTGAAGCTTGCTTGGATGCAAGAGTGTATAAATGCTAACCTTGTATATTGAGAGAGTGTGGTTTGATAATTATATTTTGTATATTGTATGTGTACAGTGGGATGTAATGATGTTTTAGACCTTTTTGGATATGAATACGAGACTTATGTTTTGGAGAAGATTATGAGTATGATGTGTGCACTTAGGATTTTAATGTCGAATGTGAATGTGATCTTGTAAACTGCCTGAGGAATGTCATGAAAAATATTATCTGAGCAGGTTGATGCTTAATGTTGATTGGGTGATTTGTGCATATAATTGAGATGAAAGTGAAAAGTTTTTAACAGGATGTGTTTTCGTGTGTCTGCCACTTATGATAATTAGTTGGGGTTCTCTAGCTCTTTTTGGAGCGCTACATAAAGACTAGTAAAACTCTATCCGATTACCATAAGTGTGCAGGTGTGCTGTCGGTGGCCCCAGAGAGGAGGGGGAGCTGACAACACCGGTCTTCGGTATCAATGATACATTGGTCTTAAAGTGCCGAGCTGGCCTCGGGCTTTTTGGAGCCGGTGGTACATCGATCTTCGGTGCCAATGGTACATTGGTCTTGAAGTGCCGAGCTGGCCTCGGGCTTTTTACTAAAAAGCTGGGTTACTTGAACACGTGTTTATTAATATAGAGTATGGGGCGAGAGCCCGAAAGAATGCAAATATGCAATTCATTGTAAAAAAAGGGTACACTACTGATAATACCGACGGAGGTTGTCAGCGTTCCACGTTCGCGAGAGCGGCTTCCCATCTAGTCCTTCAATTCTGTACGCTCCATGATGGAGTGCCTCGGTGACTCTATAGGGTCCTTCCCAATTTGGTGATAGCTTGCCTCCTTTCGTCGATTTCGAAACTTCGGCCCATCGGAGGACCAAGTCCCTCGGCAAAAATATCTTTGGGCAGACACGGGCATTGTAAAACCTGGGCGTTCGCTGCCAGTAGGCTACCATCCGGAGTCGCGCTCGGTCCCGTATCTCCTTCACCAGGTCAAGGTTGGCCCGCAACTGATTCAGGTTGTCCTCATCGGTGTATGACTCCACCCAGGGGCTCGGGGCGCCTATCTCCACAGGAATGATAGCTTCGGACCCAAAGACTGCTGAAGGGAGTCTCTCCGGTGGGGGCTTGCGGCGTTGTGTGGTATGCCCACAGTACATTAGGGAGCTCCTCCACCCACCGTCCTTTGCAGTCATTTAGCCGAGCTCTAAGTCCTTGGAGAATGATGCGGTTGGTCACCTCAGCCGCTCCATTGGTCTGAGGGTGCCCGACCGAGGTGAATCGTTGGTGAATACCCAGCTCGGTATAAAATCCTTTGAAGGATGCGTTGTCAAACTATCGGTCGTTGTCGGTGATGAGGGTATGCGGCAGTCCGAACCTGTAGATTATCAACTTCCAGTAAAAGAATCTCACCTTGCCCTCGGTGATTTTAGCGAGTGCCTCGGCCTCGATCCACTTGGTGAAGTAGTCGATGGCTACCAGCAGGAATTTGCACTGACCGGAGGCCGGAGAAAATGGTCCCAGGATGTCCATGCCCCATTGAGCAAAGGGCCAAGGTGCCACCAATGGGCTTAGTTGAGACGTCGGCTGTCGCTGGATGCTAGCATGGCGTTGGAAACTATCTCTTGACAAGCTTGGCCGCGTCCTCCCTCATCGTCAGCCAGTAGTACCCTTGCCGCAGGGCTTTGTACCCCAGAGCTCTACCCCCCAGATGACTTCCGCATATACCTTCATGGATTTCCCGCAGGACGTAATCAACCTCTGTGGGGCTGATACACTTGAGGACCGGGTACGAGAATGACCTTCGGTAGAGCTTTCGGTCCATCATTAGAAACTTCGGGGCCTGCCGCTTAAGCAGTCTTGCCTCAGCTGGGTCTTCAGGGAGGACACCATCAGTAAGGTATCGGACGTAAGCGTCCATCCAAGAGGGTTTTTGCTCGACTGGCAATGCTTCCTATGTGGTTTCAATGCTTGGGGCCTGCAGGTGCTCCACGTACATCCTTCCCAAGGTCCCATCGGCCGAGGCGGCCAAGCGGGATAGTGCATTAGCTTTGGCATTCTCTGCTTGGGGAATGTAGCTAACGCGGAAGTAGACAAACTGAGAGGCCTAGGATTGCACCCTGCTCAAGTAGTGGGACATGATTGGGTCTCTGACCTTGTACTCCCTAGTGACCTGTCCGGAGACAAGCTGAGAGTCTGTGAAGGCCCTTAGACGCTTCGCAGCGAGCTCCTTGGCCAACTTCATCCCTGCCAGCAAGGCTTCATACTCCGCTTGGTTGTTGGTGGCTAGGAAAAGAAATCAAAGGGCATACTCCATCACCTCCCTTTCGGGGCTTGCAAGAATGAGTCCAGCTCTGCTCCTTTGGGAATTGATGCACCATCAACGTGGAGGATCCAGCCTTCCTCTCTTGCCTCCTCAGCCATAGGGGACTCCATGCGCCTCTCCGGGTGCAGCTCCTCTGGATTCTCCTCGGCCCAGGTGCACTCGACCAAGAAATCGGCTAACACCTGCGACTTCATTGCAGATCTCGGTCGAATGGACAAGTTGAACTCCCCCAGCTTGATGGCCCACTTTGCCAACCGACCGGAGGTGTCAGGATGGGACAAGATGGTCCTAAGGGGTTGGTCCATGAGCATTACGATTGGGTGAGCTTGGAAGTAGGGTCGAAAGCGCTGAGCGAAGATGATCAGGGCAAAGATGATCTTCTTGAACTTGGAATATCTAGTCTCAGCATCGTGAAGTGCTTTGCTGGTGTAGTAGACCAGCTTTTGCGCTCCATCGGCATCCATGCGAACAAGCACGGAGCTGACGGCCTCGGGAGAGGCTGCAAGATACAAGAAGAGTTCCTCCCCGCCCTTTGGCTTGGACAATAATGGCGGAGTGGATATAAAATTTTTTAGCTCCTCGAAGGCTTCCTGGCATTCCTTCGTCCACTCGAAGCTGTTGACCTTGCGTAATGCCTTAAAGAAAGGCAGACACCTCTCTGCCGATTTGGACAAGAAACGGCTTAAGGCTGCCACTCTTCCGGTCAGGCGCTGCACCTCCTTCTTATTGGCCGAGGGCCTCATAT
Organism: Calamus simplicifolius; assembly: GCA_900491605.1. Classification (NCBI taxonomy): domain Eukaryota; kingdom Viridiplantae; phylum Streptophyta; class Magnoliopsida; order Arecales; family Arecaceae; genus Calamus; species Calamus simplicifolius. Next base: position 351,981 of record UESW01001602.1, on the reverse strand, counting down.
CCAGGATGGCTCGGATCTTGTTGAGGTTCGCCTCGATCCCCCTCTGTGTCACCATGAAGCCTAGAAAATTGCCTGCTGTAACTCTGAAGGCACACTTGCGGGGGTTCAGCCTCATCTGATATCGGCGGAGATTGCCGAAGGTCTCTGCGAGGTCGGCAACATGGTCGGCAGTACGGGCACTCTTAGTCAGCATGTCATCCACGTACACCTTCATATTATGCCTGATCTGGTCCTCAAATACCTTATTCATTAACCTATGGTAGGTGGCCCCTGCATTCTTCAACCCATACGACATCACCTTGTAGCAATATATCCCCTTCTCGGTTACAAATGAGGTTGCCTCTTCATCAGCCGGGTCCATCTTAATCTAGTTGTATCCCGAGAAGGCGTCAATGAAGCTGAGGGTCTCGTGGCCGGATGTGGCGTCCACCAACTGGTCGATCCGAGGCAGTGGGAAGCCATCCTTGGGGCACGCCTTATTGAGGTCGGTGAAGTTCATGCATATCCTCCAACTCCCACTGGCCTTGCGGACCATCACGATATTCGCCAGCCAGTCGGGATAGTGCACTTCGCGAATGTGGCTGGCCGCTACAAACTTACGTACCTCCTCGTCTATGGCCTTCTGTCTGTCGAGTGTGAAGCTCTTTTTCTTCTGCTGGACGGGTCAGCACTCTAGCTTGATGTTGAGCTGGTGGGTAATCACTTCCTCCGGGATGCCTGGTATGTTAGACACCGACCATGTGAAGATGTCAGCGTTGGCTCACAGGAAAGCGAGGAGCTAGTCGCGAGCCCTTTCTGGGAGTAGGGCCATGACCTGGACCATCCTCGTCGGGTCCTCCCCTAGAGGGAAGGTCAGCAGGTGCTCGACCGGCTCCCCTCTCCTCTCTGAGTCTCGGGGGTCCAGCGCTTCTGATGTGGGTGCAGGTACTGCCCCCTGAGGACTGAGGGCCATGTGGTAGCAAAGCGGCGAAGGGCTCTACTCCCCTTGCATTTCCCCGACCCCCTCACTGGTGGAGAACCTCACCAGGAGCCTCTTCGTGGAGATAACAGCGTCTAGAGGATTGAGTCCGGGCCTTCCGAGGATGGTGTTGTAGGCGAGGGCCTGCACTCGGACCACAAGAAAGCTCATAAAAACTGTACTTTGACATGGGGGCGTCCCGGCCATAACGGGGAGAGTGATCTCTCTCTCTCGACTTTCACAAAGTCTCCGTTGAAACCCATTAAGGGCATGGTGACAAGCCGTAGTGAGTCGGGAGTCAAGTTCATACGAACAAAGGCATCATAACTTAAAACGTCCATCGAGCTTCCACTGTCAACTAGAATTCTTTTTACAGGATGCTTAGCGATTGTCATGGATACGATGATGCTGTCATCATTTTTGTTGACCACCCCCTCTAGGTGCCTTTTAGAAAAGGGAATTACAGAATCTAACCCCTCCTCCCCCCTCGGCCTCTTAGGTGGGCCACCTGCCCTCCAGGAAATCATTACCACCATCTTCTCAGTCGGAGCATTATCGATCACTGGTGGCGGAGGCGCTGACGGGCCAGGTGCACCCGGGTTGTTCCTCTGAACGAACTTCCCTAGGTGGCCACGCTGGATGAGGTCCTCTATCACCTTCTTCAGCTAGCAACAGTTATCGGTGTCATGGCCGTGGTCCCGATGGAAGCGGCAGTACAAGTTCTTGTTGCGGGGGGTCTTCGAGTTCAGTGGAGGAGGGCACTGAAGGTATGTGTTGGCCCAGATGGCAACCCAAGAGGGGGGGGTGAATTGGGTTCTTAAAAATTTAAGACTTTTTGAAATGTTTTAAACAAAATTACTCAAGATGTGCAAGTGAGAGAAATTAACTTAGAAGCAATGCACAAATAGAAATATAAGAGAGATAGAGTAAGAGACAAATGAGCACGGCAAACACAAGGTTTTATAGTGGTTCGGCGTAACCAGCACCTACGTTCACTCCCAAGATTCACTTGGGTCCACACTATAATCTCCCTAGATTACAGCCGAGTTGTTTTCCAAGCTCACAACTCAAACTTGTTGTTTTCCCGGGCGCACAACGAACCCAGCCGGTTTTACACGGGCTTACCAGCACAAAACCCAACTCGTTGTTTTAACGAGGTCACAACGAACCCAAAACGTAAGCTATCCCAAGCTTACAACGAGGTACAACTACCTCCACTGATTCAATCCACTTGAATCAGTACACAAGAAAATAATTTCGTGTTTAAATACAAACAGCTCCTCTAGAGCAGAATAATCAAAATAAAGCTTAGGTTTAGAAAAGCCTGATTGAATAAGCTTGAATGCAGGTGTTGGCCCAGATGGCAACCCAAGAGGGGGGGGGGTGAATTGGGTTCTTAAAAATTTAAGACTTTTTAAATGTTTTAAACAGATTTGCTCAAGATGTGCAAGTGAGTGAAATTAACTTAGAAGCAATGCACAAGCAAATAAAGAGAGATAGAGAGAGAGAAAATATAGCACGGCAAACACAAGATAATTTTATAGTGGTTCGGTGCAACCAACACCTACGTCCACTCCCAAGATTCACTTGGGTCCACACTATAATCTCTCTAGATTACAGCCGAGTTGTTTTCCAAGCTCACAACTCAAACTTGTTGTTTCACGGGCGCACAACGAACCCAGCTGGTTTTACTCGGGCTTACCAGCACAAAACCCTACACGTTGTTTTACGGGCTCACAACTAACCCAACACAAGCACTCCGGCTTGCAACGAGGTATATCAACCTCCACTGATTCAATCCACTGATTGAATCAGCAAACAATCAAATATTCAGAGTTTAAGTATTGAAAGCTCCCCTTGAGCAAATATACAAATTAAGTATAAAATAAAAGGTTAGAAAAGCCTGATAAGATTGCAGATGGTGTGGCTTTGGCTTTCTTCCTTCTCCTCTTTAACTCCTCTTGAAGTGTTGAATCAGGCCTCAGCAAGATTCTTGACCGTTTGAAAACTTTGGAGTTGAGATGAAGCTTTTTCTCCTTTTGTTGAAAGTTGAAAATCCTTCGATTTGATCTTTGAAAAGCTTTGGATTTTCTTTTGACTTTTGTGGATTGAAGATCTGGAGCAGACGAAACTTCCTCTTTGATTTCACTCCTTTTGAATCACTCTATTTGAGCTAGAAGATTTTTCCAATAAGCTCTGTTTTTCCCTCTTTTTGAAAGATATTCTTTTCTCTCTTTTTGATTTTCTATTTTTTGATTTGAAAAGAGCTCCTCTATTTATAGATTCTGCAAAAATATATCCGTTAGAGACAAGAAAAATAGCCGTTATTCAAAAATCTTACCGTTGGAGCTGAGTTGGCATCGTAAAAATTTCGCCCAGATTTGCTGGAGTCGACTCAGCTTTTCCCGAGTCGGCTCGAGCTCGTCTTACCAAAAATAGAAATGTTTATAAATTAGGGGTCGACTCGCAAAAAAGTGTCGACTCCTGAAAGTCGGGAGTCGACTCGTGAAAATGGGGTCGACTCGAGAAGTGCTCAAAAAACATTTCTGGTGTTGAGCGGAGTCGACTCGCACAGACAGGAGTCGGCTCGACAGAATCAGGGGTCGACTCGAAATACTTTGGGAGGGAGTCGACTCTGAAACTCAGGAGTCGGCTCCGGAACGTATCAAAAATCAGAAACTTTTCTGATTGACTTAAAATTTCCAGATGTTTTGACTTGAATACATAAAATGACATTCGAGGAATATTGAGCTTAAAGGATTAAGTCGACAAAATCGAGGCTTCATCAAAATCAATAAAGTTGGGGCAGTCGGCTTTAAAAAAAGAATAGAACTCTTAGGGATTTTTCAAATTCAAAGGACTCGATTCTCCCTTGTTGGAGCTCATCCCTAGTCGACTCAAGTCGGCTCGAACCCGACTTAAAGTGTCGACTCCTGAAAGTTCGCTTGGGGTCGACTCGCGAAGTGCTCAGAAAAACTCTTCTGGTGTCTGAGCGGAGTCGACTCGCACAGTCAGGAGTCGGCTCGACAGAATCAGGGGTCGACTCGAAAATTTCGTGGGTCGACTCGACAGATGCACATTTCTGTACACTGAGCGGAGTCGACTCTGAAACTCAGGAGTCGGCTCCGGAACGTATCAAAAATCAGAAACTTTTCTGATTGACATTAAAATCGTTCCAGATTCATTTTAATTCATTTTTTGACTTGAATTCAATAAAATTGACATTAAGAATTGATTCAAGAACTATTCCAAAAACTCATTGAATAAAACATGAATTATAAAATTTCTTTTTGAAAGTTTAAACATTGAGCTTAAAGTTACTTTCAAAATTGATTAAAGTCAAACTTTAACATTCTCATTGATTGTTCAAAATAAATTTTTGCTCATTTAAATAAACTCATTATCTTTTAATGAACTCAATGGCTTTTAGTAATCATCAAAATCAAAAGGATTGGGTCATATAATTTTTCAATAATCTTCCAACAATCTCCCCCTTTTTGATGATGACAAAAACATTGAGTTTATGCATGATTGATTAGTAAATTTATTTTGTTTTCATAGTTAGGCTTAGGCTCCCCCTAATGAGGTAGCTCCCCCTATGAAACTTAAATAAATATCGTTTATCTCATTGATTACTTTGATTTTCTCAAATGTATTACAATCATAAAACTATAAAACTCTCCCCCTTTTTTGTTATCAACAAAAAGGTAGAGAAGCATAAACATTCATTCAATCACAATTTCATTCATTCATTGAAAGAAGGAAATACATTGAGTAATCAACATAGAGAATTCATTTCATCAAAAGGTCTAATACATCAAATGTTTAATACATTGATTTCAAAATGAAAGCATAACAAAATTTCAGTACATAACAAGGATTGAAAATCTAATCAGAAATGAGTTCTTACAATCCTAGTTAAATGATCTACTATCTTCATTCCATCAGATTGAATTTTACATAATCTTTGAGCCTTCATCACAAAGGTGCAAGCAGTCAAATCTTGTCTTGAAGCTCCGCATTGCACTTTGCATAAGTCTCTCCATCTCCGCATATATCTTTAAGTTCTTCAAAATATTTTTGAGATCACCACTTAAAGATACCGAAGAAGAGCTGAGAGTAGACTCATCTTAGAGATACGATCATCCAATGAATAAAGAGTCTCCTCAAATTCATAACTTATTCTCAAATTCAGATTTAAGTTTTTCAGATTGATCATCAAATAGAGCTTTGAGTTGCATTAACTGTTGATCTGAAAAGCCGAAGATGAAGCTTGAACAAAAGATGGAGCGGGGCTGGAGCAGGGGCAGAAGCAGAAGGGCTCGGAGGTGCAGGTGAAGGATGTCTACTGAAGGTCCTGCAGCCTCAACATCTGTAGCTCTTCTTCTGTCATCCTTTCCTCTCCCATTTTCCATTCTTCTTATAAAACCCATTCTATGAATGGTGGCCAAGCTATAAAAATCAGTATGTCCAGATTCCTCATTGGCTCACTATCAAAATCACAACTCCTTGGCTCAGAAAAATCTTTGTTAGAATCATTCCATAGGGCAGGCTTGACTTTCTTTTTCCTCCACAGTCTGCAATGTACCATAGATCATGCTGGGAAGGTTTATAGGTTTGCCTGTCACAATGGCATCCATCACAAAGATATCTCTTTCCGATACATAGTCAAATCTTCCGGTCTTTGGAAAGAGTATCCTACTGCAAATATTATGTAATAATCTCAATTCTAATGAAAGTGATTGGCAAAAACCTCTTCAAATCCACATCCCGTTTAATAATCTGCAAGAGCGGGACTACGGTCTTCTGAAGAAAAGGTGGCAGTGCCAGATAAGGGTAATCCAACAGTCTAGAAAGAAGCTCAACAGTGAGAGCCTATGCCTCTCACATTGCTAACTAGGCCATGATCTCCTCTAGACAATTCTTGTAAATTCCTTTACTAGAGAGGGATAGGTGGGCAATCCAGGAACATATTTTCTCCCATCCCATCTCAATCAATGTCTCCCAACAAGAAAACCCTCAGCTTCAAAAATCAAAATCACCTTTCTACCCGTTGTTATAATCCTATCCGCTAATCTATCTACCTGAGTAGAAGCAGCAGCAGGAGAAGCATTCGGAGTAGAAGAAGAAGTGAAGAATCAGAGCTGGGTGACGGCTCACGCACGGACGCCTCACGGTTTTCCTAACGGCTCGCTTCCTCTTGACGCCGGCCGCACAAGGTTGGAACCACGGTTTTGGGTGCCATTGTCGATTGGAAGTGTAATCAGGGATTTAGGAAGTTTGGAAGGTTTGGAAAGAGAGTATTTTGAAGGATTGAAATTTGAAATGAACGGCGAGTCGACTCTGCCCTAGATAAATCAACCTGGGACCACTTCGAGTCGGCTCGCGCAAACCAGGGGTCGACTCCGGACAGTCACAGAAACCATCCCGACTTGGAGTCGACTCGCGCCGAAGAGGGGTCGACCCGAGAGTTTCAGTCGAAACCAGGAGTCGACTCCGATACGCACCGAGTCGGCTCCGAGACCATTTCAGAGCAAAAACATGAAATTTCTGAAATGTGTCCGGAATTGATCATAAAAATTGATAAAATAATCATTGAATATGAGTGATCAATTAGATATGAATTCTAGATAAGATTTCCTTAAAGATCAAAATTTGAAAGAATCTTAGATAAATTTCCTTAGGGGTTTCAAATTCATTCTAATGGATCACAAATCCTAACTCTCCTCTAAGATAACAGAATCTTTCTTCATTTAAAGGTTTTGTAAATATGTCAGCTAATTGTTCTTCAGTGTTAACATAATCAAGACATATTTCATTATTTGCTACATGTTCTCTTATAAAATGATATCTAATTTCTATGTGTTTAGTTCTTGAATGTTGAATTGGATTTTTAGTTAGATTAATTGCACTTGTGTTATCACATCTTATGGGTGTCTTATCAAGTGTGATACCATAGTCTTCAAGTTGTCGCTTAATCCATAGGATTTGCGCACAGCAACTTCCAGCCGCTACATATTCAGCTTCAGTAGTTGATAATGCAACTGAATTTTGCTTTTTGCTAAACCATGAGATTAAGTTACTTCCTAAGAATTGGCATGCACCACTTGTGCTTTTTCTATCTAACTTACATCCAGCATAATCAGAATCAGTGTATGCAATCAGATTTAATGTGGAGTCTCTAGAATACCATAAACCTACATTTTTTGTTCCACTTACATATCTTAGTATTCTTTTAACAGCAATTAAATGTGATTCTTTAGGTTCTGATTGAAATCTAGCACATAAACATACAAAAACATAATGTCTGGTCTACTTGCAGTTAAATAAAGTAGGGATCCGATTATACCTCGATAATATTTTGATCAACCTTCTTACCTTCTTCATCTTTGTCCAGCTTGCATGAAGGACTCATTGGTGTTCCGAGGGGTTTCATTGATTCCATACCAAACTTCTTTAGGATTTCTCTTGTGTATTTTGTTTGGTTGATGAAGATTCCCTCTTTGCTTTGTTTGATTGGAGTCCAAGGAAGAAGTTGAGTTCTCCCATCATGCTCATCTCGAATTCTCCCTGCATTAACTTTGCAAATTCTTGACATAGAATCGTTAGTAGCACCAAAAATAATGTCATCAACGTATATTTGTACTACAAGTAAATCTTTACTTTTTCTTTTCAAAAACAAAGTTTTATCAACATTTCCTCTTGTAAAATCATTTTCAATTAAGAATTTACTTAATCCTATCATACCAAGCTCTAGGTGCTTGTTTCAAACCATATAAAGCTTTGTGCAATTTAAAAACGTGATTTGAAAATTCGTGATCTTCAAAACCTGGTGGTTGTTCTACATAAACTTCTTCATTTATAAATCCATTTAAAAATGCGCTTTTAACATCCATTTGAAATAAGTTAAAATTCATATGACATGCAAATGCAAGTAATAGCCTAATGGCTTCTAATCTAGCTACTGGTGCAAAGGTTTCATCAAAATCAATACCTTCTTCTTGATTATATCCTTTAGCAACCAATCTAGCTTTGTTTCTAATTACTATGCCATTTTCATCTAGTTTATTTCTAAAATCCATTTTGATCCTATTACTGAATGATTTTTAGGTCTTTCAACTAAAGTCCATACATTATTTCTTGTAAATTGATTTAATTCTTCTTGCATTGCTAACATCCAATTATTATCTTTTTCAGCTTCTTCTATAGTTTTAGGTTCAATTTGTGATACAAATGCAAGATGATTACTAATATTTCTCATATATGATCTAGTTCTTATTCCTTGAGATGGATCACCTATAATCAATTCCTTGGGATGACTATGAGCATATCTCCAGTCTCTTGGAAGATCTATATCATTATGATCAATATTGACATCATCGTCCTTATGTGAATCATCATCTTTAGCTTCTTGTTCATGATCTGAAGATACTTCAATATTAAGTTTTTCAAGATCTTTTTCAATTATGTTTGTATCTTCCTCATCATCAAGCTTTTCAGAACTAGATGCTAAAGACTCATCGAAAACTATATGAATGGATTCTTCAACTACTAAGGTTTTCTTGTTAAATACTCTATAAGCTTTACTAGTTGTTGAATATCCTAAGAATATTCCTTCATCAGATTTAGCATCAAATTTTCCTAAATTGTTTTTACCATTATTATGAATAAAACATTTACATCCAAATGCATGAAAGTATTTTATATTGGGTTTTCTTTCATTCCATAATTCATAAGGTGTTTTCTTTAAGATTGGTCTTATTAGGGCTCTATTTAAGATGTAACATGCTGTGTTAATAGCTTCCGCCCAAAAGTACTTTGGTAGGTTACTTTCGCATAGCATGGTACGGGCCATGTCTTCTAGAGTCCTATTTTTCCTTTCAACTACACCATTTTGTGTGGAGTCCTAGGGGCTGAAAAATTATGATTAATACCATTTTCAGTGCAGAAAACTTTCAAATAAGTGATTTTCAAATTCAGTTCCATGATCACTTCTTAGAGATACTATGGTAGTGTTTTTCTCATTTGTGACTTTCTTGAAGAATTTCAGGAATATCGAGAAAGTCTCATCTTTGTGAGCTAAAAACATTACCCAAGTATATCTAGAATAATCATCTACAATCACTAGACCATATTTCTTTCCTCCTAGACTTGTGGTTCTAGTTGGTCCAAAAAGGTCCATGTGAAGTAGCTCTAAAGCCCTAGAAGTTGAAACAACATTTTTAGATTTGAAAGAACTTCTAGTTTGTTTTCCAAATTGACATGCATCACATATTTTGTTATTTTCAAAATCTAGTTTAGGTAAACCTTTAACTAAATCCATTTTAATTAATTTTGAAATAAGGTGTGTGCTTGCATGACCTAATCTACGATGCCACAACCAACTAATTTCATTTATATTAGCATTGTCAGCAATTAAGCAATGATCACTCAAAGATAATTTTCTAGATCAACCAAGTAAACATTGCCATGTCTATAACCAGTAAATACAATGCTATTATCAATAGAATTAGTTACAGTGCATAAGAAGATTTAAATGAAACATTAAAGTTTTTATCACATAATTGGCTTATACTAATTAGATTATGCTTCAAACCATCAACATAAAGTACATTATCAATAAATGTAGATGGAGTTATACGAACTTTACCAAGGCCCATAATTTGACCTTTACCGTTATCGCCAAACGTAACAACTCCACCTTTCTTTTCTTCCAGGGTGATGAATTCATCTTTGTCACCCGTCATATGTCTTGAGCAGCCACTATCAAGGTACCACTTTTTCTTTGATCTTTTGGCTACAAGACATTCCTGCAACATAATTTAAACTTTATGTTTAGGTACCCAAGCTTTCTTGGGTCCTTCATGGTTAGTAGCAATAAAAATTGTTCCTTTCGGAACCCATATTTTCTTTCCTTTATTTAATTTTTATTATTACTTATTGTTTTGCATTCAAAAGATTTATGTCCTTTTTGATTACATTTAAAACAAGTAATATTACTTTGGTTAGCTTTTACAAAAATATTTTTAATGATTTTTGTTTCTAAATGTGTTATATCCTAAACCTGCTTTGTCAAAAACTGCTTTTTGACTATCTAAAATCATGTTTAGTTTAGTTGAGCTTAAGTAAATTTCTCAACAATGTCTTTATATTTTTAACTTCTTTTAAGAAAATCATTTTCATTAGAGATTGATTCTTTTTCTTTAATTAGATTTTCATTTTCAGATTTTACAAATCAATCTTATGAACAAATCATTCTTTTCATTAAGAAGTTTTCTTTTTCTTTTAAATCTTTAACTACAAGATTTAATTCATTTTTCTTTTATTAAATTTAAGTTTTCATTTTCAAATTTGTGTTTCTTTTTCAAAGCTTTAAATCAATCATCAAGTTCATTGAAAGCTTCAAACATTTCATCAAATGTAAATTCATCATCGGGGGTTTCGGAACTTACCTCTTCGTTGTCGTCCGCCATGAAGCAAATATTTGCAACTTCTTTTTGTTCTTCTTCTTCGGAAGAAGACTCTTCACTGTCAGTCCAAGTTGCCATGTAGGCCTTTTTCTTTTTCTTGTAGGCCTTCTTAAGTAAAGGACAGTCATATCTAAAATGCCCTGGCTTTTTACATTCATAACATACTAAGGGCTCTTTCTCTTTTCCTTTTCCTTTTTCTTATCCTTTTCTTTTTCTCCTTCCATTTTTGATCCAAATCTCTTTTTGTGGAAGGGCCTCCTTCTTTGCATAAACTTCTTGAATTTTTTGCAAGGAGGGCTGTCTCATCATCATCATCATCGCTGCTGCTCTTCCTTTTCCAGCTTTGAGGGCGATGGTCTTCTTCTTTCTTGACTCATCCTCATTGACATGTTGTTTAACTTGAAGCTCATGAGTCATTAGCGATCCAAGAAGCTCCTCCAATGGTAGGATGTTCAGATCTTTGGCTTCTTGGATGGCTGTCACCTTGGCTTCCCAAGTCCTTGGAAGTGACCTAAGAATTTTGCGAACAAGCTCAGAGTTAGTATAAACTTTTCCAAGACTTTTTAAACCATTCACAATATCAGTGAATCTAGTGAACATGCATGTGATGGTTTCATTTTGTTCCATGGTAAATAATTCATATTTATGAACCAAAATATTTATCTTTGATTCTTTTACTTGGTTTGTTCCTTCATGTGTTATTTCCAACCTATCCCAAATTTCTTTTGCGGAATTACATGTTGAGATTCGGTTGAATTCATTAGAGTCTAAGGAACAATATAAAATGTTAATGGCTTTAGCATTTAGTTGTGCCATTCTCCTATCATTATCATTCCAATCCCTTTCGGGCTTAGGAACAATAGTGCCATCTATTACGTGTGTGGGTGTACTAGGTCCATTTATTATTACTCCCCACAATTCATAGTCAGAAGCTTGAATGAATATTCTCATTCTAGCTTTCCAATATGAATAGTTGGTTCCATTAAATAAAGGAGGTCTATTCGTAGAATGACCTTCAGCAAAACATGAACCACTTTGTGTTGCCATAAGGATCTTTAGCCCTTGATCGTGAGATCAAATTCTAAATGAGCACTTGCTCTGATACCAATTGTTGGCCCAGATGGCAACCCAAGAGGGGGGGTGAATTGGGTTCTTAAAAATTTAAGACTTTTTAAATGTTTTAAATTACTCAAGATGTGCAAGTGAGAGAAATTAACTTAAAGCAATGCACAAACAGAAATAAAGAGAGATAGAGAAGAGACAAATGAGCACGGCAAACACAAGGTTTTATAGTGGTTCGGTGCAACCAGCACCTACGTCCACTCCCAAGATTCACTTGGGTCCACACTATAATCTCCTAGATTACAGCCGAGTTGTTTTCCAAGCTCACAACTCAAACTTGTTGTTTTCCCGGGCGCACAACGAACCCAGCCGGTTTTACACGGGCTTACCAGCACAAAACCCAACTCGTTGTTTTAACGGGGTCACAACGAACCCAAAACGTAAGCTATCCCAAGCTTACAACGAGGTACAACTACCTCCACTGATTCAATCCACTTGAATCAGTACACAAGAAAATAATTTCGTGTTTAAATACAAACAGCTCCTCTTGAGCAGAATAATCAAAATAAAGCTTAGGTTTAGAAAAGCCTGATTGAATAAGCTTGAATGCAGGCTTGGCTTCTTTGCTTCTCTTCTCCAACTCCTTTGAAGTGTGGAATCAGGCCTCAGCACAGATTCTCCTAGCTTTGGGGCTTTTGGAGTTGGTTGAAGCTTTTCTTCTTTTCTTTCTAGGTCGAAAGATCTTGATTTGCTCTTTGGATTCCTCTTGAACTTTTTGTAGATTGTAGCTCAGGAGCACACGAATCTCTCTCTTTGATTTCACTCCTTTTGAATCTCTTTTCTTGACTCAAATGATTTTTCAAATGAAGCTCTGTTTTTCCCTCTTTTTGAAAGATTTTCTTTTTCACTCTCTTGATTCTTTCGATTTGAAAAGAGCTCCTCTATTTATAGATTCTGCAAGAATATATCCGTTAGAGACAAAGAAAAATAGCCGTTAATCAAAAAACTAACCGTTGGAGCTGAGTTGGCATCCGTAAAAATTTCGCCCAGATTTGCTGGAGTCGACTCATGCTTTTCCCGAGTCGGCTCGAGCTCGTCTTACCAAAAATAGAAATGTTTATAAAGGTTAGGGGTCGACTCGCCAAAAGTAAAGTGTCGACTCCTGAAAGTCGGGAGTCAACTCGTGAAAAGCTTGGGGTCGACTCGCGAAGTGCTCAGAAAAATACTCTTCTGGTGTCTGAGCGGAGTCGACTCGCACAGTCATGGAGTCGGCTCGATAGAATCAGGGGTCGACTCAACAAATTTTGTGGGTCGACTCGATAGATGTACATTTCTGTACACTGAGCGGAGTCGACTCTGAAACTCAGGAGTCGGCTCCGGAACGTATCAAAAATCAGAAACTTTTCTGATTGACATTAAAATCGTTCCAGATTCATTTTAATTCATTGTTTTGACTTGAATTCAATAAAATTGACATTAAGAATTGATTCAAGAACTATTCCAAAAACTCATTGAATAAAACATGAATTATAAAATTTCTTTTTGAAACTTTAAACATTGAGCTTAAAGTTACTTTCAAAATTGATTAATGTCAAACTTTAACATTCTCATTGATTGTTCAAAATAAATTTCTTGCTCAAATAAACTCATTATATCTTTTAATGAACTCAATGGCTTTTAGTAATCATCAAAATCAAAAGGATTGGGTCATATAATTTTTCAATAATCTTCCAACAGTATGGCTCGCCCTCGATCTCAAGCAGGATGTGATATATTGAGGCGATCAAGGGGGTGAATGGACCGTCCCTCGGTGCAAGAGCCCATGATCGGTTATCTGGTCGATGGGGAGGCTCGGGCCTCCTGGAACAAACTTCAGCAGGCTCAGGACGAGCCGGCTTCTTGGTGGTGCCTCCATTAGCCTCGCGCCGGGAGGAGTCAGCCTCATCAGCGTGAATGTACTTTTGGGCCTGGCTCAAGAGTTTGGTATAGGAGCTGTGCGGCTTCTTGTTAAGGGAGTACGTAAAACGGGAGGAGCGGAGCCCTCGCTTCAAGGCTAGGGTGGCCCTAGAATCCTCGAGGTTGTAAACCTCGAGGGCAGCTTCTTTGAATCGAGCGACGTAGTCCCGAAGGGACTCACCGCCCTTCTGTTGGATGGAGAATAGACTGTCTGCCACTCTGTGTATCTTCTGGCAGGCATCAAAATGGGCAAAGAAGGCCCTCTCCAACTGACGAAAGGAGTTGATACTCCATGGCGGCAGGCAGGAGTACCAGGCCTGGGTAGCTTTTCTCAAGGTAGCATGGAAGGCGATGTAGAGAAGAGAGTTGGTTGCCCCTTGGACCTGCATGAGGACCTTGTAACTCTCCAAATGGTCCAGGAGATCAGTGGTCCCATCGTACAGGTCCAACTGAGGAAGACGGAACCGGGTTGAGATTGATTCCTCCATGATGCAGCGGGACAGCGGTGGCCGGCTGTCATAGTCCGCCTTTGGCAGGTTGGTGATCCGACGGCTGAGCTTCTCCAGCCGCTAGTTGTACTCATCAAGCCGGCGCTCAGCCCAGCGAGCTATCCGGCCATCGAAGGACCCCTCCCTTGAAGATTCCGAAGAGGGGGAGGAGTGACGGTGGTGAAGATGGGTGCGCTCCGCCTCCCTTCCGCGCCACCGCTTTGGGGAAGCACTAGCATGGCGGAAAGGAGACCGAGACCTCCTGGAGGTCTCCTGGTGATGACGCTTGGGTGAAGCGCGGTGGTGATGAACTTTCCGGATGGGAGATCTCCCCTGGAAAGAATGCTGACTGGGCTAGACCACCCCAGGGATTGACGTGGGTGGCCCTAGCTGCTGCTACATAACTTGGACCGCCACCACCAGCGACTGAACTTGTGCGGTGAGGGCGGCGAGTCAATCTTCTTGATGCTGCTGCGGTGGCGGTGATGGTGGTGCAAGGATGCTGGCCTGGAGAGCAGGGAGATCGGCTGCCTGCAGGTCAGCTCCCATGCGCTACCCTCCAGCATAGCTGGTGGAGACCTCTTGCGCACGAGTCATCATCATTGCTCGAGAGCTCGGGGAAAGAGAGGTTGTCGTTGATTGGTTCGAAGCTTTTTATCTCCGAGCCCCTACCTGGCGCGCCAATCTGTTGACGCCAAGTCACTTTCCTTCAACGCCAGGGAACGGAGGTCCTCCTCCTCGAAGATCCCTGCAAGAAAGTTCCCGAAGACCGGATGCTCCGATGGGGACCCTCCGACGCTCAAGTCAGCAACTTGGGAAGAGACAAGAGTTAACTAGCAGAAAGAACTAGATAACTTGAGTTTAGGATCCTTCCCTCGTGGTGAGTGTGGGCTTTTATACCTGTTTGAAGGTCTCTTTTTTCTGTTTCCAGAAGGTTGCTGATTTCGAGGTGTCGTTGTCCGATAACAGACGGAAGGCAAGGCTGACAGTGATAGGTCACAATCAACACTGGGCATGTCAGAGGTGTCCTGCCCTGCCCGCCACCTGCCAAGCATGGCGCTATGGGTGGCAGGCGGACCTGGTCGTGTCAGGCATGTGCCGTTACGGGGTGTGGCCATGCGCTGTTGTAGTCGAGTGGTGGATCACGTGGCTGCTGCAGGCGGTTGGTGGGCCATGTGGGCATGTCAGGTGGCTCGAGGTAGTGGGTTGCTAGGCCAAGGCGGGAGCTCGAGGATGAGGTCAAGGCGGAAGCTCGAGGCCGAGGCCGAGGGGACCTCGGGGGCCGAAGTCGCTCCGTGGGACCGAGGCGGGGCTCCATCAATTTCTTTCATTGTTAACTCTAACGGCGTTGGATCAACCATATCACAAGTTAAGGTTACTTTACTTTGACCATATGGGATAATGTTTGAGCAAAAAGGATTATTGTTAGTAATTGGTGTAATATATTTAAAATTAATAATTAATATACCATATCTAAGCTAGATTAATTACTAGATACTATGTAAATCAGGCATACTATATGAAAAATTTATTCGTAGGGGTGCAACTTGGGCCGGGTTCAACCCGAACCTAGCCCACCGAATCCGATTTACAGCAGTGTTTAAACTCATGTTTGCCCAACCCAACCCAAAAGATCCGAATTTAACCTAGCCCAATTTGCAATTGACCCGGGTTAGGATTGACCGCAACCCGAATCCGAGATAATCCAAATCCGAGGGTTACCCGAACGGGGGTAGCTTATCGGTACCAAATTTTTGGAGGCGTTGAAGGCGCCAATCGGATCGAACGAGATGACCAACTTGAGAGCGAGGAGGGCAAGGCCGTCGATCGCAGGTGAGAAAAAGGACAAACATAAAGGCGGACCATCCGCACATTTCATTTTACTTTCTGTCTCCTCCTCTTCTTTGTTTACGGTACCTCCTCCTCTTCTTTGTTTCAGGTAAGACTTTTTTTAATGCAATATTAAAGCCCCGAGTCCAGCTTATGCGTTCGACAAGGGATTTTATTTTTTCGTCTTTGGGATGCATAATTCGGTGTTTATTTACTTTAAAAAAGTATTTTATTTTTTTTCTTCTCATCAACCCGAATTCCAACCCGAAACTTAACCCGAACCTGATTTTTAAAAATAAGGTTAGGGTTAAGGTTTTACAAATAGGGTTAGGGTTAGGGTTAGGATTGACATTTTACAAATAGAGTTAGGGTTAGGGTTGAGAAAAACTCGAGTTTCATGAGCCCGAGTTGCACCCCTATCTATTCGTATAGGATTATGTATATATATCATGTTTTGATTGTGAATGAATAATTCGAAATTGAATGGAAGTTGGATGCAATTGTGATAGCAAGCTAATCAAGTATAAAATTGAATCATGCGTAGTAAAATGTATCTGTCATGTAATAGTTGTATAACATTACATAAAATAAATGAAGATTGAACCCTCTTGATTGGTCCATCGGTCGATTCACATGGCATAGAATAAGATTTATGTTTATTCAATTACAAAATCAGGTGTAAAGTTGTCTCATTTTTATTGAGTTAATGCATGTTATAAATTTTGATTAAATTGGATGCTATTTTGATGGTCTAATTTCATAATCTATATTGACTCAATATATCATATTTCTTTATAAAGCGAAGCCTAGTATGATGCATGATAGTGAGCTGAAAACTGATATTAGGTATTCTCCTATATGATTAGCTAGCGCCATCGATGAATTGAATGATGAGTGAAAGAATGCGATAAAGTATTTAGAATGTAGATGTTTGTTGCATATAGAAGAACTTAATTTCCACAGGATCCTTTTAGGTTAGTTGTTCAAGAAATATGATTATAGGAGAAGAGTAGTTAGGATTAAATAAAATGGATATCCCTATTATAGAATGGGATGCACACTGTATAATGGGTTTAAATGATAAAGGGGATGAAATAGTGACCCAAAAAGAGAAGCCCAATCAAGAGCTTCAGCTTATAAGCATGTATACCATAGAGGGCATGTAACAAATAAATATCAATCACTTGATTTTTTGTATCGGTAACAACAATAATAGAGATGATAACTTCAAGAGATACTTTATATTATTAGTAATTGGAGTGTTGCTTGCTCCCAATAGTAGGGCTGGTATCTCTAATTGCACTATAAGAAAAAAAAATATTGCGATGCTCAAATGCGTCGCTAATGCGTCACTAAACATGCTATTGCGACGCATTAGCGACGCAATGACTGCGTCGCTGAGTATCTCGTCGCAACCACAATTTATCGCAATTGCGTTACAAAATAGCGACTCTCTGCGACGCAGAGATGCGTCGCAATATTGCGACGCAGCAAAATGCGTCGCTAAATTTAAAACTAAATTTTAATATTTTAAATATTAATATTAAATATTGCGATACATTCAATTGCATCGCAATATTGCGACGCATTTAGCTGCGTCGCAATATTTAATAATAATATTTTAAATATAATAGCGACGCAATATTAGTCGCTAATGCGTCGCTAATAAATTTTTTTTAAAATATTGCAATGCTAGGTTACTGCGTCGCAATATTTATTAATAATATTTTAGATATATTAGCGATGCAATTTTAGTCGCTAATGCATCGCTAATTAAATTTTTTAAAAAATATTGCGATGCCAGATCGTTGCGTTGCAATATTTAATAGTAATATTATGAAAATATTAGCGATGCAATTTGAGTCGCTAATGCGTCGCTAATTAATTTTTTTTAAAATATTACGACGTCAGATCATTGCATCGTAATATTTAATAATAATATTTTAAAAATATTAGCGATGCAATTGCAGTCGCTAATGCGTCGCTAAATAAATATTTTTTTTAAAAAAAAAAAATTTAAAAATTAAAATGGTTAATACAATTTCGTTACATTTAAATATTGATCAAATATTCTTCACTCATATTGATCCAAATAATAATCATTCAATTTACAAAAATAAATAATATATTAAAATTTTGAAGTTTTCATGTACAACATATAAAAAAAAAAAATACATCAAGAATCTAAGCGATCACGTGGAGGTTGTGGAGGCTGAAGACTCTGCGACAAGCGGCTAACCATATCCCGCAAATGATGCATCTCATCTCGCATGTCTGCAATCTCCTGATCCCGGTCTCGCATACGATCCTCGAAATCCTGCTCGCCCTCCTGCCGAACCTCCTCTGCAATAGATCTCCGAAGGTCGTCTAAACGCTCGGGAGGAATATCACCAGAAACTCACGAGCTGGAGGCCTGATGGGGAAAATATGTAGAAGCTCTAGTGCCCAGACCATAGACCCTGCGGTCTCGCGGCTGGGCACCAACAGCCTCCAAAAACACACGCCGACTCTCCTCTGCTGAGAGTTCGACGAGCGTCTCCCCATCAGTAGAGTCGACCTGCGATGCCTGGGAGCGAAGCTCCTCGACTCGTGTCTTTAAATTATGAAATCAACAATAAATGAGTTAATAAATTTCTCGAAATAAAATTTTAGAAATTAAACAGATACTACATAAATCTAATTTCTTACCGCAACCTTCCGTGATCGCGTGTTGACCCAGGAACCGTCCCTCCTGGTGTGTCGCCCTGAATAGGCGAAACTCACCAGGATCTCTGCCCTCCTGCTCAGACTAT
This sequence comes from Calamus simplicifolius, assembly GCA_900491605.1. Taxonomy (NCBI): domain Eukaryota; kingdom Viridiplantae; phylum Streptophyta; class Magnoliopsida; order Arecales; family Arecaceae; genus Calamus; species Calamus simplicifolius. The sequence goes on along the minus strand of UESW01001602.1, from coordinate 333,425 downwards.
AATAATAAAAAAATTAATATTAATACAAATATTTGTAAATAACTAAAATAGTAATTAAAATATTTATGTTTTCTTACCATACGTCGTCTGTGCTCCTAAATCGAAATGGAGCCCGAAGTATGGCGGGAGAGACCCGTGCCAGGACCGCCCTTCTCAAATCGGCGGTTCGTGCTGGCTGATGCGGACCTCCTGCGCCAGCCATCGGACTGCCAGGCCTGCTGCCACTCGTGCCAAATACCCTCTGGCACATGTGCAGGATGCTAACCCGATGACCTCCAACGATAAAGCATGTCGGAGTATCGGCGTCCCGTCATAGCCTCCCAAGCTGCCCTAATGGCATCATGGCTGGCAGGATCCCACGTAAACTTTTTCTGCATTAAAATAAACAGTTAGTTTCTGAATTTATTAAGATTAAAAAATTTTATATTAGTGATAAATTGTATTTAATAAGTTTACCTGAAACTCAGAAAAATAAAACTCCCTCGTGGCTGGAGATGCGTGGCGCCAATCGTAGCCACTGGGATCTGCACGCCTCTGAAATACGGCACTGATGTGGCTGGATACATGATGCTGCTCAATAAATCTGTTAAAAAAATGCATGTTTATAAGTAATTGACTTAAAAACATAAACATATATTTTTAATTAGTATATACTTACAGCCCCTGAGCATCAAGTCGAAGTACGGTGCGGCCGATGGTGGAAGAACTCTCGGAGGTATGTGCCGATTGGCTGGATGGTAATACTGCTGGAGAGATCGAAGGCTGTGCGACTGTTGGAGATCCGAACTCTCCATCTCCGACGCTCATGTGATCTGATGCAGCAGGGCTACGTCCCTGCTCACTCCGTCTGTCATCGGTAGATCTACCTCTGCCCATCATACTGAAAATACTAAAGATTCATACAATTAAATTACGATTAATGATTGACTATGTAAAAATTTAACACTTATAAAAAAAGTTAAATTTTAAAAAACCTCTATGTTTAATCGGTGTCATTTGTTTCGTGAAATGTTGGTTCAACATCCGATGCCGTATCGGACTGCGATTCAGTTTCATTATCATCGGAAGGAAACCGAACATTTGCATCCGCAATTTCTTGGACATCACTATTTGGATCTCTAAGTGATGTTTCAGGAGCCCTTGTGTCGTCCTCAATTGCATGCATTTCCATCTCATCCTCTTGAAATGCAGGGTACTCGGCTGATTGACTTGATGAACTCTCCTCTAATATGATTGTTGAACGTGAGACGATTTTAGAAATTGCCCACCAATCTCGCTTGTCGTTGCGCAAACTTGGATATTCGCAGTAAAAGACTTGCTGAGCTTGGGATGCAAGGATGAATGGGTCATATTTCTACAATCTTCGTCGATGGTTCACTTCAACCAAATTGTAGTCGTTATGAACCCTTTTGCCCACAGGAACTATCGGATCGAACCAATCACAACGAAACAATACGGTTCATTTCATAGGCCAACCGGGATATTCAACTTCAACCACCTCTACTAACTTTCCATAATAATCCTGCATATTTGCTCCAACACTTTCTCCTTTAACACACACGCCCCAGTTCTGCGTGCCTCTTGAAGCTGCTAATCGTTCAATCTGAAATTTGTACCCATTTACAAAATAGCTAGAGGTTGTTACGGTCTTCAATGGCCATTGCGATAGACATTTAATGAAAATATTGTCCATTATGGACCATGGACCGTTTACCTATAAATTAATAAGCTATTCACATCCAATTCAAAAAATAAAAGCCATTATTGAAATTGATTGAGTGATACTACTCACAAATTCATAAAACCAGTAAGCAAACTCCATTTCTAATTTCTACCCAATTGCAACTTGACTGATGTCGGGATTCATCTGTCGTTGTCTATCACAAAACATCCTTATGGGATGAAAAGGATAAAAACTGATGTTCGTAATTAAATATTATGGTATATTGTAATTTAAATTAAAATTTCCAATTAAGCATTGAAGTATACACTTACTCAATATATGGATCGACTTCTCTATAGTTCATTAGGATGTAATAATGTGCTGCATTATACTCCATATCGCTAAGATTTCTTGACTTCTGCCCACCAAATGAACGGCCGATACCTTTAAAAATTGATATTCTACCGTCATTAGGTTCTCCTTCGTCCACACATACGTCATCGTTACAACCAAGATTTTGGCTCCTTGTGTGGACGTGACCCTCGAAGTAATGCGAGGCAAAAGCTGAAACTTCTTCGACCAAGTGTGCATTGCATATAGAACCTTCAACCCTTGCCTTATTACGCACATTATTTTTTAACTTCTTAAGATACCTATATGTAAAGTTGAAACAAAAAATTAACCAATTTTCTTGTAATGAAATAATATTTGAAATGTCAACATATCTTAATGATGTATATATTTACCTCTCGAAAGGATACATCCAGCGATACTGCACGGGACCAGCTATGCTCGCTTCGTATGGCAAGTGAACCGGTAAATGCTCCATTGAGTCAAAAAAACTGGGAGGAAATATTCGCTCAAGCTTGCATAAAATAATTGAAATTTCCTCCTCAAGCCTTGCCATGGATGCAGAAGTAATGACTGCGGCAGATAACTCCTTGAAGAACAAGCTAAGCTCCGTAATTGCCTTCCAGACATGTTGCGGAAGCAACTCACAAAAAGCTACAGGTAATAATCGTTGCATGAAAACATGGCAGTCGTGACTCTTCATGCCGAACAACTTGAGCTTATGCATGTCCACACACCTACTGATATTTGAGGCATAACCATCTAGAAATTTTAACCCTCTAAGCCAGTTACATAAAACTTCTCATGAATTTCTATCAAGAGTGTAACAGGCTTTAGGATAGGTCCCGTCGGCACTCCTTCTCAAATCACCTCTTCTGCAGTACTGATTAAGTTCTTCTCTTGACTTTGCAGTATCTTTTGTTTTTCCCGGGATGTTTAGCACCGTGTTAAATATGTTATCAAAGAAATTTTTCTCGATATGCATAACATCCAAGTTGTGCCGGATGAGATTTGTGCTCCAATAAGGCAAATCCAAAAAATATACTTCGCTTCTTCCAGTTATGTTCTTTACATATACGGCCATTTATTCTATCTGCATCCGGTTCCCATGCATACATCAACCCCAAATGCTCTATAGTATCAAATATATCCGTGCCGGACCTAACCGGTTCGGCGAATTTTGTGACTGCTTTGTTCTTCCGGAAGGCGATCAAGTTACGCCTGTAAGGATGATTTGGGGGCAAGAACTTCCTATGGTTATCAAACCATGACTGCTTACCACTCTTCTGCAATGTAAATGCATCCGAATCATACATGCAATGAGGGCATGCCAGACGTCCAGCAGTGCTCCAACCAGACAACATTGCATATGCCGGGAAATCACTTATTGTCCACATCAAAGCATCTCTCATGATGAAATTCTGTTTCATAGAAATGTCGTAGGCTACGACTCCTGTTTCCCACAACATTTTCAATTCGGCCACCAATGGTTGCAGAAAGACATCAATCTTTTCCTTTGGATTTGATGGTCCTGGAACCAAAACGGTTAAAAACATTGCAGTATCTTTCATGCACTTCCATGGAGGAAGGTTATATACAGTCAGTATCACAGGCCAACATGAATACTGTTGCCCCGCTTGACCAAATGGTTGGAAGCCATCGGTACAAAGACCTAATCTCACATTCCTTATATCTTCAGCGAAATCAGGATGATTTTCATTGAAATGCTTCCAAGCCTTTGAATCTGATGGATGCCGCATTTCATCCTCTTTAGATTCATGTTCGGCATGCCATCTCATATCAGTAGCTGTTGCCTCAGATCTGTATAATCTCTGTAGGCATGGGGTAAGAGGAAAGTAATGCATCCTCTTGTAAGGCACACTTTTCCTCCTACTTGTACTGGCTCCTCCTTCGCTGTTTTTGTACCTCGATTGCCCACAAATCTTACACCATCTCAGCTCTGAGTCTTCACCCCAAAATATCATACAATTGTTCAAGCAACAATCAATCTTATTTACTGGGAGCCCACGCAACAACTTCTTTGTTGCGTAAAAACTGTCTGCTGCAACATTGTCATTTGGCAAAATTTCTTTGATTAACCCAGCTACAGAATTGAACGCCTTTTCTGATAATCGATGTTTTGCCTTAATATTCAACATTCGAGCAGCTGTAGACAACTGGAAATGACCCTCACAACCAGGATACAATTCTTGATTTGCAGCACGCAACATATCGTAAAATTGCTGTGCATCTGGATTTGGTTCTTCCATAAATGTATTCTGATTGAATTCATTACCCGATGCATTCATCACCATTTGTTCATATGTGTTTAAATTCACAAATGGTTCATCTACGGGAATTGACTCTTGTTGGCCTATAACAGCTGCTGGAATATCCTCTGGTTCACCATGACAGTACCAAACATAGTAATCAGGAACAAACCCCTTCTTACACAAATGCACCTTAACAATTTCAACATCTCTGTAGGCTTTATTCTGACACCTGTGGAAGTTGCATGGGCACCTAATCCTAGGGCCATCCATCCCGTCAGGTTGGCTACATGCAAATGCGATAAATTCTTCCAATCCATTCAGAAAATCTGGATTAAGCAAGCCATCTTTTATCCTTGCATACATCCATGAGCGAGCCCCGCTCATTTTTGACCGACTTATACAAAGTCTGGTAAACCATTAAAGGAAACCACAAAATAAAACTATATTAGTATTACTAAATATATAACTAAATTATTTCTTTTACACAACTAAGGTTAATAACAACCATTTAAATCATATATAACTAAACCAATTTTCTTTTAGGCAACTAAGGTCCCTACCATGCAAGGGCGAGCCACGGCTACGATCCTTGGCGTGCTAGCAAGGACCGAGGCATAAATGGTAGGGCTTGAATTCGGGTCAGGCCGCAAGGTGGTTCGTTCAATCATGAGACTTCACATGCTTTCAAGTGTCCTAAATTAATTAAACCTTCACTCCATGTCTAAAAGGTATGGCCCTATCCCATTCAAGAATATATTTTACGATATGGTAGTCTGCTATTGATAATCATCGATTGGTTACGTTGAAATTTCAGCAGCATTTTCCCATATGTTCTCCTAAATGTGTGGCATATATGCTACACTAGGAGAACGTATGAGCAAATACAAACCGCAATCTCAACCAAAGATGATTAATAGCAGACTACCATATCGCAAAAAATATTCTCAAACTATCCACCAGGACAATTTGAGAATTTGCAAGACTAAATCTTACAAATTCTCAAACGGGTCTAAAGATTATAGTGCTGTGATTAATAATATGAAAATCCGAAGACAATCGAACTTATGCTTGTTATTCATAAATTCTTATCAATTCTACAAATAGAGGCATAGTGTTCTATATATATATATATAGTCAATGGCTTCTTAAGATTATTATTTCGAATATAATTGTTTATGAAGACTAAAATATAAATCATTGAAAGTACTAATGTGTTCTTGAGAATTAAATAAAACTACAACATGACTTTCATTCAAGCATTACATAATTTAATGCATCATTCAATTTGAAGCAGAATGTAAATAATCAAGACATAAAAATTGTAAATAACTACAAATGCACAAAAATTATTGTATAAATATTTTTTTTTGCCTGGCCACCACCGTGGCCAGGCCACGGCCGTGGCCACTGCCGGCCACGGCAGCGGCCGTGGCCAGAGAAGACAGCCACGGCAGTGGCCGTGGCCGGAGGAAATTTTTTTAAAAAAAAAAATTGGAAGAGGGTGGGGGGCTTACCTCGGTTGAGAGGAGACGCCAGAGTTGGAGGAGACCGCCGGGGAGCCGGAGCACCGGAGGGGGGGAGCCGGAGCAGCGAACGATGGTGGGAGCCGGAGAGGTTTTGGGAAGGGCGGCGGCTAGGTCAAGACGGGGAAGAAGAAGAGAAGGCCGGCCTACTTATATATAAGTGATTAGCGACGCAAATATTGCGTCGCTAATTGGTCGCAATTTTTTTTAAAATTTATTATGTATTAGCGACGCAACAATGCGTCGCTAATCCATCGTTAATTTGGCCTTATTATATTTTTATGAAAAAAATAGCGATGCAATTAATTGCGTCGCTAACTTGGCACCAATGTCCGACGGGAAAATTATTTTTATTTTCTAGAAATTACGTCGCTAAGGCGTCGCAATATTTTTTTTAATATTTTTAAATGATTAAAATAATAATTTATGTTTTATTTATTTTTTTAAATATTTATAAATGATAAAATTATAATTTATGATAATAATTGCGACGTAAAAATTGCGTCGCAATATTTTTTTACTTTTCGTTACATCTATTTATAGAAAAAACATTGCGACGCAACGAATGCGTCACAATATTATATTTATTTTATTTATTATTACTGATAAAAAATATTTACTAAAAACTATTGCGACGCATTAGTTGCGTCGCAATATTTGTTTATTATTTTCTTCGATAGTGCGTCGCTACGGAGTCGCAATAATTTTTTAATATTTATAAATGATAATATTTATAATTTATGATAATAATTGCGACGCACAAATTGCGTTGCAATATTTTTTTTAAACTTTTTCATTACATATATTTATAAAAAAAACATTGCGACGCAATGAATGCGTCGCAATGAATGCGTCGCAATATTATATTTATTTTATTTATTATTACTGATAAAAAATATATTTACTAAAAACTATTGCGACGCATTAGTTGCATCGCAATATTTGTTTATTATTTTCTTCGATAATGCATCGCTACAGTGTCGCAAATTTTTTTTAATATTTATAAATGATAATATTTATAATTTATTGTAATAATTGCGACGCACAAATTGCATCGCAATATTTTTTTTAAAACTTTTTTATTACATATATTTAGAGAAAAATATTGCGACGCAATAAATGCATCACAATATTATTTCTTTATATATTAATACTGATAAAAATTATATTTACTAAAAATAATTGCGACGCATACATTGCGTCGCAATATTTGTTTATTTTTTTATTCGAAAATGCATCGCTACGGCATCGCTATACTTTTTTAATATTTATAAATGATAATATTTATAATTTATGATAATGATTGCGATGCACATATTGCATCACAATAATTTTTTATACTTTTTATTACATATATTTATAGAAAAAATATTGCAACGCAACTAATGCATCGTAATATTATATTTCTTTTATTTATTATTACTGATAAAAATTTTATTTACTAAAAATAATTACGATGCATACATTGCGTCACAATATTTATTTATTTATTTATTCAAAAATGCATCGCTACGGTATCGCAATAATTTTTTAATATTTATAAATGATAATATTTATAATTTATGATAATGATTGCGATGCACATATTGCGTCGCAATAATTTTTTATACTTTTTCATTACATATATTTATAGAAAAAACATTGCGATGCAACGAATGCGTCACAATATTATATTTCTTTTATATATTAATAATGATAAAAATTATATTTACTAAAAATAATTGCGATGCATACATTGCACCACAATATTTATTTATTTTTTTATTCCAAAATGCATCTCTACGGCATTGCAATAATTTTTTAATATTTATAAATGATAATATTTATAATTTATGATAATGATTGCGACGCACATATTGCGTCGCAATAATTTTTTTATACTTTTTTATTACATATATTTATAGAAAAAACATTGCGATGCAACTAATGCATCGCAATATTATATTTCTTTTATTTATTATTACTGATAAAAATTATATTTACTAAAATAATTACGACGCATACATTGCGTCGCAATATTTGTTTATTTTTTTATTCGAAAATACATCGCTATGGCGTCGCAATAATTTTTTAATATTTATAAATGATAATATTTATAATTTATGATAATGATTGCGATGCACATATTGCATCGCAATAATTTTTTTATACTTTTTTATTACATATATTTATAGAAAAAATATTGCGATGCAACTAATGCGTCGCAATATTATATTTCTTTTATTTATTATTACTGATAAAAATTATATTTACTAAAAATAATTGCGACGCATACATTGCGTCGCAATATTTGTTCATTTTTTTCTTCAAAAATGCATCACTACGGCGTCGCAATAATTTTTTAATATTTATAAATGATAATATTTATAATTTATGATAATGATTGCGACGCATATATTGCGTCGCAATAATTTTTTATACTTTTTCATTACATATATTTATAGAAAAAATATTGCGACGCAACCAATGCATCGCAATATTATATTTCTTTTATTTATTATTACTGATAAAAATTATATTTACTAAAATAATTGCGAGGCATACATTGCGTCGCAATATTTGTTTGTTTTTTTCTTCGAAAATGCATCGCTACGGCGATGATCCGACGGTTGTGATCGATCCATGCCATGATCGATCCCGATCGGCGATGATCCGACGGTTGCGATCGATCCAAGCCATGATCGATCCCGGTCGGCGAGGATCCGACGGTTGCGATCGATCCAAGCCATGATCAATCCCGATCGACGATGACCTATCTCGGACCATCGCGATCGATCGGATCGGCAATGATCCGACGGTTGCGATCGATCCAAGCCATGATCGATACCGGTCGACGACGATCCGATGGTTGCGATCGATCCAAGCCATGATCGATCCTGGTCGGCGATGACCTATCTCGGACCGTCGTGATCGATCGGATCGGCGATGATCCGACGGTTGCGATCGATCTCGGTCGGCGACGATCCGACGGTTGCGATTGATCCAAGCCATGATCGATCCCGGTCAGCGACGACCTATCTCGGACCGTCGCGATCGATCAGATCGGCAATGATCCAACGGTTGTGATCGATCCAATCCATGATCGATCCTGGTCGGCGATGATCCGACAGTTGCGATCGATCCAAGCCATGATCGATCCCGGTCGGTGACGACCTATCTCGGACCGTGGCGATCGATCGGATCGGCGACGATCCGACGGTTGCGATCGATCCAAGCCATGATCGATCCCGGTCGGCGAGGATCCGATGGTTGTGATCGATCCAAGCCATGATCGATCTCGGTCGGTGACGACCTATCTCGGACCATCGCGATCGATCGGATCGGCGATGATCCGACGGTTATGATTGATCCAAGCCATGATCGATCCCGGTCGGCGACGATCCGACGGTTGCGATCGATCCAAGCCATGATCGATCCCGGTCGGCGAGGATCCGACGGTTGCGATCGATCTAAGCCATGATCGATCCCGGTCGGCGATGATCCGACGGTTGCGATCGATCCAAGCCATGATCGATCCCGGTCGGTGACGACCTATCTTGGACTGTCGTGATCGATCGGATCGGCGATGATCCAACGGTTGCGATCGATCCAAGCCATGATCGATCCCGGTCGGCAACGATCCGACGGTTGCGATTGATCCAAGCCATGATTGATCACGGTCGGTGAGGATACGACGGTTGCGATCGATCTAAGCCATGATCGATCCCGGTCGGCGACGACCTATCTCGGACCATCGCGATCGATCGGATCGGCGATGATCCAATGGTTGCGATCGATCCAAGCCATGATCGATCCCGGTCGGCGACGATCCGACGGTTGCGATCGATCCAAGCCATGATCCCGATCAGCCACGACCGATCTCTGACCGTTGCAATCCATCCGAGATTGGCGACGATCCGATGGTTGTGATCGATTGAAGCCGTGATCCCGATCGGCCACGACCGATCTCGGACCGTGGCGATCGGTCCGATCGGCGATGATCCGACGGTTGCGATCGATCCAAGCCCTAATCTCGATCGGCCATGACCGATCCCGGACCGTTGCGATCGGTCCAAGATCGCTAACGATCCGACGGTTGCGATCGATCCAAGCCCTGATCCCGATCAGCCATGACCGATCCCGAACCGTTGCGATCGGTCCAAGATCGCTGACGATCCGACGGTTGCGATCGATCCAAGCCCTGATCCCGATCAGCCATGACCGATCTTGGACCGTGGCGATCGGTCCGATCAGCGACGATTCGACGGTTGTGATCGATCCAAGCCCTGATCCCGATCGTCCATGACCGATCTAGGACCGTGGCGATCGGACAGATCGGCGTCGATCCGACGGTTGCCATCGATCCAAGCCCTGATCGATCCCGGTCGGTAATGAACGATCTCGGACCGTCGCGATCGATCCGATCAGCAACGATCCGACGATTGCGATCGATCCAGGCCCTAATCCCGATCGGCCACGACCGATCCCGGACCGTTGCGATCGGTCCGAGATTATTGACGATCCGACGGTTGCGATCGATCCAAGCCCTGATCCCGATCGGCCATGACTGATCTCGAACCATGGTGATCGGTCTGATCGGCGATGATCCGACGGTTGCGATCGATCCAAGCCCTGATCTCGATCGTCCATGACCGATCTCAGACTGTGGCGATTGCACCGATCAGCATCGATCCGACGGTTGCCATCGATCAAAGCCCTGATCGATCCCGGTCGGCGATGAACGATCTCAGACCGTCGCGATCGATCCGATAGGCGACGATTCGACGGTTGCAATCGATCCAAGACGTGATCCCGATCGGCCACGACCGATCTCAAACCGTTGTAATCCGTCAGAGATCGGCGATGATCCGATGGTTGCGATCGATCGAAGCCGTGATCCCAATCGACTACGACCGATCTTGGACCATGGCGATCGGTTCGATCGGCGACGATCCGATGGTTGCAATCGATCCAAGCCCTGATCCCGATCGGCCACGACCGATCCCGGACCGTTTCGATCGGTCTGAGATCGCTGACGATCTGACAGTTGCGATCGATCCAAGCCCTGCTCCGATTGGCCACGATCGATCTCGGACCATGGCGATCTGTCCGATCGGCGACGATCCGATGGTTGCGATCGATCCAAGCCCTGATCCCGATCGTCCATGACCGATCTCGGACCGTGGCGATCGGATCGATCCGACGGTTGCCATCGATCCAAGCCCTGATCGATCTCGGTCGGCGATGAACGATCTCGGACCATCGTGATCGATCTGATAGGCAACAATCCGACGGTTGCGATCGATCCAAGCCGTGATCCCGATCGGCCACGACCGATCTCGGACCGTTGCAATCCGTTCGAGATCGGCGATGATCCGACGGTTGCGATCGATCGAAGCCATAATCCCGATCGGCCACGACCGATCTCGGACCGTGACGATCGGTCCAATCGGCGACGATCCGATGGTTGCGATCGATCCAAGCCCTGATCCCGATCGGCCATGACCTATCCCAGACCGATGCGATCGGTCCGAGATCGTTGATGATCCGATGGTTGCGATCGATCCAAGCCCTGATCCCAATCGGCCATGATCGATCTCGGACCATGGTGATCGGTCCGATCGGCGATGATCCGACGATTGCAATCGATCCAAGCCCTGATCCCGATCGTCCACGATCGATCTCGGACCATGGCGATCAGACCGATCGGCGTTGACCCGATGGTTGCCATCGATCCTAGCCCTGATCTTGATTGGCCATGACCGATCTCGGACCACGGTGATCGATCCGATCGGCGATGATCCGACGATTGCGATCGATCCAAGCCCTGATCCCGATCGGCCACGATCGATCCCGGACCGTTGCGATCGGTCTGAGATCGCTGACGATCCGACGGTTACGATCGATCCAAGCCCTGATCCCGATCGGCCATGATCGATCTCGGACTGTGGCGATCCATCCAATCACCGATGATTCGATGGTTGCGATCGATCCAAGCCGTGATCCTGATCGGCCATGACTGATCTCGGACCGTGGCGATCGGTCCGATCGGCGACGATCCGACGGTTGCGATCGATCCAAGCCCTGATTTCGATCGGCCAAGATCGATTTTGGACCGATCACTATTTAACATAATTAATTTTTTTAAAACATTGCGACACAAAGGGTTGCATCGTAATTTTTAATATGATATTTATACTATATAAAAATTAATTTTATTTATAATAATTATGATGCAACAAGTGCGTCGCTATATTAAAAAATAATTTTCCTAATTTTTTAATTTATTGCGTCGCTAATGCGTCGCTATTTAACATAATTAATTTTTTAAAAACATTGCGACGCACTATGTTGCATCGCAATTATTTTTCTCATATTTGTACTTTATAAAATTAATTTTATTTAAAATAATTGCGATGCAGTTATTGCGTCGCTAAATTAAAAATAATTTTTCTAATTTTCTGATTTATTGCATCGCTAATGCGTCGCTATTTAACATATTTAATTCTTTTAAAAATATTGCGACGCACTGAGTTGCATCGTAATATTTTTTTCTAATATTTATAATTTGTAAAATTTAATTTTATTTAAATTATTTGCGATGCAATTGGTATGTCGCTAAATTAAAAATAATTTTTTTAATTTTATGGTTTATTGCATCGCTATTTAATATATTTAATTTTTTAAAAAATATTGCGACGCACTGAGTTGCGTCGTAATATTTTTTTTAATATTTATAATTTATAAAATTTAATTTCATTTAAATTATTTGCGACACAATTGGTGCGTCGCTAAATTAAAAATAAATTTTCTAATTTTTTGGTTTATTGCGTCGTTATTTAATATATTTAATTTTTAAAAAACATTGCGGCACACTGAGTTGCGTCGCAATATTTTTTTAATATTTATATTTTTATAAAATTTAATTTTATTTAAATTATTTGCGATGCAATTGGTGCGTCGCTAAATTAAAAATAATTTTTCTAATTTTTTGGTTTTTTGCGTCGCTAATGCGTCACTATTTAACATATTTAATTCTTTTAAAAATATTACGATGCACTGAGTTGCGTCGCAATATTTTTTTCTGATATTTATATTTTATAAAAAATTAATTTAAAAATATTGCGATGCTTTATTTGCGTCGTTAAATAAAAAAATTAATTTTATTTTGATTTTCTGGTTTATTGAGTCGCTAATACGTCGCTAATTGAGTCGTAATATTTTGTTGTCACAGAGGCGTCGCAAAGTGGTCGCAATTTAGCGACGAATAATTGCATCGCTAAATTTGCGTCGCTATTTCAGTATTTTCTTGTAGTGTTGGTACTTGAACATAATTTAAGATTTGAGTGAGATTAGTACATACAACTAGGCAAAATTTATATTAGATTATCTCTTCTCAAGTATTAAAAATATGTGATCCGAAAAAGTAAAACATATGCAAAGCTGTCTCATATTGTTTCAAGTTGTTATCTTTACATTGGCTTATTTTTTTCCTATGCTCATTAATTTTGCTACGTAATAATATTTCTTCTTTCCATGTAGCTTTGGTATTTTGAACATGTATGGATTTTCATTTCTAGAGTTGTTCTTGAGTCTCGCACACATCCACTTATGGATTTTTAGATGAAGGAGAAGTCCAAACAAACATATAAGTACAGAACAAAGAATGAGTGTATATTAGAGAGGTATGGCCCACCAATATTTACTCTTGAGCATGTAATCAACATGATAAAACTCTTGTTTAAGGAACCTATTAGATCCATCCTTATTCATATTTCTGTTAGCAGTTGTAATGAAGGTGAGGCTTCCCCAAATAGAAGAACCCATTTGGATTGGATAGGGATCAAAATATTCTACGAAAATTGCTTTGGATGCTAAGGTACTATTGATAGGCTGCAAATATTTAATATATATGGTACTAGAAGTTAATCAAACCTTTATGGCAAGGTAAATAGAATTATTTGAAGTTAGAAAAGCAATAGAAGATATGGTTTTGAGAGCCATTAATGAGGCTTGTGATTTGGAGATGTGTGTAATTCAAGGCGTCCAAAATGATGAAAAGCTTGACCCACCCTAGAGTGGTGTAATTATCCGACTGTACCAAATAATAATAATAATAATAATAATAATAATGAAAAGCTACAATGTGAGGCAACCAAAATATTCTTAAGGTAAATAAAATAATAATATGTTTATTGGTGAAGTTGTCATTAATGGGCGGTGTTGAGGGGTAAAATCGTCATTGCATTGATGTCCGTGCGAGGCGGCTAAGGCTGACCTCCTCCCGCCGTCTCCCTCCGGGCTTCCGTAGCTCGGCCTCTTCCGGGCTTCCCTGGCTCGGCCTCTCCCGGGCTTCCCTAGCTCGGCCTCTCCCGGGCTTCCCTAGCTCGGCCTCTTCCGGGCTTCCCTAGCTCGGCCTCTTCCGGGCTTCCGTAGCTCGGCCTCTTCCGGGCTTCCCTAGCTCGGCCTCTTCGGGCTTCCCTAGCTCGGCCTCTCCGGGCTTCCCTAGCTCGGCCTCTCCGGGCTTCCGGCTCGGCCTCCTCCGGGCTTCCGTAGCTCGGCCTCTTCCGGGCTTCCGTAGCTCGCTTTTACCTAACGATCCACGCCCTGACGTCTACCTCCGCGGAACCTGACGCGGGAGAGCCTAAGCTCACCCGAACATCACCTTAAGCAGGGAATCATATCGAGATGTGGCCTAAGACCTATTATAACCGCCCCAGATCTACTCGCCCAAATCCCAAGACATCAAGGAGCTCTCCTAGTCGTCGATCCCTTAACAGACAAGGCGTGGATTCTAACGGCCCCACAACGGCCTGATTCTGTCTACCCCCATATCGTAACAACCCCAGAACCTTCCAGAAGATGCTCAAGTCCCCAGGTGACAGTTTATAAATATCAGATCGGCAGATTCCCTCAGGTACGCAACCCTGGACGTACAAAAAACTCTAGAGTCATTCCTCTCTTCCGGCAGCTCGTCGGCGCTCTGTCCCTTCTAGAGCTCCCGATTGGCCGCCCCCTTTGGAGAGGTCTCCCGGAGAGATCCACCTCCCTATTGTCTGGTTGATCGCCGATTCCTTCCTCACTGACTTGAGCATCGGAGGGCCTTCCGCGGAGGACCACCCCCAGCGTCCTTCCGCGTGCGGGCTTCCTTTTTTGCAGGTCCACCGCACCAGATCGACCGCGCCCGAGTCGGAGGACGGATCCCGGCGGCAACAGATTGGCGCTAGAGGAAGGGTCTCAAGTCCCATTAAAACTTGAAAAAAGGAGACAAGGATCTCAACCCGGAGAAGAACCTCTCTGATGGCCAACCGGAAGAGAGCAACCTCTGATGCCCAAGGTCAGGTCACCTCCCAGAGGCCTGATCCGACTGGCGCCACAGCGCCACAACCCCCACCTGTCGAGACTCCGTCGCCGCCTACCATTCCGGTAACCCAGGACCAGTTTGCTACGCTGGTCCAGCAAGTCCAGGCTCTTACTCACCTGGTTCAGGAGCGCCTTGCGGCTCCCCCTGCTTCGCATCCTCAGAGGGAGGCGACGACTTCTTCTTCGCCGGCGACCTCCACCTCTGATCCGCATGAATCGGCGGATCCCCCACATCGCCCCAGGGGGAACAAACCGATCCCACGGGGCGGCCATGATCGAGATCCTCTCAGATCTCGGCAAACCCACTCCCTCTCCCCGGCGACGTCTCACCATGGTTCGATGCCATCCTTGCGATCCTTGCGCCCAGCTGCTCCTCTCGCCGGCGAGGAGGAGATCCACCGCCAGATCCAGGAGATGCGCCAGGAGCTGGACGCCGCCAAGCAGACCCATCCGCCCCAGCCCAAGGCGGAGCTGGGTGTCCCTTTCTCTAAGGGGATCATGGAGGAAGTGATTCCTCCCATGTTAAGCTGCCAGCCGTCGAACCCTACCACGGCTCCACCGATCCGGATGACCATCTCAGTAGCTTCCGGTCGATAATGATGTTCCACGGAGCATCTGATGCGGTCCTCTGCCGAGCCTTCCCATCCACCCTCAGAGGATCCGCCCGAACCTGGTTCAACGCCTTGAAGCCAGGTTCCATCGATTCATTTGACGAGCTGAGCCGCCTTTTTATTGGCCAGTTCGTCAGCAGCCGCCGCCACCGGCGGAGATCTGACTCCCTCTCCGAAGTCAAACAAAGAGAGGGGGAGTCCCTGAGGAATTATCTTGGCCGCTTCAACAAGGCCATGTTAGAGGTGAACCACCTTAATCATGAGGTGGCGATGTCCGCCCTAGCGGGGGTGTCTCAAAGGAGAGTGACTTCTACCTGGCAATGGAGGTCAGCTACCCCCCATGTCTCTCTGATATGATGGCCCTTGCGGATAAGTACGCTAGGGTCGAGGAGTCGCGGAGAGTTGCCCGCGTTGAGCAAGCCAAGAAGAAGGAACCTAAGCTCCTCGACAGGCACCGTCCCATCCGTCGGCCGAGTCCGCCTCGCCGCCAAAGGGTCCCTCAGCCGCCGCCAAGGAATCGCTCCCGGAGTCCCCCCAGGCGATTTGATCGCTACACTCCGTTGACTGTCCCCCGAGCGCAAATCCTCATGGAGATAGAGCGCCAGCTTCCCCGACCGGTACCTCTCCGAGGGAACCCAACCCGAAGAGATCCCGCCAAATACTGCCGCTACCATAGGGAGCCCGGTCACGACACTGAGGAGTGCTGGCAGCTGAAGAACGAGATCGAGAGACTGATCCGGCGGGGATGGCTGGACCAATTCAGGAGGGCGCCCGAGCCACAGCAACAAGGACGTAATCGCCAGCCCGAGCTCCTGCAACTCCCTCCTCCACCGAATCCGCCTGTGGTCGGCCGTATCAACATGATCGAGGAAACCGGCGGATCAAACTCCAGGGGCGACGGTGATGCACCGGTGCCGAAGAGGGCACGCGCAGGCGAACTTTCCTTTTCTGATGATGATCTTCTTGGGATACAGCTCCCCCATGATGACGCACTTGTTGTATCCCTTAATTTGAATAATTATGATGTAAGCCGAATCCTGATCGATAGTGGAAGTTCGGTGAACATTTTGTACCTCGGTGTGTTTGCCAGGATGAAATTGCTCATGGAGAACCTTCGAGCCGTGGATTCCGCCCTGATGGGATTCACCGGCGACGTCATCATCCCAGAAGGGATCGTCACCCTGACGGTCCGCGCGGGAACCTGGCCCTTTGTGACCATTGTACAGACCGATTTCCTAGTGACCGACCTCAGGTCTCCATACAACGCCATATTCGGCAGGCCCGGCTTGATATCCCTTAAAGCGGTTGTCTCTATCCCACATCTGTCTATGAAGTTCCCCACCAAACAAGGGGTGGGAGTGGTTCGGGAAGTCAAGCCATGGCTCGGCAATGTTTCGTCACAAGCCTTCAGTCCAGGATGCCCGAAGTTGACGGGCTAGACACTCGCAAAGACTTCGCCGAGAAACGAGGAGAACCGGCAGAAGAACTGGGGGAGATACCCTTGGACGAAGCTCGGCCCGATCGAACCATAAGGATCGGGTCGCTACTCGAAGGAGAGCCTCGTCGCGAGCTGATCAGATTCCTCCAAAGCAATGCGGACATCTTCGCCTGGACCGCCTCCGACATGCCAGGGATTAACCCCGAGGTACTCGTCCATCGTCTCAATGTGGACGAAATGCACAGGCCTGTTAAGCAGAAGAAGCGAAGCTTCGCCCCAGAGCGACAGAGAGCCATTGAGGAGGAGGTTGACAAACTCATAAAGGCCAACTTCGTCCGAGAGGTAAATTATCCGAGCTGGCTGTCAAATGTTGTCATGGTGAAGAAGTCGAACGGCAAATGGAGGATCTGCATCGACTTCACCGACCTCAACAAAGCCTGCCCGAAGGACAGCTTCCCCCTCCCTCGGATCGATCAGCTCATAGATGCCACCTCAGGCCATAAGATGCTGTCCTTCATGGATGCGTACTCCGGCTATAATCAGATCCGGATGGCCCCCGAAGATGAAGAAAAGACCGCCTTCATAACCGACCGAGGTACCTATTGTTATCGTGTCATGCCTTTTGGTCTTAAAAATGCAGGGGCAACCTACCAGCGGCTGGTCAACAAAGTGTTCAAGGAACAGATCGGCCGGAACATGGAGGTGTACGTGGACGACATGCTAGTCAAAAGCAAGAAGGCATCACAGCATATTGAAGACCTCACAGAGAGCTTTGCAACGTTGCGCAGATATGGGATGAAACTCAACCCGACCAAGTGCGCCTTCGGCGTCCACTCGGGGAAGTTCCTTGGCTTCATGGTCTCCAGCGAGGCATCGAAGCTAACCCCCAGAAGATCCAAGCTCTCCAACAAATGACGCCCCCTATGTCCATTAAAGAAGTCCAGCGCCTAACCGGGAGAATAGCGGCCCTTAACCGCTTTGTGGTGCGGTCAGCCGAGAGATGCCTCCCCTTCTTCAAAACTCTCCGATCGGCCAAGAATTTCCAGTGGACTCCTGAATGCCAAAGGTCGTTCCAAGATCTCAAGAAGTACCTCGGCTCACCCCCACTCCTCAGCAGTCCGACCCCAGAGAAACCTTATTCCTATACCTGGCTGTTTCGGAGGGTGCGGTTTGCTCGGTGCTAGTCAAAGAAGAAAGCAAAATCCAGAGGCCGATCTACTATGTGAGTAGGCTACTCCGCGATGCGGAGACGAGGTACACCAGGATTGAGAAAATGGTGATGGCTTTGATCACCTCAGTCCGGAAGCTACGGCCTTATTTTCAAGCACACTCAGTGACGGTCCTCACCGATCAACCCATCAAGGCGGTGGTCCACCGTCCAGAAACATCGGGGAGAATGACCAAATGGGCCGTCGAACTAAGCGAGCATGACATACATTTTCAACCTCACCCGGCCATCAAAGCCCAAGTGCTGGCCGATTTCCTCCTCGAGTGTACCATCCCAGAAGATGGCTCTACCCCAGAAAATCTCGAAGGACCAAAGCCTGAAGCTCGGTGGCTCCTTCATGTCGATGGGTCGTCCAATGCCCATCACTCCGGTGCGGGTCTGGTCCTCACCAGCCCAGAGGGAATGATCTTCGAATATGGCGTCCGATTCTCCTTCCCGGTTTCCAATAACGAAGCCGAGTACGAGGCCCTGTTAGCTGGTCTCCGGATTGCCCGCAACCTGAAGGTGGGAAAGCTTAACGCCTTCACCGACTCTCAGCTGGTGGCCGGCCATGTGCGGGGAGAGTTCGAAGCCCGAGAACCGAACATGATCCGATATCTCCAAGAGGTGCGCGGCCTACTTCCCCACTTTGCCGAGTTTAAAATTATCAGATTCCTAGATCGGAAAATGCCCGTGCCGACCTACTCTCCCGATTGGCCACCGCGGAGACGATGGATGCTGAACAAAAATTCCATCTGGAGACTCTGGAAAAGCCGAGTATCACGGAAGCCGATCGGGTGATGCAAATTGATGCCGAACCATCCTGGTTCGACCCTATCCTCAGCTACCTCAAAGAAGGGTCGCTCCCACCCGACCGAAGAGAGGCCAGGAAATTGAAGCTGCAAGCGACCCACTATGTACTGATTGACAGCCAACTTTACAAGCGGTCTTTTTCTATGCCACTGCTCAGATGCCTCCGCCCACCCGAGGCAGATTATGCTCTGCGAGAAGTACATGAAGGGATTTGTGGCAACCATCTGGGAAGCCGGTCCCTATGCCACAAGGTGCTGCGGCAAGGCTATTACTGGCTGACCATGCAGAAAGACGCGGACGACCTAGTCCGAGCCTGTGACGCCTGCCAACGACATTCGAGCATCCAGAGGCTCCCCTCTGCCGAGCTAGTTTCTATATCCTCCGCCTGGCCCTTTGCCAAGTGGGGGATGGACATCCTCGGCCCATTCCCGCTGGCGACAGGACAGTGGAAATTCCTATTCGTCGCCATTGACTACTTCACCAAGTGGGTTGAAGCAGAAGCAGTTGCGCAAATCACCGAAGCACGGGCCAGAGACTTTGTATGGAGGTCCATCGTCTGCCGGTTCGGCCTCCCCCACACCATAATCACCGATAACGGTAAGCAGTTCAACAATTCCAAGTTCCGCCGATTCTGCGAGGAACACGGAGTCCGTCACCACCTTACTTCGGTCGGGCACCCACAAGCCAACGGAGCGGCCGAAGTGACCAACAGAACTCTCCTCCAAGGAATCAAAGCTCGCCTCTCCAGAGCCCAAGGCAGTGGGCGGATGAGCTACACCATGTCTTATGGGCCTATCGCACCACCCCGAGAATTCCAACGGGTGAGACTCCATTTCGAATGGCTTTTGGCACGGAGGCCATCATCCCTGTGGAAATAGGCCTCTTGTCTTTGCGGGTGGAGAGTTATTCAGAGGAAGCCAGCAACGAGCAACTCTGCACCAACCTCGACTTGGTGGAGGAAGTCAGAGAGAAGGCCCGAATCAGGACGGCTGCTTATCAACAGAGGGTAGCTCGGTACCATGCCTCCAGAGTCAAGGGGAAGACCTTCCTACCCGGCGACCTCGTCCTCCGAAAAGCTTCTGTATCCAAACCGCTGGAGCAAGGAAAGCTGGCGCCGAACTGGGAAGGCCCGTACCAAATCAAGGAGATCATTGGGCCGGGAACCTACAAGCTGCAGGATCTCGATGGGAAATCCATCCCCCGAACGTGGAACTCGGACAACCTCCGCAAATACTATCAATAGGGTATGTCCTTTATGCTTCGCCAGTTATCTATTTTCCCGCAACTTGTTGTGTGAATCGATTATGCACCATATTGCCATAAACCGTAAAAGGAAATAGATGCTGCTTACCAATCCTCGGTACAACCGAGTTATCTGCCTGGGCAGGAAATCTCCGAACCTTGGCAGGGCCAAGTAAAACAAAGTCTCCGAACCTTGGCAGGGCCAAGTAAAACAAATCTCCGAACCTTGGCAGGGCCAAGTCTCCGAACCTTGGCAGGGCCAAGTAAAACAAATCTCCGAACCTTGGCAGGGCCAAGTAAAACAAAATCTCGAACCTTGGCGGGGCCAAGTAAATATTTCTCCGAACCTCGGCAGGGCCGAGCAACAAATCTTCGAACCTTGGCAGGGCCAAGTAAAACAAAGTCTCCGAACCTTGGCAGGGCCAAGTCTCCGAACCTTGGCAGGGCCAAGTAAAACAAAGTCTCCGAACCTTGGCAGGGCCAAGTAAAAACCAAGTCTCCGAACCTTGGCAGGGCCAAGTAAAACAAAGTCTCCGAACCTTGGCAGGGCCAAGTCTCCAAACCTTGGCAGGGCCAAGTAAAACAAAATATATGAACCTTGGCAGGGCCAAGTCTCCGAACCTTGGCAGGGCCAAGTCTCCGAACCTTGGCAGGGCCAAGTAAAAACCAAGTCTCCGAACCTTGGCAGGGCCAAGTAAAAACAAAGTCTTCGAACCTTGGCAGGGCCAAGTCTCCGAACCTTGGCAGGGCCAAGTAAAAACCAAGTCTCCGAACCTTGGCAGGGCCAAGTAAAACAAAGTCTCCGAACCTTGGCAGGGCCAAGTCTCCGAACCTTGGCAGGGCCAAGTAAAACAAAATCTCCGAACCTTGGCAGGGCCAAGTCTCCGAACCTTGGCAGGGCCAAGTAAAAACAAAGTCTCCGAACCTTGGCAGGGCCAAATCTCCGAACCTTGGCAGGGCCAAGTAAAATAAAGTCTCCGAACCTTGGCAGGGCCAAGTAAAACCAATTCTCCGAACCTCGGCAGGGCCGAGCTACCAATTCTCCGAACCTCGGCAGGGCCGAGCTACCAATTCTCCGAACCTCGGCAGGACCGAGCTACCAATTCTCCGAACCTCGGCAGGGCCGAGCTACCAATTCCCCGAACCTCGGTAGAGCCAAGTAAAATATATTTCCCGACCTCGGCAGGGCCGAGCGACGAGTCCTTCGAGCCATGGCAAGGTAAAAATCACTCGGACTAAGACCCCGGCGGGAAAGCCTAAGCATAAATGCCTCGACCAAAGCCGAACGGCCCCCAGACAGTCCCCCAAGGGACTTCACCCGGTTTGAAAACGGGCGCTAAATGAATACCATCGGCGTGCGGAAAAATGCCACCATCGGCAGAATTCCCTAAGAGGCTACAAAGCCTCACGCAACCGGCCAAGGGCCTCAGGCTGGGTCGGGAAATTCTCCCTAGCAGCAGAAAACCCTTGGGCGACCCCCCTGTAAACTCGTCACGCGACATATCTACGATTAATGCGCGGGACAATGGGACCAGGCCGACACTCAAGTCCGTCAAAGCGCATCAAAGTAATCGTTCTCAAAAAAAAGGGACTTTACAAAGACCATCTTTCATTCATGAAAAGAGGACTACAGAAAGATTGCAAAAAAGCAAAACAGGCAGAGCCCCTGGAGTCAGTCGCCCCCAGAGGCCAGCAACTCCTCCAGGAGTGCAGTCAGATCGGCCACCTGCTGGCGAAGCAACTGAATCTCCTCCTCCTGCCGATCCATCACCCGATGTGAGGCCTCCGCCTCCCAGACTGAAACATCCAGGAACTCCTCGGCGGTCCTAGCAAGCCGCTCATTGATTGCAAGGCCCGACGCGAGGGTCAGCCCATCGACCGTCACAGAGGTGCCCCTCTCCTCCGAGTATGGCGGGCTGCTAACCGAGGAGTACGAGTCAGTTGACGATCGCGCTGGAGAGTCCATTTTTTAGAGCTCAAGCCGAGGGATGACAGAATCCAATCCCCCTCGGTCATATTTATACCCGCCAGGAGGGTATCCAGATCAGCCGTACCGCAAATGCCGACCCATGAAAATTCGCCACGTGTCACCGTTCTAATGCGTACGGAATCCGAAGAGTCACGCCCTATCCCGAGTAAGATCGGAAAGCGCAAACAGAGCATCTTCCCGATCTGTCGCCTCCTGCAGTAAATACTTTCGACGCTTCCCCAAGCCTCTTAAAACTGCCCCTCTTCCTCGAAAAGCGCATGGGGACAGAGTCCAACGCTCGATCGACGATCTGTCCCCTCGAAAAGAGCAACGTCGCCAATAAAAGCGTGACAACGCACCGCCCGTTCCGCCCTAGCACCCCCCATCAAGCGCCACGTGGGTCTAGCGCCATGGCCCGAAGTTATAGCCAGTCCGCCCCCGAGCGACTTAATTCTCCAAACCTCGGCAGGGCCGAGCCACCAATTCTCCAAACCTCGGCAGGGCCGAGCTACCAATTCTCCGAACCTCGGCAGGGCCGAGCTACCAATTCTCCGAACCTTGGCAGAGCCAAGCCAACTGTTTCTCCGAACCTCGGCAGGGCCGAGCTATAAATCTCCGAACCTCGGTAGGGCCGAGCTACA
Organism: Calamus simplicifolius; assembly: GCA_900491605.1. Taxonomy (NCBI): domain Eukaryota; kingdom Viridiplantae; phylum Streptophyta; class Magnoliopsida; order Arecales; family Arecaceae; genus Calamus; species Calamus simplicifolius. Next base: position 310,352 of record UESW01001602.1, on the reverse strand, counting down.
GATTCTCCGAACCTTGGCAAGGCCAAGTAATGTGTTCTCCGAACCTCGGCAGGGCCGAGCTACCAATTCTCCGAACCTTGGCAAGGCCGAGGCGAACACCTTCGAAGCTTGACTAGCTCGAGCGACAGGTTCCCCGAGTTATAAAGGAAGAAGGTGCGGATTCCCCGAACTTCGGCCAAAGCTGACCCACGATACTCCGAGCTCCGATAAAAACGGAGCGCGAAATACCAGACTCCTGACCTAAGCAAGGAGTGTATCTCGCCGAACGATCTCTGCACCACCGCACACGAACCTCAACTGGTTCGGGCGACATGAGATCCCCGTCTAAAGGCGAGCGAGACGCCTTTATGACCCGCAAACAACAAATAACAGTAGGCTCGGCACAAGAAAAGATAGAGATTGAGAAACAGGGTATAACTCTCTTTATTGCCAGTCGCGATAAATTACAAATGCCTCACAGGCGTTACAAGAGCATTGAAATGCATAAAATAAAGGCAAATACAAAACTCGGGCAACTGCTCCGAGGCAGGCCTAGACAACTGCGATGTTCCAACATCCGGATCGAGAAATCATGCAAACCACGAAACGGCCAATCCACCTGGGCAGGATGAATTAAAAGACCCAGGGGGAGGCATGGCCCGCGGATGCTGATTCTGAGGATCCGAAAGGCCCAACCCACTCCCCTAGGAAGGAGTGCTGGATCGCGGGCCGCCACCCAGTCGAGGGAACCGGGGACCATCAGAGCCCGGTTGCTCCCATCTTCTCCCTCCCGTGGCAAGGATTCCCCTCAGGGAAGGCGCGGGAACCTAAGCCAGCGAAAGAGGGAGAGCCTGCGCGTGCTACGAAGGTGTCCATACACCTCCTGACCTGCATCTCCGAGCAGGAGCCGCAGAGATCACAACGGAAACGCGTATGTGCGCTCTCCATATGATCTCTGCCCCCTCCTTGTGCGCTCTCCATATGATCTCCGAGACTCGTCCCCTAAGGATGAGCCATTCTTCAGTTGCTCCCCGATCGTCCCAGCTAGTCGGCAGCAAGGAGCCCAAGAGAGGAGGGCCTGATCCTCCTACTTGCAACAACAAAGAAATGAGCATGGCGGAAGCTCTAACGAGAAAGGAGCTTTGGGGATAACCAGATGAGACCCCCTTCTCCCCTTTTATAGGCGGAAACGAATCGGGAAAAGCTACCCAGATTGCGGGCCCCGAGATCTTAAGCTTCCGAGCAGTACCCCCACGTGGTCCCCCAAAATTGGCGTAGCGCCCCACTGCGCGCCGAACCCGCCGCCTGAACCAGGACGTGTACGAAGATCCCCATCTGATCCTGAATCGCGTTCATTGAATGCCGGAAATCGCCCACTGACGCTTCGAAAACCGACGAACTCAGAAAATCGTCCTTCGAGAATAGTACCCTCCAGTGATAGGCGGTTGCGTACACATCACGACGAAGCGACCCGCATGGGAAAAGAGCGCCTTTCGGAAAGCTCCGATGCGGCTTTATGTCCTTCGCTGTACAATATCACCGCTTCTGGCAAAGTGAAAACCAAATTGCTTGCGGAACAACAGGGCGCTGGCAGGGTGGCAGGAAGCACGCAGACCTATTTTACCCGTCGGCCCCAGCTGACCTATTTTACCCGTCGGCCCCAGCCGACCTATTTTATCCGTCGGCCCTAGCCGACCTATTTTTGCCTGTCGGCCCCAGCCGACCTATTTTATCCGTCGGCCCTAGCCGACCTATTTTTGCCTATCGACCCCAGCCGACCTATTTCTTCCGTCGGCCCTAGCCGACCTATTTTGCCTGTCGGCCCCAGCCGACCTATTTCTTCCATCGGCCTTAGCCGACCTATTTTCGTTCGTCGGCCCTAGCCGACCTATTTCTTCTGTCGGCCCCAGCCGATCTATTCTGCTCGGCGGTCTTGGCCGACCCATTTTATCTGTCGGCCCAAGCTGAAAATCCCTAGTTTCGAACACCTGCCCCACGCCTCCACGTGGCTCTTCAAAATGGACGCAGCGCCCCACTGCGCGCCAGGCCCGCCACCGGACTAACAACATGTACGGAGATCTCCCCCTGATCCCGGATCGCTGTCATTTAATACGGGTGATCGCCAGCCAACACCTCAAAAACTGGCGAATCCATAGTATCGTCCTTCGGACACGACGTCCGCCAATAGCAGGCGATTGCGTGCGCGGCGAAATGGCCAGCGCGGGAAAAAAGCACCTTCTGGGAAGCTCTGACACAGCTTTATCCCTCCCACCATGCCGTATCGTCGATTCTGGTGAAATCGAAACCGAATCTCCTGCGGAGCAGCAGGATGTTGACAAAATGGCAGGGAGCGCAAAAACCCATTTTATCCGTCGGTCCAAACCGACCTATTTTGTCTGTCGGCCCCAGCCGACCCATTTTATCCGTCGGTCCAAACCGACCTATTTTGTCTGTCGGCCCCAGCCGACCCATTTCGTATATCGGCCCTAGCCGACCCACTTTGCCTGTCGGCTTTGGCCGACCAACTTTGTTTGTCGGTCCAAACCGACCCCTTTTTGTCTGTCGGTCCAAACCGACCCCTTTTTGTCTGTTGGTCCAAACCGACCCCTTTTTGTCTATCGGTCCAAACCGGCCTATTTTACCTATCGACTCGAGCCAACACATTTTCCTGGTCTCAAATTAAGGATGGCCCAAGGATATCAACGAGCCATGGGTCGTTCACGATCGAGGCAACACCAGACAGCGGCGAAGTCGCGCAAGAAAGAGACTCAGATAAAAACAGGAAATCCCTTTGCTATGAAACATCAAACAAATGTCTAAAAGGGCGAGATACAAGAGCGGCTCCTAAGAACCAGGAGCCCCACCGGCTTTGGGAATACATTCGGTCACGTTTGCAGGAGCACGGCTAGATTCGCCCTTCTCTAATATTTTCGCCCCTTCCACGGCAGTTTGCGACCGTCCCTCGGAGGCTACGGCTTCGCTGGGACCGGGGGCGCCGCCAGGCTCGGCATCCGAAACATCGACATATTCATCTTCGTCTTCTTCTGCGGACTCACCGTCTTCGGAATCTTCGACGCTCAGAAAAGAAAGGTCCCATTCCGGATGACCACTGAGTATCCTCTGCTTGCACTCTTCCATCCCGTGACGGAATGCGTCTACGCTCATAGCGTCTTGCCTCCCCTGAAGAATGGCGTACTGCGTGTTGGCCTCGACGGCCCGTTTCTCGGCCTCAGCCGCCTGGGCCTTCAGGATGGCGTTTTGCTCCTCAAGCTCACTAGCCCGTGTCTCGAGTTCCGAGCTCCTGCTGCGAGTGGACGCAAGTGCACTTTGGAGAGCCCGAACCTCAGACCCCATCCTCGCCATCTGGAAAAGCCAAAATTAATCGGCGTCGCAAGGAGCCAGCAGAAAGACAAAGGGGGTAAAATGAGAACATACCTCCCCCTCTCGCTTGGCCAACCTTTTGGCCAGCTCCTCGGCCTCACTCCGGGCTCTCGTCCTGTCGGCGCCGACCAGCTCGACCCTCTCTTGCAGGGTACTAATCTTCGACTGCTTGGCTTCAATCTCCCCATGAGCTTGCGACAACTCCCCACTCACTCGAGTCATCATCCCTTGATGCCACCTAGCGTTCTCCTCCAAATCGGCGATTTCACCATCACGCTGTTTCAACTTCTCCTCCACTTCGCCGAGCATTCCCGCCAGGCGCCTTCTTTCATTGTCGGCCTCCCTCTTCAGCCGACTCATACCCTCACTGTGTTCCCGCCGCATCGCCGCCACCTCCGCGGAGTGTTTCGATTTAATCTTGGCCAACTCCAAGCACGCGTCGTCGTTCTTCGCTAGGAGTCCCTATAACTCCTCCACCCTGCGCTTCTGCTTGAGCACCTCATCCACGGCGGCCTGGTATGCCGCCCTTGCCGCTTTCGAGTTCCTATCCATCGTGTCCATGAGCTCTTCGAACTGCTCAGACACCTTCAGCCGTGACTGGAGCTCGACATTCTCCCTCCGAGCCTGGACGCTGGCCCCCGTCGCCAAACTCAAGCGCCAGCAAATCGCCCGGGAAAGTAAAACGCCCTGCAAAGGCAAAAGCTGAATGAGCGCCCACGGCGAGGTCTATCGAGAAACATCGGTCACGCAGGAAAAGTGACTCACCTTTGAAGCGTAGTCCCGGGTCATCTTCATCAAAGTCGTGTTATCAATGGCGGGAAGGAGATGGATGCTCTCAGCTACGCCTTGCTATCCGAACGCGGCATCTATCAACCCCTGGTCAGCAAACTGTCCGCCGACGAACCCGCACCCGGATGCAGGACCGACCTTATCATGGCGGAAAACGCCTCGTCAAGGCTGGTCTCCGAGTTGCCGGGTTGACCGGCCCCGTCTGAGGGACCGGCCTGGGCGACCCCCACCTGAGAAGCCTTCAACCTCCCGGCCTCCTCCATCAAGGCCCTGGCTTGGGCCTCTTCGGATAGCTCGGCCAGCCCAAGCGCCAGCCTACCCAAAATCTTCTTCGAGGGAGCCCCGATCGTGGGGCCCCCACTTTGTTGTGCTCCCTCCACCGGTGCATCCTTTCCGGTCGCCACCAACTGCGTCTCCTCCGCGGGCTCCCCCGAGGCCTCGGTCCGACCCGCCTCTTGACCCATCGAGGGCGGTCCGACCTCACTGCTACCGGACTCCCCGGCGGACAGACCAAGGGGCTCCCCCTGAACTCCCTCCGCTGCGGCCACCTCCTCCCCATCTCCCGCTGGAGCCGTTGGTAATCCCGCGGGAACAATGGACCCCTCTGCTACGGCCGTCTCCGCTGGACCCGTCATAGGTTCCTCTTTCAAGGGGGACGCGGTCGGACGAGCCAGCGGAGCTTCATCCGAACTGTCTGAAATCTCCAACATGAGAGGTTCGGCCACCATGGCCACCCTCCCCGGATCCTCTTTCGCCTCCGGTGCCTCTGTAGCGACTGCTCCAGCGCCCGGCGGGCTCCTTGCGGATTTATGAGCCCTTTTTTTGGGCCGGCCGCTGTCCGCGCCGCTACCTTCCCCTGGGCGCTTCCCCCTCTTCCTCTTGGAGAGGCTCGACAACGCCAACCTTGTGGCTGTTAAACCGAAATTTACATGCTCAAACCCAAGCGCGGTAATCGAGAAAAATACACAGCGCGAAAGGGGACTCACCTTGTGGATCCAGGGGCTAAGCCCGGCTGCGAAGAGGGCCCCCTCCAATAATAGATCATTCGCCGAAAATACCTATCCGTTACGAAGGACATCCAGATCCCTCTCCTCTTGCGCCGATAAGGCCGGATGCGTCTCCGCATCCCTCGCAACTTTCCCCCATCGTCGAGGGAAATCGGAACCAACGTTCCCCTCCGCAATCACGAACCGGCTCTTCCACCCCTTGATGGAAGAAGGTTTATCCACGATGACGTTGAAAGATCTCCGGGGCCCGATGGAGGTCCACTCCGATTTCCTCCCAGGAGTCAAGTGGTAGCAGGTGCGAAAAAGGGGGAGAGTTGCGACGATTTGAATCTGGTGGCACATCGAAACGAACCCAACTATATTCCGCCAACTATTTGGGGCCACCATCGATGGACAGATGTTGTAATGGGTCATGATCTCCTTCACCAAGGGATGGAGAGGAAAACGAAGACCCGCCTTGAAACTGTCCTCATAGATAAAGACTCCGGACTCTAGTCCCCGAGTGACCCTGTCTTCGGGTTCCGGCACCCGCAAAACTACATCCAGGGGCAGGCCATACCTCTGGTGAATCCTCCCCAAATCCTCAGCAGCGACTTCTGAGGCCACATCTTCGGGGCTCATTGCCATCTCAGTTGAGGAAAATCCTGGGCAAAAACGATGAACGCTGGAGAGGATGAGAGGCCAATGCTCTTCTGAAAACAAGGTGAGAAGATGCCGCGAACATGCGCACATGTGCACGAGTATACGTGTATATATATAGGGCGGCTGTCACTTCGCTTCTCCGCCAAGGAACCGCCCTGGGGAGGCGGGACGTCTCATTCGAGGCGTCCGCAATCGCCTCGACAAACCTCCACATCGATCGGGATTCACGGCACAGCGCAATCTCAACCGTCGTTAGGGGGGGAACCTTACCTCCGAAGGTACGATGGCCCTGTCGCATTAATAAGGGCATCATTGCGTGAACTGTTTAAGCCAAGACGCCCCATCCAGGGCGCGCCACTTGAGCTTATACTCCCTACGCCCGAACCTATGCTTCGAACTAGGGAGTGAAGGGCATGTGTTGAGGGGTAAAATCGCCATTGCATTGATGTCCGTGCGAGGCGGCTAAGGCTGACCTCCTCCCGCCGTCTCCCTCCGGGCTTCCGTAGCTCGGCCTCTTCCGGGCTTCCCTGGCTCGGCCTCTTCTGGGCTTCCCTAGCTCGGCCTCTTCCGGGCTTCCGTAGCTCGGCCTCTTCCGGGCTTCCCTAGCTCGGCCTCTCCCGGGCTTCCCTAGCTCGGCCTCTTCCGGGCTTCCCTGGCTCGGCCTCCTCCGGGCTTCCGTAGCTCGGCCTCCTCCGGGCTTCCGTAGCTCGGCCTCTTCCGGGCTTCCGTAACTCGCTTTTACCTAACGATCCACGCCCTGACGTCTACCTCCGCGGAACCTGACGCGGGAGAGCCTAAGCTCACCCGAACAGCACCTTAAGCAGGGAATCATATCGAGACGTGGCCTAAGACCTATTATAACCGTCCCAGGTCTACTCGCCCAGATCCCAAGACATCAAGGAGCTCTCCCAGCCGTCGATCCCTTAACAGACAAGGCGTGGATTCTAACGGCCCCACAACGGCCTGATTCTGTCTACCCCCATATCGTAACAACCCCAGAACCTTCCAGAAGATGCTCAAGTCCCCAGGTGACAGTTTATAAATATCAGATCGGCAGATTCCTTCAGGTACGCAACCCTAGACGCACAAAAAACTCTGGAGTCATTCCTCTCTTCCGACAGCTCGTCGGCGCTCTGTCCCTTCTAGAGCTCCCGATTGGCCGCCCCCTTTGGAGAGGTCTCCCGGAGAGATCCACCTCCCTATTTGTCTGGTTGATCGCCGATTCCTTCCTCACTGACTTGAGCGTCGGAGGGCCTTCCGCGGAGGACCACCCCCAGCGTCCTTCCGCGTGCGGGCTTCCTTTTTGTAGGTCCACCGCACCAGATCGACCGCGCCCGAGTCGGAGGACGGATCCCAGCGGCAACAGGCGGCATGAAATGTAATTAGATTTACAAAATGAATAGGACTTTGTCATTGATGTTTCAATTTAAGTTTTGGAGGAGAATCGACATCACATAGAGTAAGATCGATTAAGGAATATCTATGATGAAAAATATGATGTCGGTATTGGTTTATATGTCTTAGTTATCTACACTGACACTATTGTATGAGATTCTTTTGAAGTTGTCTTAGAAGCCATTTAAGCCAGTTGGATAAAGCATGGGAACTCGAATTGAAATGAATGTGATAGTACAACTAAATAATTCTCCCCTATGCAATAAAAGAACTATTATTGTAATAAGATAAGTTGCCAAGAAGAGAAAAAGGAAGAATGAACCACGAGCAGATAAGAAGATAATGGCTGTCCTCCAACCTTGTTCAAAGAGTGAAGAAGAGGTATTAGAGAAAGGCTAGTTGGTACAAAAGGTCTCCATGGATGGTGGAGCTTAGAAGATGGAGATGAAAGAGGTGGGGAAAAGAGATGAAGAAAGATGGCTATTGTGCAATGTGCTTTAATGATAGAAGATGCCATCCTGGTTGCCGTGAATAGTAGCTAGGCCACGTACACGTCACTGTTGGTAGTTCTCCAAGAAATACTATATATGATGAAACTCAGAATTTTAGAGAAGATGATTGGAGAAGTCTTTAAAGATAGGATTATCATCTTGGATATTATAGATACTAGTTTACGCTCCAATAGTAAAATTAAGAATACACTAGCAGAACCTACAATTTTTGAGATGGCATGTACGTCTTATGTATGTGAATAAGTACATATCATGCGATGAGAAGACTTTGATATTTATAATTGATGTTGAAATCACTGGAATGTAGATGGCATGCCTAATTACTAACAATATAACTTAGTTGAACAATTACGTATATTAGCATTAACGTACACATTATAATATGTTGTTCACTTGCTTGCACACATTGCTTATTATAGGCCATTGATGCTTACTCATGGATGCTAGGTCTATAATAGGAGTAGTTGATGGCATATAACATTCAATGGATTTCCACAGAAAGTGTACGTGCACATGTATTCAATACTATCAAGGCTTGGTCAAATGCGTTAGAAGGCATTCACTCATATTGGAATGTTATGCTTAAAAATTTATAAAGAGAGCAACTACCTGGTGCAATTCTGATATGGTAGATTACATGTACCCATTATTATAGATTATAAGTGTAATATTGTTGTATATAAGTTCTATTTCCCTTGAGTACCACTTCCTATATATCATTGGTGGCATAATGGTAATGCATTTTCATAAAGAGTTTCAAATGCTAAATTTTCTATCTTTTAAGGCTATGTTTGGATTGTTGGATTGGATTGGAAATCTAATCTAATGTTTGGGAGATAAGAAAAGAAAGTTGTATATCATGGGTCTATCAAAATGTCGGTTTCGCATGCCTAAAAAGGCTGGATTACCAAACCCAAAAAGAGGCTTAAGATTGGAAAGCGAGAAGGATTGGATTGCTGATCCAATCCTACTTAAATCCAGCCTCAATCTAGCATGGGTTCCAAATATGCCCTACGTGGAGCAAGTATCTAAAGATGCTGGATGGTTGGGTGACTTTAATATTCTAGTGTTGCCGGATCTCATGACTTGAAATATTACAAAATCTTGTGGGTACATATATTAATGAAGACCGTTGGTATTCAATTTTGTACTAATGTTGTTGTTAGGCATTCATCTAAATTAGCTTTAGACTGGGCTGACATCAAATATATGTGTTATCATGGTCATTCAATTAAATTAAATGTATCTCGAAGCATTTGGATGGGTATATATGTTGGATTTTTTAATCCAACATTGGGCTTATATGTGAAATAATTATGTATTACGGACTGTCAAATAAGGTTAAGCCCAATTAAAAGTGATCAGTTGAGGTTTCAGTGATTTGGGCTTTAATGTATCTGATTAAGTGTGGCCCTTTAATGTGTAGAGACCTAAGGGGATATTTCTATTTTTATGATGAGCTAAAATAGAAATACCAATTATCTATATATAGCGGTTATGGTCCCTGGATCGTACGTACGACCTTCCTCTCTGAATCCCATCATCAGAAAGAATAGCCTAGAGAAAATTCTAAATGGCTCTCTGGGAGTACGTGTTGATCTGGAAGGCCAACAGGGTTCTGGAGAGCAATCAAGTAATATGGATTCAGGTATGCTTCCGTTTGTCGATTATGGATTCTTGATGATTAAACATGAATGATTCTTAGGTTTCATGGTGATGGTCTTCATCAAAAGGTTCGATCTTATTTTCAACAATTGGTATCAGAGCCCTATTCATGTTGAATCGTTGAGAAAATTTTTTGGTTATATGCATTGATATTCGTATTTGTGTATATGACTTCTTTGGTTTTATTCAGCAACCGTGAGACAAACATCCATTAGTTTACAGTAAATTTTATTTTGATGCCAATGATGTTTTTTTAATATTTGTAGATTCAGATTTTTTAAATAAAAGTCATAGTGCATCAAATAATTATGAATTTTGATGTTAAGAGCGAAAGATATTCACTGCATCATGAAACCAGTATAAAGTTTTTTTTATATAAGATAAAGCTTAATTATGGATAAAGTTAAATCTATATTTAATTTATTTTAAATAAAAGAATGCATTTTCGATGGAAATCATGGGATAAGTATGAAATTTGACTTCCGTCGGTTTCGATCAACAAGTGGAAGAAGATGTCCTCCAACGTGATCATGTGAAAGAAAGATTCCATCAAAGACGTTAATGGCATGGCGTGAATTCGGAAATTATATTCAGTTCCATGTTTCGTATAAATAAAACCGATGTGCTAATCTATTTCCACTTTTGTTGGAAAAAATCGGAAGGAAATCTAGATGGAAATCTAGAAAATCTTTCTGAAAATCTAGTGGTGGGATATCTCAAACCATGGGATAAAGAAAATATGTCGTTTGGAATCTGGCCGTTACAGTGGAATTCTATTTTTCTAGGCGTTGGGACTCCTTTTCCTCATGTAATCATGGAAATCTCCAAATCTGATGCAATCTTAGAATTCCGCTGGATTCGACTCCTTTTAAGGAAATAAAAAAGATTTACTCCGCTTGGTTCCATGAAGATATTGTTGGGTGTTGGGACTCCTTTCTCTCACGCAATCGTAGGAATCCAAACTATTTTCTTTCCGCTGCATAAAAACCACATGGAATTCCTTTAACTTTTATTATTTTTGGGCGTTGGGATATAATGTTTGGATTTCCGTTGAGATAATGCCGCAGGAATCTTATTTAATATATAGTATTTAATGCATGGAAGGAATAATATTTATGAATAATTAATGCAAATTTTGTACCAATTAATGCCTTTGGTAATATTTTTGGGCTTTCATTAAAAATTATTATTTTTAACTCCATTAACATGAGCAACCTCCTTCCGTATGGTTTAATTGGTTCCATAAAGTAAAGCTTTATCCATTCGGATAAATTATTTTTTGTTATAAAGATTGAGTTGGAACCACAAAATAACATATCGTTATTTTTTAAAGAGGTTCAATCAAATTCAAATTAATGGTATTTTTATGCCTAATAAATTTGTCCATAATTCAAAATTGAACTAATTGAAACAAGATATCACCAAAGTGACCTCTCTTATGTAGATGGTTCATGAAGGATGTTGGATGTTGTGTATGTGTATGTTTCATGCGGATATTAATCAGCCCAAAGGAAGGTTAATGCCTGGCCGAACTACACATATGTGTGATGGTAAACACGTAACAATTATAAGGATTTACATGTGAGTAATAAGTCGATCCAAAGATAGATTTATTATTTGACATGCATTATTGTTAGTGTTTGATCATTACAACAAGAGTACCACTAGCAGTTAATATTACTGTCCAAAGACTTGATATTAATGTTGCTCTGGGTATCTTGAGATGGGATTTACCATTATTTGAATTTATTGATATTTGGTGTTAATTATTTACATGAGCATGTTATTTATGTATTGCTTTTATTTTACAGCTAATGTTGCTACTATTTCTGCTAACCTCAATTCGGTGCCGATCCTTAATGGCACTAACTTCAAGGACTGGAAGGAGAACATTCTTATTGTTCTTGGATGCATGGATCTGGATCTTGCACTAAGGACTGAGCAACCCACTCCTCCTACAGCATCGAGTACCTTTGATGAGAGAAACAGATATGAGAAGTGGGATCGCTCTAATCGCATGAGTCTTATTATGATCATCAAGCGTGGCATACCTGAAGCTTTTAGGGGTGCGGTATCTGAAGGAATTATCAGTGCCAAGGATTTCCTTGCTGAGATTGAGAAACGCTTTGCCAAAAGCGATAAGGCGGAAACATGCACAATCTTAAACAGCTTGATTTCCATGAAGTATAAGGGCAAAGGAAACATAAGGGAGTACATTATGGAAATGTCTCATCTTGCTTCAAAGCTTAAGGCACTAAAACTTGAAATGTCAGAAGACTTGCTTGTGCATCTGGTACTAATCTCTCTACCTAATCAGTTCAGTCAATTTAAGGTCAGTTACAACTGCCAGAAGGAGAAATTGACTCTTAATGAGCTCATTTCATATTGTGTGGAAGAGGAAGAGAGATTGAAGCAAGAGAAGACTGAAAGTGCTCACTTGGTAAGCACCTCTAAGGAAAAGGGCAAGGATAAAGGCAAGAAAAGAAAGAATGAAGCTGCTAAAGGTCCAGTAAAGAAGAAACAAAATTAGGATAAGGAAAGTTGTTTCTTCTGCAAGAAGATTGGACATATGAAGAAGGAATGTTCCAAGTATCATGCATGGCGTGAATAGAAAGGGTTGCCTAAGCTACCGAAAACCAACTGATGCTGAAAGATGCATTTATGCAGGAGATGGCAAGTTGGTATATAGGGAGGCAATTGGGCATTTTAGATTGTTATTATTTGGATTTGAAAGACACTTTTGTAGTACCGTCATTTAGACGGAATTTGGTTTCTATTTCAATTTTGGACAAATTAGGATATTGCTGTTCATTTGGAAATAGTTAGTTCAATCTTTCTTTAAATTCAAATGTCATTGGAACTGGTTTTCTTATGATGTATGACAATCTAGATTTGCTTGATACTATTGTTTCTTATAATGAAACCCTGATATGGAATCACAAGGTACTAAGCTAAAATTTGTAATAAAATTCAGGAACATTGTGGCACAAGCGTTTAGCTTACATCTCTAGAAATAGAGTGGAGATGCACTAAAGACAGCAGCCTACATTTTGAACAGAGTACCAACTAAAGCAGCTGTCAAAACACCTTATGAGCTTTGGATAGGATGAAAGCCTAGTCTAAAGCATTTTCATGTTTGGGGATGTCCAGCTGAGGCAAGGCCTTATAGGCTACATGAAAAGAAATTGGACTCCAGGACAGTAAGCAGTTATTTTATAGGGTATTATGAGCGATCCAGGGGTTACAAGTTTTATGATCTCAAATCAAGGATAATTTTTGAGACGGGAACTGCAACGTTCTTTGAGGATATTGAGTTTGGGGGAAGAAATAAAGTTAGAGACTTTGTCTTTAAGGAGGAATTGGAACCTACTACTCTTGTTGAAGAGCAGCTAGTTCCTATTCCTATAATTGCTTTTGATAATGATCAAGTTGCAATTCCAGAACAACAAGAAATTGTTGTTCAACCCTTAGAGGTACAAACTCAACAACCTCAAGAACAAGTGCCTTTGCGGCGATCCACTAGAGAAAGGAAGAATGCTATTCTAGATGATTATATAGTGTTTCTTCAGGAACATGAGGAAAATAATGGCATGATGGAAGATGATCATGTCAACTTCCTTCAAGCCATACAAGGTTCCAATTCAGAAAAGTGAATTGAAGCAATGAAAGAAGAGTATAAGTTTATGCAAGACAATAAAGTTTGGGAACTTGTCCCATTACCAGAAGGTGTGAAACCCATGGGTTGCAAATGGATTTTTAAGACCAAACAGGATTCAAAGGGTAATGTGGAAAGGTATAAAGCTCGTCTTGTGGCTAAAGGCTATACTCAAAAGGAAGGGATTGACTTTAAAGAGATCTTCTCACCAGTTTCATCGAAGGACTCTTTTAGGGCAATCATGGCTCTTGTTGCACAGTATGATATGGAACTCCATCAAATGGATGTCAAAACGGCGTTTCTCAATGGAGACATTGATGAGACAATTTATATAGTGCAACCAGAAAACTTTGTGTCAGGAGACTCAAAGAAAATGGTTTGCAAATTGACAAAATCCATTTATGGGTTAAAGCAAGCTTCTCGTCAATGGTACCACAAATTTCATCAAGTAATTCTCTCATTTAATTTTGAAGTAAATGCAGTTGATGATTGTGTGTATCATAAGTTCAGTGGGAGTAAATATATTTTTCTGGTTTTGTATATGGATGACATTTTGCTTGCCACAAATGATATAGGCATGTTGCACGAAACCAAGAGATTTCTATCAAGCAATTTTCAAATGAAAGATCTTAGTGACGCCTTCTTTGTATTGGAAATCCAGATACATCGAGATCGTTCTCAAGGTATCCTTGGATTATCACAAAGGAGCTATATCGATAAAGTACTTAAGAGATTTGGCATGCAAAATTGCAAACCAGGTGATACCCCTATCGCTAAAGGAGATAAATTCAGTATTAATCAGTGCCCAAAAGGAAACTTTGAAGTTGAAGAGATGCAGAAGATTCTTTATGCTTTGGTTGTAGGGAGTCTAATGTATGCTCAAGTTTGTACGCATCCGGATATTGCGTACATTGTTGGAGTGTTAGGCAGATATTTAAGCAACCCAGGTATGGATCATTGGAAAGCAGCCAAAAGGGTTATGAGATATCTGAAAAGAACAAAAGATTACATGCTCACATATAGGAGATCAGATCATTTTGAGATCATTGGGTATTCTGACTCCGACTTTGCGGGATGCCAAGATAATAAAAGATCCACTTCGGGCTATGCATATTTGTTAGGTGGTGGGGCTATTTCTTGGAGAAGTGCAAAATAGACACTCATAGCTTCTTCTACCATGGCAGCAGAATTTATAGCATGTTATGAGGCATCCAATCATAGGATATGGCTGAAAAATTTTGTCACTGGGCTGCGCATATTGGAACAAATTGAAAGATCGCTAAAGTTATTTTGTGACAATAAGTCAGCCGTATTGTATTCCAACAACAATAGGAGCTCGACCAAGTCAAAGCATATTGACATCAAGTTCCTGGTTGTAAAGAAAAGAGTACAGAGTGGTCAGATTTCTATATAGCATATAGGGACAAACTCCATGGTTGCAGATCCCCTTACAAAGGGTGTGCCGCCCAAGGTCTTTCATGAGCATACTGCTCACATGGGCGTTATAGAGCATGACGATGCTTAGATTCAGTGGGAGTATGTATTGCTTCTATTTTATGCTTTATGTTTGGTTTGTACACACTTATGTGTTTGAATATTTTCTGATCAGAAATAAAGTATTTCATTCAGTTCAGTACACTATGTACAATTATGTTAAAGTTTTGATCTCACTCAAGTTTAAGAAGGACCAGTTGGAAATAGACATGTTAAGATCGCATTACATGTAATTTCCATGCTACACATCCACACCATGATCCATGCTATTCAGTTGTGTCAACATACGTGACCATTGATGGGTCGAGTTATGATAGATATAACAAAGGCCGCTTTGATCCTATGTTGGTATGGTTGATGAACCGGATTGGTTATAGACAGTAAAATTGAGCTCATTTGATTATTTTTGCAACATAATTATAAGGTTACACATATAGCCCAGTGGGAGATTGTTGGATTTTTTAATCCAACATTGGGCTTATATGTGAAATAATTGTGTTGCGGACTGTCAAATAAGGTTAAGCCCAATTAAAAGTGATCAGCTGAGGTTTCAGTGATTTGAGCTTTAATGTATCTGATTAAGTGTGGTCCTTTAATGTGTAGAGACCTAAGGGGTTATTTCTATTTTTATGATGGGCTAAAATAGAAATACCAAAGGATAATGATGAAATTATCTATATATAGCGGTTATGGTCCCTGGATTGTACGTACGACTTTCTTCTATGAATCCCATCATCAAAAAGAATAGCCTAGAGAAAATTCTAAAGGGCTCTCTGGGAGTACGTGTTGATCTGGAAGGCCAACCGCAGGGTTCTGGAGAGCAATCAAGTAATATGGATTCAGGTACGCTTCCGTTTGTCGATTATGGATTCTTGATGATTAAACATGAATGATTCTTGGGCTTCATGGTGATGATCTTCACCAAAAGGTTTGGATCTTATTTCCAACAATATATATATATATATATATATATATATATATATATATATATATATATATATATATATATATATGGCATTGCCAGGTTAATGTGTTATAATATTAACATGTCATTTGAGAAAATAATACATGTTCTCACCAATGTAGATCCGCATGTGGTATTTTCACATTGATGCACATGCGCCACTGGGATGGCACAGGCCTAATTACAATGTTTTCCATAAGTAAGTTTTCTTTTTTATACATTTGCCTTCTAAAATCTCATATCTACATTTATCACTGAGCTTACGTAGCCTAAACTTGCTTTGAATATTGAATAAAATTAGGATGATAATTCATATTTTCGTACGTGGGTGTTGGCTGAGTTAATGCTACCATAGTTCAATAAACTAGAAGATGTGAAGAAAGATATTC
Source organism: Calamus simplicifolius (assembly GCA_900491605.1). Taxonomy (NCBI): domain Eukaryota; kingdom Viridiplantae; phylum Streptophyta; class Magnoliopsida; order Arecales; family Arecaceae; genus Calamus; species Calamus simplicifolius. The sequence goes on along the minus strand of UESW01001602.1, from coordinate 294,480 downwards.
ATGTGACTAATGATGCTCCGCAGATGATGGTTTAATACAGATAGTTTTAATACATTTGGCATAATTCATGCTAGTTAATTTTGAACAGAATTAGCTTCTCAGTATAAATTTTTCACCGTTAACTAAATGAAAGGCGAAGTTTTTGAACGCATACAATAAATGTAATGTTATATTACCTTTTTGAATACATGCATAAATCCCATGTAATACTGCCTTTGTCTTAATAACTACTTCCATGCATGTGACAAGGGCTTTGAAGGTTATCAATGCAACACTCAAAATAGAGAAGAATTTCATTCCCAAGATTAGCAAGTTGATGGTATAACTTGTGTATGTGTTCATGCATGCCCATGTGCATCTTCATCTATGTACATGATAAAAATACAAGGTAGTAGTAGTCTTTTGCTAATACCACATTAACCCTGACATTATGATGAAAATAAAGCTAACATGGTCCCTTAGGTAGTGTTTGAAATAGGAAATAAGAGGGAATATCTTCTCTTATTCCCAAAAGTCATAACTATAAGGGATAGCTGGGAATAAAGTTAACCAAAAGGATAATTCATGGTTAACCATGTTTAACCATGGGATATCCCCTCAATTTATTCCTAGAAAATGCAGGAATAGCTGGTTATCCCTTCAAATAAGAGTAAAAAAAAAGTTATCCTATGAGTTTACTTTTTTGCATTTGGTATGATAAATGGGATAGCCAAGGGATAATCCTAGGGATAGCCAGAGGACAAACTCTGTCCCGTACACTTATCCATGGATAATATTTTTTCTATCAAACACTACCTTAATAACTACTTCCATGCACAAGGACTTTGAAGGTTGACAATGCAACACTCAAAATAGAGAAGAATTTCATTCCCATGATTAGCAAGTTGATGGTATAACTTGTGTATGTGTGCGTGCATGCCCATGTGCATCTTCATCTATGTACATGATAAAAATACAAAGTAGTAGTAGTCTTTTGCTAATACCACATTTACCCTGACATTATGACGAAAACAAAGCTAACATGGTCCCTTATTGTTTTTGCGAACGGGAACAAGGCTACATGACAATCACAAATGTTAGGCAGACTGGGTGGCTTCTGCTGTGGCTCATCATATGGAATTTTGGATATGGAATCAGGATGACCCCTATCCTCTTGCTTTCAAGCAAATTTTGTACTATGATATTTCTGGGCTGACTCGCACGAGGTTAGTGTGATCGTCCGTCTGTACAAAAAAAAAAAAAAAAAAAAATCACAAATGTTGAGGCATCAATAGATACACATGGGCATGCATACTTCAAAAGTCTATGGATAGATTGCAGAACAATTGAGAATTCGTCAGAAATATAATGTTGAGGCATGAAGAATTATAGGACTTTAAATGCCCACCTGATGAATGCATCTCTTAGCATGCAGGTTGTATTATGGATTTTGATATAGTAGCCCCCTGAAAGGAGCACCTCCACGAACATGCCCCAGGATCAAACTACCAACTGGACGAAGCATCGGAAGGCAAATGAGATAAGTTGAGATATCAAGCACATTCTAATTAAATTGAGAGGATCTGTTGTAAAATTATGCTCACTGTTTACAGTCATTCCATTATGATAGTATACCTTAGTTTGCATGCTGCTTATTAAAAATATACATTATATTGATAGATCGTTTTAAATTGCGCAGGTTGTTCAATTACAATGTATTTTGGAACTTGGCCATATTTGCATCTTGATGAGACAAAAGCCACGGTCTCTGAGTGCATATTTTATATTTTGGGGTGCTAGTTTAAAGTCACAAAATTGTGGTTTGAGCCTTGCTTAACCTGAATGATCCCCTTAAGCTTCCGCGAAGTTTTGGTGGTTACTCATTTCAAAAAAAAAAAAAAAAGGTAAAAATGGTAATGTTCACTAAAATACAATTGAAACCCATAATTTTTTTATTTATATAAAATATTTTTTTAACTGATAATATGAGTGTTGGTTCATAAATAGCAGTCTCATATTCAAAAAATATATTCTTATGGAGTTATTACATATTACTATAAATTATTAATACAAATTAATCTATTTTTTCTTGCTAATACTAAAATTATCTTTAATTTCATATTAAAGCTTTTAATTATTTAGTTACCAATATAAATAGGATCTGAGGCAATTGGGGATTAATTAGGACTAATGCAATTGGGGGTCCAGTCCAAATCAAGTGCAAGTGGGAGTGAATTAGGTCCAATGTCATCCACGATCTATCATTATGAATGGGGATAGGGCAATGCAAAGAGCAATCAAGAGTATCTTTCTCATACAACTCTTCGTTCCTATAGTTGGCATATGTTGAAAAATTTGCTTGAACATATAAAAGACCATGACTTGTTAAATATTGTTAAGAGTTTGATGTTTGATAAATGCACTGTAAATGATTTTGAGAAAAAGTAACAAGGGCTCCTTCAATTTAAAGATGGCTCCAGCAGCAATTTGCAAGAGTACATGTCTAAGTTATATAAACAAGAAGTATTGGGCAGAAGCATATCTTCGAAATTTATACCTATTGGACCTAATTGATCACTATGATTTATCTCTTTCACATATCCATCAAAATGAGGCTGAAGATAACCATAAAGCCTTATGGTCAATCCAATAGTGTGGCTTAGGATTGCTAGAATTGGAGATGCATGCTGCAAACATTTACACTCTGGCCATTTTTAAGCTTGTACAGGGAAAGACTGCAATGGTAAAGTTTCATGTAAGGACCTACATTTCAACTAACAACCTTTGAAAGGAATTTGTGATTACAAATAACAAGACAAATTATGTTGTAGGGAATGTTACCTATAGGTTTACCGATGGAATAGAGGAGATTACATGTATTTGTCTTAAGTTAGAGATAGAAGGGATACCATGCAAGCATCTATTTATTGTGTTTAGACAGTTGCAATAGTTAATAATTCCTAAATGTTGCATCTGGACCTAATGGTCCAAAAATACAAAGTCGGATATCCTTTTTGATTGATATTCTAGAATGCAACGTATGTTCACTCACTTGATTAGATACCCCACTTGGTGAATATGGGTACTCAAATTTTCTATAAAGCAGCAAAGTCAAAGGATAAATTCAAAGAAATAATTAATGGATCTACTGAACAAAGTTAAAGATTGATAACATTGAAAATATAAGGACTCTATCATTATTTGAGTCATCATAGGAGGAGGATGTCTTGACTTCCTACAATGCTTGATCTTTGCCAGTGACAAGCAAAGGAGCAACAACATCGTCAGCCTCAAAAACAATACTAGAATTGCATACACATATAGATGAAATATATATATGCCTGTTAAGAAAGTAGAATTATGAAGTTTAGGCTAGCAAAGATTAGAGAAACAAAAAATAATCATTTTGACTTAAAAGAGAAGGAGGGCTACTCACTAAAATAAATTAATGCCCTATTTGGGGTAGCCATTGGCTTCAGTTAATGGAATATAGCTATTTCAGATAGTTGATAGTAAATAGTTGTTGTTGGCCCTTTCAACGGTTGTTCCAAAAAAAGCTTTGCTTTTTATGTTGTGCATTATTGGTTAGTGAACTAAATATATATGGCCGATAAAATGGTGTAACAACCAAAATAGAGAAAATGTGACATGGAATAGCTTTTTGTGCAATGCTTCATCTTTTCTGATTAATGTTAAAAGTAGGTCAAGTCTCTTTGCTAAGCATACACGACAGGGTTACATAAGCCAACCTAACTTCATTTTGAGTATGAAGTATAAAGTTTAGCTCCATATAAATCAAATACAAAACCTTATCCATCCTACTTATTTCTCGTTCCTTCAGCCGTTTCTATCTTTTGAAATTTTTATTTAAAGACAAAAAATTCTTTTTCCCCCTTATTGTGGACAAGATCCATAAGCAATAACATAAATCTATTAATTAAAATTTAACATAATTATTAGATAGATCAAAAGTCTAAAAATAAATATAAATTATTTATTTAATATATATATCAACCCAGTCTTTATAATTCTTTTAATAAATAGGTCATGCTAGGTCAAATATATAACAATAGGTTAAATAGATATTAAATAGGTTAAACGTATTTTGAAAAGTTGAATTATAATGGTGTATGCACAATCCTATTATTAAATAGGTTGTATAATAAGTTAATATTGTGTATTCGAACATAACTAATTTAATAAATAGATTAAGTTGAGCCAACCCCTCTATACTTGAAATCAAATAGTCTTTGATTAGTTGATGGTCATACTTAGGTAGAATCATAATTGCTACTCTTAAAGACAACCATTTCTTGATTACTCCTAATCCTAGCCAAGTAGAGGTAGAGCTTGAATTTAGGTCATTTAGTATGACAATCAAAGACTTTACTAACTTTGGATATAGGTTAAACTTTCAAGAAAACCTTTTATCTACTTTCTCTCTCTCTCTCTCTCTCATCATTCTTGCCAGCAATGGGATAAGATCTTTGTTTAGTATCCATTTATAATATATCTCTCTCTATAGATCATCATTCTTGCAAGAGATGGGATAAGATCTTTATTTAGTATCTGAGTGCTTCTATGTAATATCTTAAAAATAATAATAATTCTGTATGCATGGATAAATTTAATTATTTTATTAGTATATTAACTAGATGATCACTAAAAAACTGAAATTGTCATATAAATTACTTATTTATTCCATATATTCTTACCTTTAATATAGTTAATCATTAAGTTATATAAATGTTATATAAATGTATCGTTATAATTGATAATTGGTGCTGCAAATATTAAACATTGCTTTGACAAACATGTCTTAAATTATTTATTTTATGTTAAATTTTTACGAAGTCCGTCTTAACTAGTTTAACATGATTCAATCCAACCTAAGCCACCACCATCCGATCGCATCCAAATTTAGTTTTAAACAGTCAGATTAGATTTAGATATAAATTATAGAATTGGGAAACAGTGATTGGATTTAGAGTAAACCCTAGATGCGACCCGACTCACCCTAGATCTGACGCGAGCTCGTCGTTTTAGCCGCCTGATCTCTGCTTTCGGAACGGCTCTCTATCTCTCTCGTTGTTTGAGCCTCGTCGGAGGGCATCGTTCAGCGGCCGACCGCGGAGGAGGGAACAAAAGAGATAGTGGAGGATGACGGTGTTCCACTTCTTCAACTGCGCCATCCTCACCTTCGGCCCTCACGCCGTCTACTACTCCGCCACTCCGCTGTAAGTCTCCATTAGCCTTCCTTGATTGCTTAACTATCTCCAAGTCCGCCGTCCCCTTCACCGATATCGCTTCTCGAACAACCCTTCCCGATCTCTGTCTTGTGGGATAACGATTGGAATTGATCCTGTTTAGATCTCGATTCGAGGTCCAAAAAAACCCTAGGTCTCTAGATATATGACCGTGCTGACGTATTTAGGAACTAGTTGTGATCTGAGAGATGATGCTACCTAGATCTCATCATTGATATTCTTTGAGAGTGATGATAGAAGTAGATTGCATGTTATGATATACTTGCCATCCTTCTGCAGTTGAAATTTGATATCAGCGCTGTTGATTTTGCATTTGGCTTACTTGAATTTGGTTGGCTTATGTCGGCGTCTGTCATGGTTTTATGGCAATGGCCAAGATTGTGCACATATTATTTTGGGCAATTAGATTCTGCGCTCTAACTTATCTACTGTGGGATTTGATCCCCACCTTCCCTGATGGAAAATTAAGCTTGATCGAAAGAAAGAGAGAATTGGCTGCCTCATACAGCATCATTGCTCCTCATCTTGGCTGAAGCGACAGACATTTGTTGATAAGGTGGTGAACAGTTAGAGGTTTTGAGGCTGTTGTGGGAATAAATCTAGCAGTGGAAACAAAGGATTGTGAGTTATTGAAGCATCATTGCTTGGGCATATTGGGGTGTCTGAGATAATACGGTGCATTAGGTTTGATAAGGAGAGGTCATGATGATATTTATTATTAATATATGTGATATGGTCGATAAATGAAGGGTAAGTCATGATACGGTCGGTCGGCGGAGAATAGGCTGAAATCCTCGGCACAGGACCCCCAAGTCCTAGACGGCCTTTCGGTCCTGGGCGGCCCCCGAGCTCTGGGCGGCCTTCCGGTTCTGGGCGGCCCCCAAGTCTTGGGCGGCCTTCCGGTCCTGAGCGTTCCCCAGGTTTTGGGTGGCCTTCCGGTCCTGAGCGGCCCCAAGTTCTGGGCGGCTTCCGGTCCTGGGCGGCCCCCAAGCTCTGGGCGGCTCCCAGTCCTAGGTGGCCCTCAAGCTCTGGGCAGCCTCCCGGTCCTGGGCGGCCCCCAGGTCCTGGGCGGCCTCCCGGTCCTGGACGGCCCCCAAGCTCTGGGCGGCCCTCCCGGTCCTGGACGGCCCCCAAGTCCTGGGTGGCCTCCCGGTCCTGGACGACCCCTAAGCTCTGGGCGACCTTCAGGTCCTGGACGGCCCTTAGGTCCTGGGCGGCCTCCCGATCCTGGACGGCCCTCAGGTCCTGGGCGGCCTCCCGATCCTGGACGGCCCCCAGGTCCTGGGCGGCCTTCCGGTCCTAGACGGCCCCCAGGTCCTGGGAGGCCTCCCGGTCCTGGACGGCCCCCAGGTCCTGGGCGGCCCCCAGGCTCTGGGCGATCCCCTGGTCCTGGACGGCCCCAAGTCCTGGGCGGCCCCCGAGTTTCGGGCGGCCTCCTGCTTTGGGCTATACACCCCGAGCTCTCAAAGCTATTTTCATATCAGAAGTACTTAACGCTACAAACTGTCGTATCCGAACAAAGCTCAAGAATTATCAAACATCATAGCGCTTTAAATGACTTGGATAAGACAAATGCCAGAACATCACCATTCATCGAAAAGCCCAAATAAAGGAGGTACTGAGCACCTGTTTTAGAGCCAGATAACTTTTCACTAACTCTGACATTCTCTTGGGAAAATGAAACCCATCATGACGATTCTTAGCTTCCAAAGCAAGTTCCTTAATGCCTCTGGTGTTAATTAACAGAAAACGATCACGTGGCATGCTCTCGCAGTGGCTGATCATTAATCTTATACACTAATCTTATACATTAGTCTTATACATTAATCTTATTCGGAAAAGAAGGAGATATGACTCGACGCTGACGGCATGATGACGAAGGCAAGAGAGCGATATTTTTTCCGAAAATTCAAGGAGTATAAAAGGGGGGATCCAGGGAGAAAGGGGGATTTTTCCTTCCTTCAACCGGAGATCCTTAACAAAGAAAATTTTTCTATCTTTCTGGTGATCCAGCATCAACAGATTGGCGCTCCAGGTAGGGGGCGAACCTTCGACTCCTTCAAACAGCTCTGATCTTCCCAACATGAAGACTAGATCTCTGGAAGAAGACTTTTCCATGGGTCTGGGGGGCATCTCTCATCTTCTGATCGGATTGAGAGAACTCCTGACCCAACCGAGCTGGCCCGGCCAAGCCCTCCAGCCCCTTCCTCACCACTGCCAGTATCAGCTACTCCCCAGGATCAGTTGCCACCCTCACACAGCAAGTTCAAACCCTCGTTGGGATGGTTCAGCAACTGCAGGAACAACATTCCAGAGGGGCCCGACGGCGGTTCGAAGCACCTCTACACTCTAGATCGGCTACTCTTGTTAGCCGGCAGTCTACCCGGGGAGATCCCCTCCTACGAGGCCTCTCCACCCCTACGCCTCGGCGGGCCTTCATTCTCAGGGCTCCTGGGATGGATCGCGCTCCCTTACTCGTTCCTCGGGTAGTCCACCTGCCAGGCGGCGACGGGTAAGGAGCCGCATGTGGAGCACCGCCAGTGGTGTCGTCGGTCTTTGTCTTGTTCCCTTGAGCCAGCTGGAGGAAAGATGGCTGATCAGATGGAGAGGCGCCTCGATGAACAAGACCGGAGATTGGAAGAGCTCGGCCAAAGAATCAATAATCAGCCGGGTCGGATTATGACACCCGCCCTCCTCTTACTCGGCGAATTATGGAGGAACCCATTCCTGGGAGGTTCCGCTTCCCTCAACTTGACCCTTATGATGGCACCACCGACCCTCTGGATCATCTGGAAAGTTACAAGGCTTATGCAAGTTCAAGGGGCAACTGATGCCCTCTTGTGTGTTGCTTTCCCAGCCACACTCCGAAAGGCCGCCCGTGCTTGGTATTCTTGTCTACCCGCACGCAGTATTGACTCCTTCCGACAACTAGAAAGATCTTTCTTGGCTCATTTTGACGCTTGTCGAAAGATCCCTCGAGTGGCAGACAGCTTATTCTCTGTGCAGCAACAAGATGGGAATCTCTGAAAGACTTTATAACCCGATTCAAGGTGGCGGCCCTGGAAGTCTATCACCTCAACGATGCTGTGGCTACTCTGGCCTTGAAGCGGGGGCTCCGTCCCTCCGTTTCACTTACTCTTTGGACAAAAGGCCTCCCTGCTCTTATGCTGATCTCTTGAGTCGTGCGCAGAAGTACATCCGCGCCGACGGGGCTGATTCGTCAAGAAGAGGTGCCAAAGGAAGGACTGGGAAGAGGCCAGCCCGCCGGAGTCGAGCGGGCCCCCTCCCAAGAAGTCTGAACCCTCACGCCAACCGACTGACCGCCGCAAGAGCCTAGGCCCCAGAGAAGATCATCTTACACCCTCCTTGCACCCCGGGCTCATATCCTCATGGAGATTGAAAATGAGCCTTATCTGCGGCGTCCACCTCCCTTGAAGAAAGGCGCTGCACGTGATAGAAGCCGCTACTGCCGTTTCCATAGAGATTACGGCCACGACACTGAGGAATGCCGCAATCTGAAACAGGCCATTGAAGAGCTTATACAAAGGGGATATCTGGGGCAGTACATCCAGAAGAAGGAGACTCCGCCTGTACCAGCTTTGATGGGCCCTCCTCCGCCTCAGGCCAACATTGATAACGCCCCTACGGAGCGAATGGTGGGAATGATTGCCCGTGGAGGAGCATCATCTTATAAGAGGCCAAGAGGGGAGGGAGAGTTAGAAAATGTAATCCCTTCTAGGGGAGATATAGCTGGGGGTGGTATTGTAAAAGATGATAGCGTCGTTGTCTCTATGACGGTCGCTAAGCATCCTGTAAGAAGGATTTTAATCGATAGCGGGAGCTCCGCCAACGTACTTATGATGCATTTCTTCGAATGGGTTTATCTCCTGACTCTCTTCGACCTGTAGCTGCTCTAGTTGGCTTCACGGGAGATTCCATATGGGTGGAGGGCGAGATTACCCTACCTGCTACGGCAGGGTCGCCGCCGCGCCAGAGCACGGTGATGCTGGACTTCTTGGTGGCCCGGGTACCCCTGACATACAATGCCATTCTTGGCCATCCTGGATTGAATATGCTAGATGCGTTATATCCACTAAGCGTCTGCTGGTGCAATTCCCTACTAACCAAGGAATTGGCGAAATGCATGGGGAGGTGGACTCAGTCAGACCTTGTTATCATCTAGCTCCCAGTCCTCAGGCAGTTGCGATTCCCCGGCCGCTGAATCATTCGATCCCAGGGAGACCGAGCGAAGGGGGGAACCGGCAGAACGTTTGGTATCTTGCCCCCTAGAGGACGACCCAGGCAAGATCGTGCAAATCGGCGAACTCCTCTCCCCTGAAGCCCGGAGTCAGCTCCTAGCCTTCTTGCGGGTGAATGCCGATATCTTTGCTTGGAAGGTGACAGATATGGTTGGGATCCCCCAGAGGTGATCACTCACCGCTTAATATCAACCCAGAATGCCGACCGGTCACCAGAAAAAAAGGAGTTTCGCTCCCGAGCGGCAGAGAACTATAGATGAAGAAGTGGATAAATTGCTTATGGCCGGCCATATTCGAGAGGCACAATACCCTGACTGGCTAGCCAATGTGGTCATGGTCCGGAAAACCAGTGGGGGATGGAGAATCTGCATTGACTACATTGATCTTAACAAAGCCTGTCCTAAGGACAGTTTTCCGTTGCCACGGATCGACCAGTTAGTGGATTCTACTTCCGGCTACGAACTTCTTAGTTTCATGGACGCCTTCTCGGGTATAATCAAATAAAAATGAACCCCTCGGATGAAGAACATACCTCTTTTGTTACTGAGAAGGGCATTTATTGTTACAAAGTAATGCCCTTTGGGTTAAAGAACGCAGGAGCCACCTATCAAAGGCTGATGAATAAAGTTTTCAAAGATCAGCTCGGCCGCAATATGGAAGTGTATGTAGACGATATGCTGACGAAGAGCACTTGTGCTGCCAACCATATCGCTGATCTGGAGGAGACTTTCATAACCTCCGACTTCATAGAATCAAGCTTAACCCGCGCAAATGCGTGTTTGGAGTTACTGCAGGGAAATTCTTGGGTTTTCTGGTAACCCGCGGGAATTGAGGCAAACCCGAAGAAGATTCAGGCCATCCTTGATATGAGGCGACCAGCCTGTAAGAGGAGGTACAGCAACTTACGGAAGGATAGCAGCGCTGAGCCGATTTTTATCGAGATCAGCGGAAAGGTGCCTGCCTTTCTTCAAAGTCTTACGCAGAGCGGACGGTTTTGAATGGACGGAAGATTATCAGCGAGCTTTTGAAGAGCTTAAGGAGTTCTTATCCACGCCACCCCTGTTATCTAAACCGAAGGAAGGAGAAAAGCTCTTCCTTTATCTCACAACTTCCTCAGAAGCCGTCAGCTCCGTTTTGGTGCGTATCGATGACCATGCCATTCAGAAACCTATGTATTATACTAGCAAAGTACTTCATGGCGCGGAAGAAAGGTATTCCAAAACGGAAAAGGTTATTTTCGCTTGGTTATCTCCGTCCGACGGTTCAGACCATATTTTCAGGCCCATCCTATAATTGTACTCACTGACCAGCCTCTCAGAACCATTTTGTCCCGTCCTGACACTTCCGACCGATTGGCTAAGTGGGCCATCAAGCTAGGGGAGTTTGACTTATCCTTTCAGCCCCGGGCCGCTCTGAAATCCCAGGTCTTAGCCGACTTCCTGGTGGAGTGTACTTGGTCTGAGAAGCATCAAGAAGATTCCCTCAAGTTCCTTCAGATGCCGGCGAGGAGAACGATGAGGCGTGGATCCTCCACGTCGATGGGGCCTCTAACTCCCAGGGGAGCGGAGCCGGTCTTATTCTTGCTAGTCCGGAGGGCGTGATGTTGGAGTATGCTCTCGCTTCCTCTTTGAAGCTACTAACAATCAAGCTGAATATGAAGCCTTGTTGGCTGGGATTAAACTGGCACATGGACTGGGGATCAAGCGTCTCCGAGCTTTTATCGACTCGCAGCTTATTTCTGCCCAAGTGGCTGGAGAGTATGAGGCCCGAGATCCTATCATGTCTCGGTACCTAAGTAAGGTGAATCTGTTAATCCCCTTGCTAGATTGCTTCACTATCAGTTACATCCCTAGAGGGAAGAATGCCAGAGCTGATATGTTGGCCCGACTTGCTACATCGGCGGATAACGCTATGGGCAAAACTTATATTGAGTACCTGGAGACACCTAGTATTGAAGCCATGGAAGAAGTTCTGCCAGTTACACAGGAATAAATATGGATGAACGCCTATGTCCAATACTTGAAAGATGGCGTCCTTCCGGCCGACCACGGGGAAGCCAAGCTGCTTAAACGAGAGCCTCTAAGTTTATATTGCTGGACGGCCAACTCTATAGGAAATCTTTTTCCCAGCCTTTTCTCAAATGCATCGGCCCAGCAGACGCGAATTACATTCTTAGGGAAATTCATGAAGGTATATGCGGAAATCATTCGGGGGGCAGATCTTTGGCATGCAAAGCTCTCCGGCAAGGATATTATTGGCTAACTATGCAGGAAGATGCTACTGAACTAGTGAAGAGATGTGACCATGTCAACGGTACGCTTGTATTCAGCGACAGCCGGCTTCCTATTGAGTCCTCTTTTCGCCCCATGGCCTTCGTCCAGTGGGGCATGGACATCCTCGGCCCTTTCCCACCGGCGTCAGGACAGCGAAAATTCCTGCTTGTTGCTATTGATTATTTCACTAAGTGGGTCGAGGTCGAGGCGCTCGCCCGGATCACTGAAGCCAAAGTCAAGGCTTTTCTCTGGAAATCCATTGTCTATCGATTCGACATACCTCACACTCTTGTCACCGACAACGACCGACAATTCGACAACGCTGCCTTTAGAACTTTCTGTGCCGATTTTGGCATCATTCATCGATTCGCCTCTGTCGGCCATCCGCAGTCTAATGGAGAGCCCGAGGTCACGAATCGTATGATATTACGAGGACTGAGAACCATGCCAGACGCATCTAAGGGAGATGGGTGGAAGAACTCCCAAGCGTGCTCTGGGCATACTACATAACTCCCAGGATGCCAACAGGAGAGACGCCTTTCAACTTGGTTTTCGGCTCCGAGGCTGTTATTCTGGTCGAGATTGGCCTGCCAAGTATTCGAGTGGAGGCGTATGACAAAGCCGACAATCTCCTTAATTAAGAGCCAGTCTCGACCTCATTGATGAAGTAAGAAACCGAGCTCAAGTCAAAATGGCGGCCTACCAACAGCGGATAGCGAGAATTATAATACTCGCGTCCGCTCGAAAAGCTTCCGCTAGGGAGACTTGGTCCTTAGAAGAGCCGAAATATCCAAACCGACGGAAGGGGGCAAATTGTCCCCAAATTGGGAAGGACCCTACCGAGTCGCAAAAGTCCTTCATCGTGAAGCATACCGACTTGAAGATTTGAGTGGATAACCAATCCCTCGAACATGGAACGCAGACAATCTCCAATACCATCAATATGTAACGGATGTATCTACCCAAGAAGTCAATAAATGTACACATTCAAAGATTTCCTGTGAACAGTTCTTGAAAAAGAGCTCGACGGCCCCACGGTCCTAAGAACACTCCCGGGTTGGTATCGCTTACCCCTGAGGAGGTTCAAGTCCAAGGCCTAGGCGGCCTCAAGTCGAACTCTCGGGCTGGTATTCGACTGCCCCCGAGACCGTTCTTGAAAAAGACTCGACGGCCCCACGGTCCTAAGGACACCCCCGGGTTGGTATCACTTACCCCTGAGGAGGTTCAAGTCAAGGCCTAGGCGGCCTCGAGTCGAACTCTCGGGCTGTGTTCGACTGCCCCCGAGACCGTTCTTGAAAAAGAACTCGACGGCCCCACGGTCCTAAGGACACCCCCGGGTTGGTATCGCTTACCCCTGAGGAGGTTCAAGTCCAGGGCCTAGGCGGCCTCGAGTCGAACTCTCGGGCTGGTATTCGACTGCCCCCGAGACCGTTCTTGAAAAAGAACTTGACGGCCCCACGGTCCTAAGGACACCCCCGGGTTGGTATCGCTTACCCCTGAGGAGGTTCAAGTCCAAGGCCTAGCGGCCTCGAGTCGAACTCTTGGGCTGGTATTCGACTGCCTCCGAGACCGTTCTTGAAAAAGAACTCGATGGCCCCACGGTCCTAAGGATACCCCGGGTTGGTGTCACTTACCCCTGAGGAGGTTCAAGTCCAAGGTTTAGGCGGCCTCGAGTCGAACTCTCGGGCTGATATTCGACTACCCCTGAGACCGTTCTTGAAAAAGAGCTCAACGGCCCCACGGTCCTAAGGACACCCCCGGGTTGGTGTCACTTCCCCCTGAGGAAGTTCAAGTCCAAAGCCTAGGCGGCCTCAAATCGAAATCTCGGGCTGGTATCCGACTGCCCTCGAGATAGTTCTTGAAAAAGAACTCGGCAGCCCCACGATCGTAAGGACAAACTTAACGTCGGTCTGTGGTTTAAGCCTTGAAAGATCGGAGGGAGAGATGAGTCCCTTTACTTCCTCTATATAATGGTTAAAAATCAGAGGCCGATCGATTGTAATAACGAACAAACAAAAATGAAGAACTAATACTCATTTATTTAAAAGTTGAGCTGCTACAAAACTCTATAGAGTGTCATCTATAGGCTGACATTGGCCGGCTTACAAAAAGAGTCTGTTATGGATAGGGTCAAAGACGAAAAAAAGGAGAGAAGAAGGGATCAAGTCCAATATAGCCGCGTTCCTATTGATTCCTGGGACACCCACCCATTGTGGTCGGCTTGGTACTTGACTCTTCAATTGCGGTCGCTTCGGTGGCGGGGTCTCCAGCTATCACCGCTTCGTCGGCGGTATCTTCAACCTCAGCATCAGAGGTTTCTTCGTCGTCTGCAGGTTGGAAACGTTCGAGGTCTTCTAGTTTGAAATGCCGAGACAATCTTCTTTTGCACCTCTCAAAACCTTGGACGAAGGCATCCATAACAGCCTCGCGAAACTCCGAGGCAAAGTCAGGGGAATTCTTATATTCTTTAATGACCTCCTGAGCCCGAGCTTTGGCCGCGGCTACCCTTTCTTGAGCCTTTGTCTCCGTTATGGCCATCTTGTCCAAGGCTTCCTTCGTTTCCTTCTCGGCCAGGGCCAGCTTCTCTGCAGCATCGAGGGCCGCGGCCTCTGCATTATCGGCCCGGTTCTCGGTGTACTCTAACTTGAGAATGGCCTCCTTCAATTTTTCCTCCGTCGGCAGCAGCTTTGCCCTGGTTTCAGACAGTTTCGCATCTAGGGTTTGCAGCTCCCTCTCGGCCCTCTCCCGCCACGCGCGGTTGTCTTCCCGAACGGCCTGGAGGTCAAGTGACGCCTTTGATTCCCGGGCCTTTACTTCTGATAGTTCTTTCTTCAGGCCCTCGTTATTAGACTTGGCGTTGACCAGATCCTCACGAAGCACGAAAAGGCCGTTGGACATCTATATTAAACAATCGATGAATACAGGAATTCTGTAATTACAAAAAAAAGGGGGAAAGAGAAAAGGGAGGAAGACCGTGATTCTACCTGGAGCGCGCTGTAAACATCGTATTGAAGGACTCCTTCAGTGACAAGCCCCTCATCTTGGCTTGAAACCTAGGCAAGATCGAAAGTTTAAGAACCGTTTCTGATAAACAGCTCTTGTACACAGCGCCTTGGCTGGGCATCCATGAGGATTGAGGCGGACCCTTCGAGATGTCCGGGAGAGCAGAGATATCTGCTCCTTTTGGCGACTGCGGGCCCGGCGGGCAGGTCTTGGCCAACCCTTTACTCTCGGATGGCCCTCCAGTGTCCCTGGCGGGGGAGGAGGCGGCCCCCGGTGGGCTCTCCTCAGGGAGACCCCCGATAGGTATCCCGGCGGGGGGGCTCTTCTCTCCCTCGTCCTCCTCTACTAATATCGCCTCGGGGAGGATCGCCGGAGGCTGGGTCGAGTGACCCGGCTCCCTTTGACAAGGCCTCTTAGGCTCGGCTCTTATCGCGCTATGAGCGCTTCCTTTTCTCTTCCGGAGGCTCGATATTATCGCATCCTAAGAGAACTTCATTGCTGCAAAATCGAGAATCCAAGGTTAATTAAAAAGTGCCTAGAAATGCCAAATGTAAGTGGAATATGTGCACTAAAGTCTGTTTTCATACGCGTATTCAAATACCAAATACCCAAAAAAAAAAGAAAAAAAGAAAGAGAAGAAAGAAAGAAGAGAAGGGAAAATGGTAATAACAATAATGAAACTCTTTGAAGCTCACCGGGTGCTGTGGGCAGCGACACCGGCATGGATGCGATCCTCCGAAGGTTATCCTCCGATAACAATTCCTTACTAGGGGGCACGACGGTAGACACCAGAATGTTAAATAGTTCATGGTCTCTCTCTTCAATGATTGAGTTCTGATTAGAACTAGTATCAGGAACACCCCAGTTCACGTCCACCCCCTCTAGATGTGTATAAAAAACCGTGACTTCCACCCTTTGATTTTGGAAGGGAGATTAAGCCCGAGGACTCTCCTGGGCCTAGACGCAAAACTCCACCACCTATCCCTTATGGGATTCCGGATCCTATACAAAGCCCTAAATAGGGAGAGCTGGGCGGAAACCCCATGGAAATGACAAAGCACCAAAAACGAAAAGATGATGCGGATGGAGTTAGGGGTAAGTTGCGCAGGAATAAGATGATATCTATTCAACAAATTTACAAAAAAAGGATGCAGAGGCAGTCGTAGGCCGCACTTAAAAAATTCTTCGTACAGCGCAACCTTCCCCGGTTGCATAAGAGTAACCCTATCTTCGGGGAGGGGAACGGAAAGTCGAATGTTATTTGGGATCCCAAACTGGGCCCTAAGATTCCTAAGATCTTGAGAAGACGTGATTGAGGCAATCTCCGACGGACCGGCCGATTTAGGGGTAGCTACCGAAAATCCTACCTCATGGCTAGTGGATGAAGAAGAAACCCTAGGGGATTGGGATAGTGCCCTAGACACTGGTCGTGGAGCTGGTTGATCCCCGCGAATGGTCACGCCTCCGAGAGCTTGGCGACATGCCTGGATAATCTCCTCACGAGAGGGCTCGATCAGTGGGCTTTTGCCTTTCCCATCTTGACGGGATCCATGAAGAAGAAAAAGGAGAGAGAAAAGTTGACTATCCTGAACTTGGAAGAGTGAAGACACAGAAGAGGCAACGAGAATAAAAGGCAAAGAGATAGAGAGGACGAGCCCTTTTTAATATATTTTGAATATAACACCTTGAGCACCACAAAACCATGCGGCGATCCCTGAGTGGGACCGGGCAGATGAAAAGGTGTTATCCCCTTAGGGATATGCGCCCTCCTTCTCTCTTTTTCGAAACGTCATCTATCGTATACACAAATTTAAATTCAATTTTCCGCCCCTCCCCCTTTTGCACATGCGGCGCGCCTGAGCACAAGGGACAGGGGCGAGGGGGCATATGATGTGGTCGATAAATGAAGGGTAAGTCGTGATACGGTCGGTCGGCGGAGAATAGGTTGAAATCCTCGGCACAGGACCCCCAAGTCCTGGGCAGCCTCCCGGTCCTAGGCGGCCCCCAGGCTCTAGGCAGCCCCTGGTCCTGGGCGGCCCCCAAGTCCTGGGCGGCCTCCCGGTCCCGGGCGGCCCCCAGGTTCTGGGCGGCCTTCCGGTCCCGGGCGGCCCCCAGGCTCTGGGCGGCCCCCAAGCCCTGGGCGGCTCCCGGTCCTGGGTGGCCCCCAAGTTCTGAGCGGCCTTCCGGTCCTGGGTGGCCCCCAAGTCCTGAGCGGCCTCCCGGTCTTGGACGGCCCCCAGGTCCTGGGCGGCCTCCTGGTCCTAGACGGCCCCCAAGTCCTGGGCGGCCTTCTGGTCCTAGGCGGCCCCCAGGTTTTGGGCGGCCTCCCGGTCCTGGGCGACCCCCAAGTCCTGGGCGGCCCCCAGGCTCTGGGCGGCCCCCAAGTCCTGAGCGGCCCCCAGGCTCTGGGCGGTCCCTGGTCCTGGATAGCCCCCAAGTCCTGGGCGGCCCTCGAGTTCCGGGCGGCCTCCTGCTTTGGGCTATACATCCCGAGCTCTCAAAGCTATTTTCATATCAGAAGTACTTAACGCTACAAACTGTCGTGTCCGGAACAAAGCTCAAGAATTATCAAACATCATGGCGCTTTAAATGACTTGGATAAGACAAATGCCAGAACATCACTATTCATCGAAAAGCCCAAATAAAGGAGGTACTGAGCACCTGTTTTAAAGCCAGATAACTTTCCACTAACTCTGACATTCCCTTGGAAAAACCGAAACCCATCATGACGATTCTTAGCTTCCAGAGCAAGTTCCTTAATGCCTATGGTGTTAATTAACAGTAAACGATCACGTGGCATGCTCTCGCAGTGGCTGATCATTAATCTTTTACACTAATCTTATACATTAGTCTTATTTGGAAAAGGAGATATGACTCGACGCTGACGGCATGATGACGAAGGCAAGAGAGTGATATTTTTTCCAAAAATTCAATGAGTATAAAAGGGGGGGATCCAGGGAGAAAGGGGGATTTTTTCCTTCCTTCAACTGGAGATCCTTAACAAAGAAAATTTTTCTATCTTTCTGGTGATCCAACATCAATAATATGGTTCCTGAAAAGTTGGATTTGAATACCATGTTTATTCCGCTCTTATACAATGAGTTTCGTTAACAGGAGAATATAAGTAGGCATTGTTGTGAAAACAATGAAAAAGCGAGGGTGGGGGCCTTTTCTTTTGAGGGGACATGTTATGGGTTCTGTGTCATAATAGCATTTCTTGCTATTGAATTTTATTTTTTTATAGGTATTTTTTAACAATCCATGGTAAGGATAGAGGTAGAGGTGACCTAAACTAATATGGATAAAAATAATTAAAAAAGATATAATTATTTGTAATTTGATTGTCGACTTAGTCCTGAATAGAGTAGAGTGAAGGAAGCAGATGCTGACCCCATGTAGTTGAGAAAAGGCTTAGATGAGTTGAGTTGAGTATTCTTTATTTTTCCATTTTTTTGATCTTGTTGACTAGATTTTCCATTGCATTGTGGTAAAAAATGATGGCATAATAAAAATGCAAAAAGGGTAAAAAATGATGGCATAATAAAAATGCAAAAAGGTGAAATGAATTCCTAAGAGACACATACATTGACAAAGAAAACAGGGTTCACCCCTCCCCCTCCCCTCTAATTGTAGCGCAATAAATAACTAGCTGAAGGCCATGCCATGGGTATGCAAGTTTGAGGTACCATTAATAGTAACTTACAGATACAGTGCAGACCAAGACCTCAGCATATGTTGACCTGCCCGGGCTTAAGTTTGATATCAACAAAATTTTTCCAAGCTTATGCCTGGCTTGACCCAAATTCGAGTCTGAAATCTGAGCCTAGCTTGGTTTTGAGTCTAAAATCTAAAGTTCTAGTTTGGCCTAATGCTCACCTTAAAGGGCTGGGCCCTACTTGATGGCACAAATTGGCCCAAGCTCATGACTTTGTGTGTGGGAGAGAGTTGTGGCTTTGGGGGTTGAACTAGGGGCATTTGGTTGGGGCTTCAAGGTGCCGAACCATGGGACCTCCCTAGAGTAGAGGGAGAGAGAAGAGGGATCAGCCAGCTTGGAGAGAAGGCAGAGAGAGCAGGGGGGAGGGTGGTGTCGGGGTCAAAGAGGAGAGGCACAACAAGCAAGTGAGAGAAAGAGGGGAGGGGCATTGTGGGCGAGGGTGAAGGTGAGAGGCATAGCCTTGAAGGAGGGGGTGCTTATTAGATTAGAGTTTTGATGCATTTTTTTTTCTATTTTTATTTTTAATATTATTGATATAATATATAAATATATTAAAGATTGGGCTAGGTTTAAAAAATAGTAAGTTTGAGCTCGATCCAAGTAAGTTTGAGCTCGATCCAAGTTTATTTGAGGTTGAAAATTAAGGCATGACCTAACTCGATAGGCTGAAATCCTAGGCTCGAGCTCAACAAAAATTGGTTCGGGCCAGGCTAGACTCAATTTGCACAAGTCTAATGGATCAGTATAGTCTAGGCATATCTATCCATAGCATGCTTCTTGATTTTGGCATTAGTAAAATGAAGCAATGTACCATGTCATCATACATATTGGTATTGGAAGCTTATCAAGCTAGTACATTTTAATAGATAGGATCTGGTGGTTAAGCATTTCCATGGATGCCTTTTGACCACTCAATCTTGTCAAAAACATGCTGAAAAGGATTGAAGTGTTGGATTGGATAAATCATGGCTAGGTTAGTACTAATTTGTCTTAGTTATTTTTTATGGTTGTATATCCATAGGTTCTACTTCTCTCTCTCTCTCTCTCTCTCTCTATATATATATATATATATATATATATCCAACAATGAGGATTATATTTTGCAAAGACAGTTGATAATTATGCATATGTGCATGATGGCATGGTTGAAGCTCATCATAGAAATCTCAAGCTTGTAAAGCAACTGGCTTATGCATTAGTTGTATGAAATTGTGGGCCATACAGGTACAAGCCAAGTTACTTTTTGGCAATGGTCATGATTTGGTCAGCAGAACTTTTGCTAATCACTTATTATGATATGTGGTATTTTTTTTTTCCCTGACCTTATTTTGTTGACATACTAGGTAATTGTGCACATTAAAACATTATTTTTATTTGGGTGCATTAATTTAGGTTATTCCATTGTCAAACCTTCACAAGGTAATACATAACCAGTTTATATCTCAAATGTTTTGTCTTAGTGCAGATCAGAGTATGATACTATCGGAACTTCTGTTAAAGCTGCTGCTGTTTATCTTGGAACAGCATTAGTGAAGGTATGTAATCAATTTGCTGTTAACATCCTTGTAAATGCTTGAAAGGAGGAAAAATATATCCCAGAATGCTTATAAACTTAGTGATGTAAGGATATTAGTTCTGATAAATGATAACTGCTTAATGATTCCAAACATGCCCAGTTTTATTATGAAAGTATTTGTCATCAGGTTCTTCATCCCTCCAGATCAACATTTTTCTGCTCCTTAGTTAGAGAAAAAACAAAATTTAGAGGTTTGATCTGACTTGATTGGCAAAGAACCATGGAATTTGCAACTTCTCTTGATATCAGCCTAGTGTTAAACTATCAAAGTAGTTTTTTTTCTTATTTATTTATTTATTTCTTTTTTTTTTAGGGGAGAAAGGGGGGAAGGTTAGGGGGAGGGGGGGGGGGGGGGGAGGGGAGAAGATAATTACATTTTACCCACCTAGGTATAATCTGATTTCACTTAGCACATTAATAGTTTGAAAAGTAGCACTTAACCCTTCTGAGGTAAGTTACGTTTGAGTTTGTTAGGTTCCATTACTTAAAGGTTCAAAAACAAATGGCATGGCTTATGTTTGCCCTTTTTCCCCAAATTTGAAGAACAATACCCTCTTAAGCTGAGAAAAAGCCATTTTTCCCTATTTTTGAAGTGATTTTCCTCCTCATTTCAAGAAATTGAGGCTCCTTTCACTGCACTTGATAGATCCAGTAGGGTACCTTGCAATATCTTATTTGAATTTGAAATATTTCATGGATTTTGATGTAGGTGCATTTTGAATAAGCATATCAAGCACATTTTCATTTCACCAATATATTTTGATGATTTAAAGGCCTAATAAAATTCAAAATTCAAATTCAATGCTTGCCTCAAATCAAAGACCAAATTTTCAAACTGCACACGCAATGTAGGTCGATTTGGTGAAAATAAACTCCAGCAGATGCAAAAATTCAATGACTTTTTGAAGAAAAGCTGACTAAAATCGATCCTTGAATCCTCTTCTTCGCCTCTTTTCTCACATCTTCTCAGTTTCCACCTTTTTCTCGAGCATCCTGGATCAAATAAATTATCAAGTGGGTAATGAGATCTAATGGATTTGAATGGAGTTTAACTTAAGTAGGTTAAGTGTTACTTTCTGAACCACATGTGGGCTAAGTGAAATTAGGCTATACCGCAAATTGGTAAAGTGAATCATGTGCATGGGACCCTTCTCAAAGCTCAAGGAAGCTGTTAAAATATACAGGAAATATATAAATGTTGTATTACAAATTTCAGTCCTCATTTAACATTTTGTTGGGTAAATTTCTGGATGTTCAACTCAGGCAATGTGTGAATTTTTATTAAGTCCTTGATCAATCTTTATATAGTTTTCCAGTCTTATAATGTTCTATCTATTTCTATATTTTAACTTGGATGTATAGTATTTTAAGTTAGCTTTTGTGCTCATCTATTCGTGCTTATAGTCTCATCTTGATTACTGCTCTTTATTTGGTTCTGTAGAAGGTTTCTTGTTACTTCTAATATTGTTTATTCCATAATTGCAGTTGGTTTGCCTTGCAACCTTTCTAAAAGAATCTGAGAATGACAGTTTTGATCCATATCAGGTAGTTTGAGCATGTTCAGGAAAATTTCTTCATTTGGATTCATGGTGCCTGTGCTTTCCATGTGGATTTTTCCTGCAAAAATCCTTACATGTTTGCTTCATTTTTTCAGGAACTGCTGAAAGTACTGATCAATTTTGTGGATGTTGCTGG
Source organism: Calamus simplicifolius (assembly GCA_900491605.1). Classification (NCBI taxonomy): domain Eukaryota; kingdom Viridiplantae; phylum Streptophyta; class Magnoliopsida; order Arecales; family Arecaceae; genus Calamus; species Calamus simplicifolius. The sequence goes on along the minus strand of UESW01001602.1, from coordinate 272,713 downwards.
ACTTTATTTTGCATTGACACAGTTGACTCACAGAAACATCTCTCAGAATCATAAATTTCAGGCTGTTGGACTTGGTGAGTTGGATATCCCTGTTTAATTTTCTTTATGGTAGTTATGAATTCCAAACTGTTACTCCCAATGCCTATTTTATCATGAATGTATTTTTTTTTTTTTTGTTATTGTGCCTGCCACTTTTGCTTATATCTAATGAACTTGCAAGATTCAAACCATTCTTAACTGCAGTTGTGATTAATATTTTGTATGCTCATGCTTCGGTTGGTAAACAAGCTGATGAGCTTTTCAATCTTCCTGCCTCTGAACAGGGGCCCCACTGCACCTTTTACTAATGACATGGCTTCTGATTATATGCAGGTTGGGCTTTTGCAGATTCTGTTTTGCATCGGCTGGCACCTCTCTGGGTTGGAGCTAGAGGATTGGAATTTACGTGGGAATACATATATCAAGGCATTGAAGCAAATGCTAATCTGGTTTGATCTCCTTTACCTTTCAACTTCTTAAAGTCAATATTTTTTATGTAATTGATCAGCACCTGTCACTTATAGCTGCAATATTGCTTTGTTGGCCAGCAATTATGTGTTGGAATAAAATCCGGTTGCTAATTGGTTGAATAAGACTGTACTGTATAAATAAGAAAGTTGAATGTATATCAAGGGGATGTGATATTTTAAATCAACTTTGTCGTTTGGCATATTCAATGATCTTTATTTTATAATCTGCAGTCTACTAAAGGTGAATATTAGTCTGTACATAGAGAATATTATGTTGTTGGTTCATTTTATTGAATCTCTTTACCTGATAAACCTTTTTTCCCCCTCCTAATTCCAGGTATTAAATTTGTCCCTTGCTGCACTGGGATCCCTGATGTGGCTAAGGAAGAACAAGCCCAAGACTTTGGTTCCAATCATTTACTTGTGTGCTGGGGTTCTTGCAACAATGCCGTCTATCACAAGGTTTTTATTTCTCCTTGTGTTCATTCTTGTTGAAAGCATGATCATGGTCTAGGAATGAAAAAATATAAATCAAATTATTATGTGAATATAACTAGATATTCACAACTAGATATCTCTAATTGTTTTCTTTCCTAAATAGATCTAGCTAACGATGCTTCAATATTTTTATATGTTATTACTCATTTGTACTTTAGAGATAAGGATAGAAATGGTCTTGGACTTGTTTCCTTCACATCAGGCTGGGTCATATTCAGCTTAGGCTTTGAGCCCGACCTGATAATGCTCTTGTCAGGCTTGGGCCTAAATCAAAAACCCAATTCAATTTCTTGCCAAGTTTGGGTTTAAGGATGGTCTGTACCGATGCCAAGCACAATTGGAAGCTAACTCTTAACTTATTATTATTAGTAGCTCATTCTTTCTATGATTAACTCTTAACTTGTTACTCAGGGCCTGACGCTTGACCTGCCTTGTCCCACCAATGTAGCTATAGAAGAATAGTCATCACATTGACTGTATGTTGTAAACCAGTTCTAAAGTAGGAAATGAATCTTAATTTCATATTCATGAAAGAATGAGGAAAGAAGGTGAAGACCTAAAGTAACATGACCGGAAGTTGTGAGAAACCATAGAAAAGCTTGCAATAACATCATAGGTAGCCCCTGATAGGAATTATAGGCAAATGAGGTTTAATTGAGCTGTTTTGAAATAGTTTGGACTCAGCATAGTGGTTAAGTTTATGTAAGAAAAAAGAAAGTAAAAATCAGAATATTGGCTCATCTATGTCAACCATTTTGGATAATCTTAGTATGTGAGGGTATAGATGTTGTTAAACTTTTAAGTTTCTAAAATGACCATAAAAATTTCTTGGTTGAAGGAAATGGTGCTGTATAAGGATCTAGTTTAGGTGCAAATTCATGAATGTATGTACGCATCTGTGTGTTTTTTTGCAGACTTATTTCCTTTTCCTATCAGAACAATCTAATCCATAAGTTAGGGACAAACAGATACATTCAAAAATTTTCAATGCCATCATCAAATTTATGCACCAAAAGCTCTTGAAATGATAGTGTTTAAAATCCAAAGATATTTGCTTCTAAAAGAGCAGCTGGTATTTTAGGCACAATGCAAGTTCTGGATGCTGAAGAAATACAGCGAAAGGTGAGAATGCAAAGGTGGGCATGTGGGAAAATAAATGCATAGATATGAATGGCTTAGAGGAAGCTTAGGACTTGTGGATGAAAATTTTGAAACACGAGGACAAATGATTGAGATAGGATGGTTGGATGTACCAATATAGGATGAACTTGATATTAGAATCGTATGCAGGGTCTAAGAAAATCTTACTACATGTGAGAGTGTATTTTACAATTTAACAAATGAGTGAGTAGTATTTATGAAACTAATCCCAAATTGATTGGACAAGGCTTATTGGCTATGGTTCTTAGGATTTGTAATGTGATATAATGGCTGTTTTGCGTTATTATGTATTTTTTTAATGAATATTATTGTGTAGTGCAATCATTTTTTTTTGAACCCTGTAAGAGCTCAAGTTTAATCCAGATCTAGTTGATGTGTTTTATGAAGCATTTGGTGAATTTACTGGCACGATACATGTTTGCTCAAATTTTGCTAATGGATTTGGTGATACACTGGATTGGCAAGAGGTCCTGTGCTTTCTTATGTTATAATTGTATGCTGAGAATGCATTTGCAGTTGTGCTGTATCCCTACAGTCAGAGTTTCTGTACCCAAGTCTGATGCATATAAATGTGTTTGTAACTACAATTTCAAGCATATGTGTGTTCATAATCAGTTGAAGTTTGTTGTCAACAGGAGTGCTGAGAAGATTTATTTATTGCAATAACATGGTGATCAAAGTCTTATGCTTGGATTTTTTTTTTTTGTGGGGCCAGCTGGCGCTTTAGCTAATGGTAGTGATATTCCATGATGTCATCTTCTAGTTGGGTTACTTAAAAATCTTCCTCACAGATTTAAATGTCTGATTCCAGATGACTTCTGATTTTTGCTGCCACATTGTCTTTCATTGTGATATCACAGGCCGGGATTAACCTCAATCAAGTCATCATTTTGAATACAGGCCACTCGAATCTTCCATGCGCAACATAATACATTAATCTAAATATGCATGTGCAAGCCACTCAAAGCTTCCATGTGCATCGTGATACATTCATCTAAACATACATGTTTATGCCTGCTTAGAGATGTCTAACTGCCTTGTTGCTATATTAAAGTTTTGAAATCTACTACTGTTTCCATGTCGCCATGTGACATCAAAGTTGATATAGACCATTTCATAGGAAGGAGTAAAACCAATTATTCACGAGCAATTGAAATGCTTTCTTTGCAATTGATCCTTGGCACATGGATGTATGAAGCTTGGTGTCGATAAATTCAGGCTACTAGTTGCTTATTTTTTATACTGCTATGTTACTTTTTTTTTCCCTCCCCAGAATGTTATGTAACTTATTAATAATAAGGCAGTGCTGCTTTTTTTTGTTTCCCTTCTCTTTCATTCTGCATCATGATTTGCACTAATGCACACTCAACAGTGTCCAATGATCATATTCAGGCTGCATACTTGTAAATGTGTTAAAAGAATCTTTACATTTGAATTTTCCGCTATAGTATGCAATGTTCTTATGATTGTCGACTTTGTAGGCAACATTATTTATTATGTCCATTTCAGTTGTTATATCTGCTTGTGAATCTATTGAAAAGTCTGTGGATCCTGCAGCTATGTGAGAAGAACTTTGGGATGGCAGCCTCCAAAGGTGGTGGGCTTTGAATTATTCTCCTCGTTGATAATGGCCTTCATCAGTTGGCAGCTTTTTTCTGCTTGTCAGAGACCAGCCTAAGAAGCGGAGATTGAAACTAGTTGAGTTACGGACAGGGAAAGGTTATCCACTACCTTTGATTTTGCTTACCACCAACCCACCCCCACCACCACCCTTGCCAACCCCAACCAAAAAGGGGGGGAAAAAAAAGCACCTTCAGTTGACATGCTTGCAGCATCTTGGCCTGTTCTCTAGTTTCAGCATATCATTGTGATGTTAATTTAATTTCTCTGCTTGAGCTGAATGCAGTATGGAACAAGCTCAGCCTCTTATACTTTCAGAAACATTGTAGTGTAATTTAAGAGTAAATTTTGATTACTTTAAGAGTAAATTTTGATTATTCGCTTTTAGCCATGTTGACTGAGTTAAGCAAAATTATTCATGTATTGTCACAGCATTATAATTAATTGCCTGTACTTCCAGTTATAAATGTTTATTTGATTTTGTGGTATTATGCAAGGTAGGCCTTACAAAATGCGAATCTCGGAGCTCTTTCCTTTGTGGTCTGCTCATTTATTACGGAATCTGTCGGCCATGCTATGTCTGAACACTCTGCAGAAAGTGGTTATGTGGGCGGCATTGCGCCATGTTATGGCAGCATTTTGTGTGTTACAAAACGGCTGGAACCATGTTGCCATGCTTTGAAATATTGTTTTCGTGTTATCTTGCTGCAAGTCCTCTTGTTAACATTATTAGACCAGCATCTTAAATCATATTCTCGGCTAATCCAGGTTGGGTTTCAAGACAAAAAAAAAAGCGAAAGGGTTATACAATCCTTAACCAATTATTGCAGCGAAGACTTGCTGCATGGCTTGGCTTGGTTTCCTTACAAGGCAAAAAAATCTTATAGCATAATAAGGTCACACCTACTGGAATCAAGTTTGCAGTTCAATGTTTACGTTTACTCCTTTGGAGAGGTGAAAAATGGATGACTAATGGCCATTGATTAAATACTTTTGTGAGGTCAGAATACCATCAGGCCTGTCACTGTTATCTCTAATTAGCTTTTATCATTACTTGTTAATGAATTTTCTTGTTAATGAACTTTATCAACACCGTACAGCTGATCAGCAGAAGTGGCATTAAGTGGGCAAATTGGTCATAAAATGAGCTTATTTAGTTTCTTGCCTTCGAAGTATAGAACGAAAACCTTGCAGCAGTGCAACCTGTAATGAAAATAAAATTTTTTAAAAAAATTGGGCATCATGAACAGAATAATACTCTAGAACACCCATTCTCTTGAAAAACATCATAATTAATATTGTAGCGATTACTTACTCCCCCCCCCAACCCACCCGCCCCAGCAAAAAAAAAAAAAAAAAAAACATTTAGTCAAGTTTCAATCTTTCAACCATTGTTCCAACCTAACATAAACTTCAGCCCCAAACTTCCAAAGGAAAATAGCAAGTTGAAAGAAACGGACTCGTCATTACTCTACTCGTTTTCCTCCAAAGATGCTTCCACTCGAAGAATAACGAAGCCCACGGCCACCCCAATCAACACAAGAGCATTCATGATCGCCGCAATCTTAAAAATCTCAGATGCAGCGTTGCAGGTGGAAGAGAGAGCTCCACCTTTCCCCTTCTTTCCCTGAGATGAGGACTTGAGAGAGCTCGCAACCATGGCGAAGGACTGGGCAGTGCAAGCCTGGAGGCCAAGATTAGATACTTTGTTGTGAGCTTTGAGCCCTCCAAAGGAGTTCAGCCCTTCAATGTATACGGCACTGGACTTCTTTCTCATTGAGGAGTTCAAGCTGCTCGAGCATGAGACAGCAGCTGCCGGGAGTGTTGCTGGAGAGAGAGCAGCCATCTCTGAGAAACCCACAATCTGCGCAGCATATACTATGTTATCAATTCTGAGAGCATAAAACTTTTTGGTTCTATGATGAGGTGGTGGAGGAGAGAATCAGAAGCAGGAATGGACAAGGAGAGAAGGATGGTGGATTACCTGCTGCCTGTTTGTGGCTGAGGCCGAAGGAACGAAGAGAAGGTGGGAGGAAGGGAGTTTTGTATGGTGAAGGATGGTGGCTTTTTTGGATAAGGTGGGAGGAAGGATGGTTGGCTGCCAAAGAGACCGTATCCTCACCTTGAAGGAGCTTAAATCCTGGCCAGGAATTAGACACCTTATGAGGCAAGCCACAAGTTAGGCCTGCTTTTTTTCTTGTAAGAGAAAAAATTGAAAATAATTTGTTATCTTCGATGGATATAATAATTCCAGGATAAGACGGGTTAAATTCAGACTTTTTTTTTGGTAAATAAATTTTATCTCATGGTTATAGTTTTTATTGTTGAATTGAAAGAGGAAAAAAATCTTATTTTTTGTGTTTCTTTTTGATAAATCAATCTTATTCTGTTCACGGTATCCGAGGCATTATTGACCCCTGGTCATACCTGGTTTGACTAAAATATAGGGAATCAACTATTTTAAACTATTCTGTCAGATATTTGGCATTTATTTAGAGGTTACGCTAGAACAAACACCTCACCCTACCCTTTATCCTTCCAGACCCTAAAATAATGGCCACTTACAAAATCATACTTAATGAAATAACACTTCACATTACAGGAGAAAAAAATATATGTTTAAAATTTTCACTGATTCTTAATCTTTCAGGTATTATAATTTAGTTTCATATATTTAAAAAACATTACATATTTCTAACATTTCTTTTGATAGAATTTTATGCCAACCGTTTTATCAATTTTAATTAATCCTATATAACATCTTATATGCAGCATTCGTAAAATATGTAAAATTAAATTATAATAAATTAAAGTTTAAATACTAAAATAAATTTTGAACGAAAGTTTAACGCTTGAAGTTATTGGCAACAACAGTATAATTTATTTTTATCATATTAAAAAATAGTGTAACTTATCTCTTTATAGCTTTATTCAAGGATGCAAGACATTAATCAATAATGCCTCAGGGTAACAGCCAGGCACCCAAGATATCTAGTGCCATGTGATCAATATGGATGGTGGGATTCACGAAGAGTTTCCCCATTATCAGTTGAATCAAGGTGGTCATGATAGTGCCCTTCAGGATCTGCTTGGATGCACCTTTAAACTACCTAAATATAAAGCATCTAGTCATCCAAGCAGGTCCATAAGTACATGGAGGAAAAATCACGGTTATATCACTTTGTTCTCTTTATTGATTACTTGTCCCATTAAATATCAGTCATTATCATAAGATAACAACTAAATGAGAGCCGACACTATTGTTACAATAGCCATTAACCTGAACCAGGCGCTAGCCTTATTATTTGTGCCTTCCTTTTTCTTGTCGGTCATTGAATATAATTAGTATATGCCGACTAATTAAAGGATTGATTCATTTGCTCCAGAACCAGGCTTGGCTCCTCACACACACAAAGAATACAGACATCCACTGGCTACAGAAGTCCTCAAATGCACCCAAGGGATGTGAGCTACATGGTGGGTTTAAGACACATTTACAGCCAACAAATCTTTAAGGCTGTATTTGATAGTTTTTTGACTATTTTTGAATAAATGTACATAATAGTATTTATCCAGAGGATAGTTGAAGGGATAAGCACATTTTTAAAATTACCACTCTGCCATCAAGGGATAACTTTAGTTATTCTTGGATTCCCTAGGGAATAAGTTCAAGGAATAACCCATGGTTAAATATGGGTTATCCCCTATGGTTAAACTTTTTCAGCACTGTCCCCTATAGCTATAGCATTTGGGGATAAAGAGGAATATCCAGGGATATCTCCCCTTATCCACCATATCAAACACAGCCTAAAGCATGCATCTCAAGATTCCCATATTTGCATGCCAACGAAGCATTTGATGGTTTGTTTTTGATATGGCTGATCAAGCTGCGATAGAGTTGACAAAGAAAGCCTCCGAGGCCCCCTCGGTCTTGGCCTTCGAGGTCCCCTTGGCCTCCAGGTGCGGATCCCCTCGACCTCAAACCTTAAATTCTCTCAGCCTCGAACCTCAAGCCCCCTCGACCTCCAACCAGAAGTCCCCTCAACCTCAAACTTCAAGTCTCCTTGGCCTCAAACTTTGTTCCTTTGGCCTTTAACTGCAAATCCCCTCAGCCTCGAACCTCAAGTTTCCTTAGCCTCGGACCTCAGATCCCCTCTACCTCGAGCTACCTGATACTACCACATGACCCACCAATCATTCGCAGCTACCACATGACCCATTAACCGTCTGCAACTGCGCGTGGCCATTATCCGTAATAACGCACGCCTAACACAACTAGACCCATCTGCCATCTGTAATCCCGCACCTAGCAGATGGCTGACGAAGCAAAACATCTCTGTTATGCCCAGTATCGATTACGACCTATCTCTATCAGCTTGACCACCTGTCCGTTATCGGACAACGACACCTTAAAATTAACAACCTTGTAAAAACGAGAAAAAAAATCTTTGAACATATATAAAAACCCATACTCATAACGAGGAAAGAGATCTGAACTTAAGCTCTCTAGCTATCTCTCTACTAATTCTTTTCTTTAATGTTTCCAAGTCGCTTACTTGAGCGTCGATGGATCCCCACCAGTGCAACCGATCTTCAAAAATTTTCTTGCAAGAGCTTCTTCAAGAAGGAGTCTCCATTTTCCGGCATTAGAGAAATGTGACTTGACGTCTAACAGGTTTCAATGCACATGCTCAATTATCTGATCTCTGATCAAATCTTGACAACAAAAACCAACCATGAGACATCGCTGGTTCCTGCAGCATCTGATACCAAGTATAGGTAGTTGCTAGTTGCACTTCAATTTAGAGCAGGTTATCAAAAACTGACTCTATATTTACATGATCAAGTGCTTACATTTCCAGGACTACCATTAGCTTATACAGCATAAAGTCAAAAAAGACCTCGCACTTGACAAGTTATGTACAGCAAAACAGCAGTGTACCAAAGAGAAATCTTCAGTCCCTTTGATAAAACCATTAAGATAGTAGTTTTAGAGAACTTACAGTGTGGATTTGTCTCTGATCATTGATTTCTTCCTTGATACCATTCTCAGCAGTGGTATCAGACCCATGCTTCCTATCAATATGGACTTGTATTGCATTGCCACCTCGGACAAACTCAAACACACATTTGTCACCTTCTTCTAAGTGATTCCCTAGTGAGAAGTCACGCCATCCATTTGCTAGGACTACACGGCCATCAGCTCGCTCACGGATCTTGACCCGCCATGACTTCCCGCAGGGATCATGCAGGACAGTCTGCTGCTGCTTCTTCAGTTTGAGCTCCCTCACAGGATAACTTGGAACTGTCTGAAATCCAAAGTCATAGAATATGAACACCAGAAAGAAGCATCGAGATGCACCAGAAAAGAGTAGTAGTAGTGGGGGGAAAGGGTGCAAATTGCAAATTTTATTAATTAATCCAAAGCACAAGCAATGTAACAACGTAGTAAAATGTTATCAACTAAACAGGGGGCAAGACAGGTCAACTCAACATGTATATCAGTTTCAGCAATCAAAGCAAGTAAAATCAAAAAGTTTTAAGACTAGTGGTCATACAACAGTAAATTCTAGTTTAGCTAACTAAACAACTTGTCTATAGTCTAAAATGCAAGTGAAGAAATATTAAAACATCTGTACTCTATCAGCAATTTTCCACTGCAGCATTCAGGCTATGATTAAGTGAAAAACAACCATGACGCACTTCTTTGCTGTCAAATAGTTATAGGACAGTTTATGACAGAGATATATAGCAATCTAGGACGCTGGAAATTCATCATTGAAAGATCAAGCATGCTTGCATTGTCCAATCTAGGAATGGTGCCCTAAGAGTGGATGTTATTCAGATTGGTTACAAAACCATGAAGAATCAACATAAATAAAGAGAATTACATTCCATTCAGTCAGACATGCATCCAAAAGTTGCATTTGGAAGGGAAAACAATGATATTATACAAGTTCTTTTAATATACTAGAAATCTCAATATATCAGCAGTAATAATATTAGCAGCAATTCTAGTTAAAATATGTATAGAAACATTACAGGTTGTAGGGAGTCAACGCCTATCTAGGAAGCACTATTTGTGTCTGATGTCAATTAGAAAGTCTGTAAGTAGTCAGTTAAGGCAGACTTTGTCACATTCATTATCTTTAGTACAGGTTCTATAATTTACACACACAACAAGGCAACTCAAAATTTAGTAATGGGCACAGAATTTACTACTCAATGATATTTTAAGTGGCATCATAATGTTTCCAATTAGAGGCAATAATGTGCTGCAACGTAATATATGATGGAGAGAGACTGGTTGGAAATTAGTTGGAATGATGGAAATGCGTGATTTCTACTTTCCCCTTTGGTTGGGTAGCAAAACGCAGAACCACGACAAAATGCAAATCCAAATACAATTCATCATAAATCTTGCACAGAATATTACAAATTATGCACACCATGTAATATGATCGAGACTTTCTCCAACTGGAGATGAAATTTGAATGCCTTGACTGGAAGGAACTTGCTATTTGGATAGCATTTCTTTTGTCATCATCAGACATAGGACTTTTATCTGATAGAACGCATCCACCTTCGTCACCAGGAACTAACCAAGTAATAATAATGAATACTAAGGTAATAGTTTTTCAAAAGAGGGAAACTTACTTGAACATATACAATGAGCAATAATGCCTCTTTTTTTATGATAGTGGTGATGCTCTTTAGGCACATGGGCACTACATGATTCAACAACAACCAGTGTTACCTCAATACCTGGCCCAGGAGCAACACATACTGTTTTTGGCCGGGGAAAGCTAGGGCAGCAAGCTTCTAAAAGCCCAAGACTAATTATGGCATTTAACATATACCATTTTATGTAGGTTTTTCAATAATTTCAACAAAGAAATTAGCAGCTAGCATGAAGTGATAAAACATGAATGTTGAAGAGTGGATCGTCCTCTTTTTACCCTTGGAGCATAGCACGCATTCGACCAATCCCAAGTCGTGTGGAGATGCGGAAGCGAGATGATATCCAATTCTGCAGCAGAATTTGGATCTTGATCTTGGTAATCTTCCTGAATTGATTAGCAACTAGGATTTTCTTTGTTTCTTGCGCCCCAAGATTGTAAGAGAGGGTCGTGGCCTCTCTTCTTCCTCACGTGAACCTTCAGATCTGATCCAGAAAATCAAGAGACGCTGCCCAAGGAGAAGGTGCTGCTAGGGTTTCTCCTTCTCCTTCTTTGAGAGAGGCGGTTCCAAGAAGATGGCTAGGGCAGAGATGGCAGCAATAAAACCCTAGAAATCTAGGGCATCTATGTGTGAGAAAGAAAGGAAGACGTGCATAAGAGAGGAAAGGAGAGGGATAGCTCGTTCTTGGAGAAAAGAGTTTCTTTCATTCATCTATAATCATCATCGTTACATGACTATATATAACCCGTCCCCATGACGGCCACCAAAATAAAACCAGCACCACACATGAACCGGTGCCTTATTATATGGATAATAAACCCTAAAAAACTCCTTGGACCAACCCACACCTTGGGCCCAAACCCAGCCCAATGATAGACTAGCCCCTCAAGACCCAACAACCTGGGCCTTAACCCTGTGGAGCCTACAAACCTCCACCCTAGGATTTAAGCTTTGGAGTACCACACCAGGCTCTACAATCTCCACCTTGGTGCTTCAAAGCTGCTGAAAAATCTGCACATTCCCTCAGACCCATCAGTGTCACACATGAGAGAAAGCTATCCCGTGGAAGAGTCTTCGTAAGTGCATCTGCCTGGTTCTTCTTTGTATGAACTTTTACCAGCTCCACTTCACCTTCTTCCACCAATTCTCTGATCCTGTGATACCTCACATCTATATGCTTTGTGCGTGCATGATAGATTGGGTTCTGAGCCAACTGCAGGGCACTCTGACTATCACTGTGTAGCAATACTGTACCCTGCTTCACCCTATTTCCATGATGAGTCTCTTCAACCAAAGAGCCTCCTTGGCAGCCTCTGTAATCCCTATATACTCAGCTTCTGTTGTAGACAAAGCTGTAATAGGTTGAAGGGTTGATCTCCAAGAAATTAATCCACCATACATGCTGAACACATACCCTGTGGTAGACCTTCTTGTATCCAGATCACCTGCAAAATTTGCATCCACAAACCCTTCCAATGGACCTAATGACTTACTTGGGATATTAGATTTCTCCTTAGATCCATCTTGCTGCCCAAAAATTAGACCAAGTCCACGAGTTCCCTGAAGGTACCTCAAAATCCACTTGAGTGCCTTCCAGTGCTCCTTCCCTGGGTTCGCCATGAATCTGCTCACCTGGCTCACTGCATATGCTATGTCAGGCCTGCAACACACCATAGCATACATAATGCTGCCCACGGCACTGGCATATGGAACTCTCTCCATGTACTCTTTCTCATCTGTCTGGGGGTTCTGTAACTTAGAAAGAGACATGTGACTAGCCAAAGGTGTTCCAACTGGTTTGGCCTTATCCATCCCAAACCTCTCCAACACCTTCTGAATATATCCACCCAATGACAAGTGTAGAATTCCCTTGGTCCTATCTCTGTAAATTTCCATCCCAAGTATCTTCCTAGCTGACCCCAAATCCTTCATTTCAAATTCTGTTGATAATGCATATTTCAGTCCATTCACTGCTTCAACACTCCTGCTGGCAATGAGCATATCATCCACATACAGAAGGAGATACAGTGCATCATCCTCATCCACATTTTTCACATAGACACAAGTATCATGTTCACATCTAGAAAATCCAAGGCCCAAAATAAAAGTGTCAAACCTTTTGTACCACTGACGGGGTGACTGCTTCAAACCATAGAGCGATTTCTTTAGTAGACACACTTTTTCTTCCAATCCAGATTCCTTGAAACCCTCTGGTTGCTTCATGTATATCCTCTCCTCTAGACTCCCATGTAAGAAAGCCGTCTTCACGTCCATCTGCTGCAACTCCATACCATGTTGTGCTACGAGAGATAACAACACACGAATTGAAGCATGACGTACCACTGGAGAGAATACCTCTGTGTAGTCCACTCCCTCTCTCTGTGAGAACCCCTTAGCAACAAGCCTTGCTTTGTATCTGACTCCACCTTGCTCTGAAGGTGCCTCCTTCTTTGTGAACACCCATTTTGAACCAATGGCCCGAGCATCTCTAGGTAGATCCACTAGCTGCCATGTCTTGTTCTTTTCCAGGGACTCCATCTCCTCCATCATGGCCTGCATCCATGAGTCTCTTTCTGAACTTTCCATGGCTTCTTGGAAGGTCTCTGGATCTTCATTTGCAGTGATTAGAGCATAGGAAATCATGTCATCAATGCGATACCGAGCAGGTTTGATGATGGTACGCTTTGCCTTGTGTAGTGCCACACCCCTTTGATCATCTCTCAAAGCTGAAGTGTGTGACTCCACCTGCACCTCCTTTTGGATTGATGGCTCTCCTGGCTGATCCTTTACATGTATTGGAACATTCATACCAAACTCCACCTCAAAAGAAGCATGTTTTGAAGTAGAAGTAGAAGGTACATCACCTGTCAGCCAATGCTGTCCACTGCTGTCCTGTTCAGCCTTTTCAGCTCCATCTGCAATCTCTGACCTCTTCAAGATGCTCTTCTCATCAAAAATAATGTCTCTACTGATGATACACTTCTGTGAATCTGAACTCCATAGCAAATAGCCTTTAACTCCCTGTGGATACCCGATGAAGATCAGCCTTTGTGATTTTGGGTCCAGCTTGCTCCTTTCAGTTGCCTCCACATGTGCATAGGCTGGGCAACCAAAAATCCTTAGGTGTCCAAGCTCCACCTTCTTCCCACTCCAGATCTCCTCTGGAATGCCTCCATCAAGTTTTCTATTAGGGGACCTGTTAACAAGAAAACCAGAGAACATAATTGCATCACCCCAAAAGACCTTGGGCAGTGATGCCTGCAGCCTCAAACTCCTAGCCTTCTCTGTCAATGTACGATTCATCCTCTCTGCCACACCATTCTGCTGGGAGTCATCCTTACTGTGTAATGGCGTTGGATCCCATTTTCCTCACAGTAGCTTCTGAATTCATTGCTTGTATACTCCCCTCCATTGTCAGATCTCAAACACTTCACTGGTTTTCCTGTCTCCTTTTCAACACCAACTCTCCAAGCTTTAAACCGGGCAAATACCTCTGATTTTTCTCTTATCAGATATACCCATACCTTCCTGGAGTAGTCATCAATGAAGGTCAAAAAATACTTAGCCCCACCTCTGGCTGACACAGGGGCCGGTCCCCATACATCTGAGTGAACTAGTTCCAGAATACCTTCACTCTGCTTGGAACTGCTGGCAAATCTCACCCTATGTTGTTTGCCATAAATACAGGGCTCACAGATGTCATTGTCCTCCTTCTTAAGTGTTGGAATCAGACCTCTTTTGCTGAGTTCTATAAGCCCTTTATCACTCATGTGTCCCATTCGATAGTGCCACAGTTTATAGACCAACTGTTCCTCCTGTGCCGCTGCTAGCACCTCTGCACCATCTATGGCCACTGAGCCTTCCATCTGATAGAGATTATTTTCCAACCTTCTCCCTTTCATCACCACTAATGCACCCTTGGTTATCCTCAAACATCCACTCCCCGGCTGGCTTCCAAAAGCATACCCATGCTTCTCCAGGTAGCCCAAAGAAATTAGATTCTTCTTCAACTCCGGGACATGTTTGACATTGGTCAAAGTCCTTATAACCCCATCATACATCCTCACCCTTATGCTTCCAACTCCAGCAACCTTACAAGGATGATTATCACCAAGGCATACACTCCCTCCATCAGATTCTTCATAAGTTGCAAACCACTCCCTATGCGAAGTATAATGGTGAGAACATGCTGAGTCAAGTGTCCAACAACTATCACACTTCTTGGTCCCATCTGAAACTACCAGTACATCATCTTCACTGTCTTCAGATGAATTTGCACCACCATTGCTGGCTGAACCTCCCTTGGAAATGCCCTTCCCCTTCTCATTCTTCAGAAGTGGGCAATTTCTCTTCAGGTGACCAATCTGATGACACTTGTAACACTTCCATGCTTTCTGCTTGCCCCGAGACTTAGATCTGCCTTTGGACTTGCCTCTAACCTTTTCCCAGGGTCTTCCTTGCCTCTCATTCACAGCAAGTACCTCTGTGTTAGAGTTTCCCATGCGAATCTTTTCTCTTTGCTGGTTTGATCTCAGCACCCCCACAACCTCTTCATAATTCAGGGTCTCCTTCCCATACACCAAGGTTGTAATCAGACCATCATAGGAACTGGGTAGCGAACACAACAAGATGAGGGTCTTGTCTTCTTCATCAATCTTCACATCAAGGCTCATCACCTCTGAGCACACTTGATTGAATTTCTGAATATGGGCCACAAGATCTCCTCCCTCAGGCATTCTCAAGCTGTACAACTGTTTCTTCAACCACAACTTGTTTGTCATGCTCTTTCCCATGTAAGTGTTCTCTAAAGTTTCCCAGAGCCCCCTTGCCGTGGTCTGCGTGCAAATCTCCGGCAAGACTTGATCAGCCAAGCACATCCTGATTGTGCTAAATGCAATCTCCTCTAACTCCTCCCAATCCTCACGACTTACATTATCCGGTCTTTGTTTCACCAAGACCTTATAAATCCTTTGCTGTACCAATAAATCCTTCACCCTTTGCTGCCATAGGGTGAAGTTTCCCTTGCCATCATACTTTTCAAAATCCAATTTAAAGCTACTAGATGCCATATCCAACCAAGAAACAATGCACACAACAAAAACAGAAAATTAAACTTGCTGCAGAAATTTCTGGTTTGATATCTTACCAAGAAACGCCCAAGATCCAATCTTTTCTCCACCAAATCACCGAGGCTCTGATACCAAATGAAGAGTGGATCGTCCTCTTTCTACCCTTGGAGCATAGCACGCATTCGACCAGCCCCAAGTCGTGTGGAGATGCGGAAGCGAGATGATATCCCTGCTGAAATTTCTGCAGCAGAATTTTGGATCTTGATCTTGGTAATCTTCCCAGATTGATTAGCAACTAGGATTTTCTTTGGTTTCTTGCGCCCCAAGATTGTAAGAGAGGGTCGTGGCCTCTCTTCTTCCTCACGTGAACCTTCAGATCTGATCCAGAAAATCAAGAAATGCTGCTAGGGTTTCTTCCTTCTCCTTCCTTGAGAGAGGCGGTTCCAAGAAGATGGCTAGGGCAGAGATGGCAGCAATAAAACCCTAGAAACTAGGGCATCTATATGTGAGAAAGAGAGGAGGATAAGAGAGAAAAGGAGAGGGATAGCTTATTCTAGGGAGAAAAGGGTTTCTTTCATTCATCTATAATCATCATCGTTACATGACTATATATAACCCGTCCCCATGACGGCCACCAAAATAAAACCAGCACCACACATGAACCGGTGCCTTATTATATGGATAATAAACCCTAAAAAACTCCCTTGGACCAACCCACACCTTGGGCCCAAACCCAGCCCAATGATAGACTAGCCCCCTCAAGACCCAACAACCTGGGCCTTAACCCTGTGGAGCCTACAAACCTCCATCCTAGGATTTAAGCTTTGGAGTACCACACCAGGCTCTACAAATGTCAGTGTACATAGCTAGGTCCGGACCTACCCTATCCATTTGGAATTGTTGGATCTGAGAGCCACCTTAAAACATTGTAAACACTGAGCCAAGTGGAAACCTCACAACAAAGCTCAAGGATGCCCCTATCATGCTTAAGCACATCGCTGCTTATTGATGTTTGCCATTATTAAGCATCAACTATTCAAATTAAGCATCTTCTATGCAGCTATTTACAGATATAAGGGCATGAAGCACAATTAATAAATCAACACTCATACATGATCACTCCATGGAATTTCTGATGCTTCTAAAAAAAAAATGGTTTTCAGAAAAGAAATCATGGCAATGCAAAATGACATGAACTTGCGTCAATGGATGTCAATAATTTGAGAAACTCAGAGGATAAGTTGTCCAGGAGACATTGACTGCAATATCCAATATTTTAACTTGCTTAAGATATCATTCCCTAATTCATGCATTTTCTCTACTAGGAAAAATGATTTGTCATACCTCAAAAATTATTTTACCAGTATAGATGCTCTCTACACTGTGTTCTATTTGAAATGAATATTACAAAAAATAACCATTAATATCTTGATCTTACAATTTCAAGTGTAAAAAAGATCCATCTATCAAATGTTAAGAGATATACTAACCAAAACCAAGCTTCTGCCTCAATATTAAGAAGCTATTGTATTGTATGCACATCTATCATTTCCAAGATTGGCCTGCTCTTCATGTACCTGAATTTTTTTCTCAATGCCTGATGTTTTTTTTTTTTTTTTTTTTTTTGTTTTTTTTTTTGGTGCATGCACTCACGAGAGGGAGAAAAGAAGTGTGAATTTCACCTGCTTCATTGAAAAAATGAAGTCACAAAAGAAGTGTGAACCCATGTGTGTGCTCAGGAGTGCAATGTTAAACCTCCCAATTTCTTGGCAAGGGGGGGGGAATAGAGAGGTTTACTGTTGTTTGTTCTTGGAAACAACCTTGTGGTACCAGTATTATAAGCTTACCGGATCCATCATATAGTGATGAAACAATAAGTGAGAACCTCACTAGACTCACCAAGCAACTCTATGCCATCCTATAGGTGAATTCTATGCTGAAAGCCCATATCAAATTTTGAAATAAGCATCTTTCAAATTCTTCAATACTGACATAAACATAACTTATGAAAAATGGATAAAGTGGAGCAATCAGATGTTATGCGTAGCAGCTCTTAAAATTAGAGCAATAGTAATTCCTAGCAAAGCCCATTTTATAGAACTTAGGGTGAAAAGTTTCTCTTGTAATTTTTGACCCCCTCTCGAGGGTGTTTGGCATGGGATTAAATTTTTTTCTCCCCCCCCACCCCCCCACCAAAAAAAAAAAAAAGTTAACCTAAGTGGGGTAGGTTAATCATTCATGCTCTTCATGTACCTGAATTTTGTTCTCAATGCCTGATTTTTTTTTTTTTTTTTGGTGCATGCACTCACGAGAGGGGGTTGTTATCTTTTTTTTTTTGGGTTTTTTTGTGGTGCATGCACTCCCGAGCGGGGGTTGTTATCTTTCAAATTCTTCAAATACTGACATAAACATAACTTATGAGAAAATGGATAAAGTGGAGCAATCAGATGTTATGCGTAGCAGCTCTTAAAATTAGAGCAATAGTAATTCCTAGCAAAGCCCATTTTATAGAACTTAGGGTGAAAAGTTTCTCTTGTAATTTTTGACCCCCTCTCGAGGGTGTTTGGCATGGGATTAAATTTTTTTCACGAGACAACAAACCCCTCCCCCCCCCCCCCCCCCAAAAAAAAAAAAAAAAAAAAGTTAACCTAAGTGGGGTAGGTTAATCATTCATGCTCTTCATGTACCTGAATTTTGTTCTCAATGCCTGATTTTTTTTTTTTGTGGTGCATGCACTCACGAGAGGGGGTTGTTATCTTTCAAATTCTTCAAATACTAACATAAACATAACTTATGAGAAAATGGATAAAGTGGAGCAATCAGATGTTATGCGTAGCAGCTCTTAAATTAGAGCAATAGTAATTCCTAGCAAAGCCCCTTTTAAGGATGCTTGTTTCAAAAATTGATTTGGTGCATGCACTCACGAGAGGGAGCAAAAAACATCACCAGGAACTAACCAAGTAATAATAATAAAACTTTTTAGGGGGTGAAAAGATGTAATACTGAAACTAATAAAATATTAAATAATTTCATCACACACATGTCTATATATATATAATAACATATCATATAAATTATATATTATGTATAATATATATTATATATTATGCTATATTTTATTAGACTCTCCCAATGTTGAATCCACATAGTTCACAAATCCCAAAAGTGAAAAAAGTGAAAAGGTGGGATGGCTTCTGGATTGAAGTGAATTTAAGGATGGATAAGATGATGAGATCCTTTAATATATATTATAGTATTGTATATAATATATAAATATAATAATATAGTATTATATACTAATATATAGTAATATGATATAATATAATATATATTATATTATATAATATATAATATATAAAATAAAGTTAATATTTACACCCATAATTTTTCCAAACCCACCCCCCCCCCCCCCCCAAAAAAAAAAAAAAAAAAAAATCAGAGATACAACTAAAGCAATAGTTAATACGAAAACTTTTAGACGCTTAAAATTTATACCAGCAAAAGTTACTCTTGTAACTTTTTTTTTTTTTTAACCCATATCAAACACACCCTTAGTGTTTTAACTTATTTTTCTAAATGCAATTACAAATTAATGTAGCATTAAAGCTGATGACTGTATCAAGATTTATAAGCTAGGCAACCGATGACACACTTATATTTATCTGCCTGGTTATTTTCCGGACATGTGCTAACTATCAATAATAACCCTTAAAATGCATAACTAGGCAACAAGGAGTCCATTCCAGACCTCACATTAGCATATTCACATGGTATAGTCAGCCCCAGTATTCAGATGATGCTAGAAAGGTACTGGTTGATATAGCTACTGCAAAGTAGGGGTAACTAATCTTAAAGGATACCAAAAAACTGCAAAATGCATAGCTTGCAAGCTGATAAACAGAAAACAGAGCAAGGAATTCTCCAAGGATTAAATTCACAACCAAAATCAAACAATCAGTGAGCCATTTTCTTGCTTTCATGGGTCCGATTCATTCATGCTTATAAACCAAGATTTTTAACTTTTCTCATCTTATGTGCCCCACTGTTTTATAATTGAAGCCTCTATTCTGCACATGTAGCATTTAGAAGGCATGCAAGTATGATTAGATAAATCATCAACTGCATCTGATACATGGATAGTATTTAAAAAAAAAAAAAAGCTCACTAGAGCCATCCATTGTGAATCAAAACAATAATTTGAACATATACAATCTTATAGTACAATTTTTTGACATGATTGGACAATTAATATATTCATAGCACAAAAATTAAAGCCACAAAAGTGAAAGCATGTAAAGATGATATACAAAACATAGAGTAGCTTCAAGCAAGAAATCCATCCAACCATCATGATATAGCAAGAACAAGAAAGAGAAGTTTGTTACCATGTTTTTCATCCACTTGTGCAGTAACTTCCTTTGCTCGGAAAATGTGAACATGAATCAATCTGCCATTTCGAACAAATTCAAAGACACAAACATCACCTTCTTCTAAGCAGTTTCCTCTGTAGAAGTCAGACCACCCAGTTGCAAAGACCACTCGCCCGCTCTTCCAATAACAGATATTTACGGGCCATGAGTTTCCCAGAGGATCTCTAAGGATCACTAACTTCTTTCCAGTAAGCCTATATTCTCTGACCAATGCCATAGGAATTGTCTGGGAAGAAAAGGTGCAGCTCATAACATACACAATCTCATAATAAAGCTAACAGAAGTCTAAAATAGATGAATATGTAGGGGAGATATAACATGCATGCATGCAGCCAGCAACATCAAATATTGGTATTTGTTATTGAAGTTGATTTCTTCATGCTTGCAAGAATATATTAGAATACATATCTATATATGTATAAAAAAAATTATCTGTGGTGTATGTGAGGCAGATTATATTCAGAAAAAAAAAATATCTCAAAATAAAAATAAATTAAGAATCAGGCCTGGGAGGCGATTTACACCACTGCCTTAAAGGAGAACTGGTCCCCCTTCTCGTGCGAAGAAAAATAGAACCACAACTCTCTTCCAAGGTACAACCCGGAACCAGATTCCTACATCCTTTGGTGGCACGATCTCAACGGATGCGATCAGCGATCTTCAACGCAATCTTCAAATAAAAAATAATAAAATGTAGAATTATTGTTGTTCTCAAAATTTTCATCCTTTGAAACCTATTTATAGATTTAAAAAAAAAAAGTCAGACATTATTTTTTAAAATGGCCAGGCAATTGAGTTACTTTTAAAACGGCCGAACGTTCGGTCGTTTGGTTTTCAAACGGCCGAACGTTTGGTCTTTTTTTTTAAACAACGTTGGTGTTTGGAGGTTTTCCAAACGGCCGAACATTAACAATCCCCCCACAAAAAAAATAAAAACAAAGGAATAATAACCAAATAAATTAAATTCAAAAAGCAATTTCAAAACTTTAAAATTTACTGTGCTTAGTGCAAGTACCTTCTAGGTTTGAACTTGCATTTAGTATAAAATACATACAGTATGAAGATGAGCTGATCATAATGCAGGTTAGCACTATCTAAGCCATGCGCTTGCCTTGATTTTCATGAGAGTTACTAGGGATTCGCCCCGGTCCCATAGTCGCGGCCTCACAACTACTCTCACTAAGATAAATCCTCCAAGGGTATGTGCAACGAAATCATACCTCGCTGAATTTACAGTCTTGGATCTATTAAGAGCTATGCTCAATAAGGTAAATCCTCCAAGGGTACATGACCTCGCTGAATTTCCAGCCTTGGATCTATTAAGAGCTATGCTCAACCTAACCGTCACAATAAAGCACCACACCATAGGGATGGGATGGAGATAGACTCCTAAAGCGGTGCTTCCAGATATCACCTCAGAGATCGTTTCCCTTTGAACCTTAACCATGGGGTTGCCATGACGGTAGGGGTCCACTCTGATGACTAATATATGGGCTTAAGCCCCATCCCCCTCGATGTCTCAAAAACCTCAGCCTTCGAAAGGCCTTTGGTTAAAAGATCTGCCAAATTATGTTTAGATCTTACAAACTGCAGTGATATTGATTATTTCATTTTATTTCTTATAAATTTATACCTGATCAGGATATGATTATTCATCTTTTTATTTGTTGTCTATTGATTTAACAGATTAATCAGAGCTCTACAATCACAATTTAAACAAATTCGAGAAATATTTGGTGAAAGAGTATCTATATCATTTATTTAGTCTTTCAGCCATTGTGCTTCAGTGCAAGTAATGTCAAGAGCTGTTAGCTCAAACTCTAAAGTACTTCTAGTGATTATAGTTTGTTTACATGAGCCCTAAGATACTGCAACTCCTCCTAATAGGAAGAGATACCCAGTGGTGGACTTAACATCGAATTTATCTGTTACCCAATTAGCATCACTATGCCCCTCAATCACTTCAGGATAACCAGAATATACTAGAGAATAATTTATGGTTCCCTTAAGATATCTAAAAATTCTTTCTAGGGCTTTCCAATGTTCTTCACTAGGATTGCTAGTATACCTACTCAATCTGCCTATTGCATAAGCTATGTCTGGACGAGTTCTATTTGAAATATATAATACGGATCCTATTCTTTGAGAATATCCTAATTGATTAATAGGTTCTCCTAAATTTTTAATTAAATGAGAGTTATGATCATAGGGGGTAGAAATAGGATTTAAACATAATATTCAAACTTTTGAAGCATTTTCTTTATTGAGTGTACCAGACTTATTGCTATTCCATTATCTACTCTGTTAAGTTCATTCCTAGAATTGCATCGGCTTCTCCTAGGTCTTTCATATCAAACTTATTTGATAAGTAGCTTTTAGTTTCTTGAATTAATTTTAATCATGTTCCTAGGAGTAATATATCATCTATATATGTCTTTTATAATACATATTTATCATTTATTTATTTTAAAGCTATTTTTCAAAATGATTTCATCAAACTTAATGTGCCACTGTCTAGAAGCTTGTTTTAAACCATAAAGAGATTTGATTAATTTATATACCTTATATTCTTGTCCTTTTACTTCAAATCCTTGAGGTTGATTTATGTAAATTTCTTCTTCCAATTCTTCATTTAAAAATGCAGTTTTTACGTCCATTTGATGAATTATTAATTTATGAATTGAGGCTGAGGCAATTAGAATTCTCAGGGTTGTTATTCTTGCTACAGGAGCATAAGTATCAAAATAATCTATATCCTTTTTTGATTAAATCCCTTCACTGCTAACCTAGCTTTATATCTTTCTATTGATCCATCTGGTCTTAATTTCCTTTTAAAAATCCATTTTGTTCGTATAGGTTTGTTTCCAGGAGGTAAATCAGTTAAAATCCAAGTTTTATTTTCTATGATTGATTTAATTTCACTATCTATAGCTTCCTTCCAATATGATGATTCTGATGATGTCATTGCCTCATCGTATGTGGAAGGATCACCTTCTATTAAGAATGTGACAAAATCTTCACCAAAATCTTTTTCAATTCTTTTCCTTTTGCTTCTTCTTAATTCTGGTTCAGTTTCTAGTTCTGGTTCTATGACTTTAGAGGATGATGTTTCAAATTCCAGGGATCTAGAGATTTTAGTCTTGAATGGAATTATATTTTCAAAGAAGGAGGCATCTCTAGCTTTTAAGATTGTATTATCAGATATGTCATTAATCTCTGATTTTATTACTAAAAATCTGTATGCATTGCTATTTTGGCATAGCCTATAAATACAGCATCTAAGGTTTTGGATCCTAGTTTTCTCTTTTTGGATTCAGGAATATTAACCTTAACTAGACACCCACACACTTTGAGAAAGTCTCAGTTAGGTGTTCTTCCTTTCCAAAGTTTATAGGGAGTCTTACCACTATCCTTAGTAGATATTCTATTTAGGATGAAACAAGAAGATAGAAGAGCTTCCCCCCACAAGTTCTCATGTAAGCCAGAACTAATGAGCAAAGAATTTACCATATCCATAAGGGTACGATTCTTACGCTCAGCTACACCATTGGACTGTGGAGAGTAAGGAGCAGTCAGTTGATGAATTATCCCATGTTCTTAACAGAATTGAGAAAATTCATTTGAGGTATACTCCCTTCCTCTATCAAATCTAAGAATTTTAATTTTCCTTTCTTATTGATTTTCTACCTCACTCTTATAAATTTTAAATTTATTGAAGGTTTCATTTTTAGATTTAATTAGATAACAGTAACAATATCTAGAAAAATTATCTATGAAGGTTACTAAGTACCTATTGCCATCACGAGTTGCAATCTTAGTTGAGTCACAAACATCACTATGTATTAACTCCAAAATTGACGAATTTCTTTTCACTGATTTGAATGGCTTTCTTGGTTGTTTAGATTCAGTACATATTTCACATTTAGACATATCTAGATTCGATTTAGGAATTAGTTTTAAATTCATCATGTGTTCGACCTTTCTTAGGTGCACATGACCCAACCTGGCATGCCATAGATTTTGATTAGACTTATTCACAAGATAGGTTTTATTCTCAGCTTTATTAATAAAAGGATTTATTACATTCAATTTAAATAAGCCTTCACTTACATATCCTTTTCCTATGAAGGCATTATTCTTAGTTATTACAACTTTATTACAATCAAGAACATTTTGTATCCTCTCTGAAAAATGAAAATAATTTTGTTACAAAATTGTTTGAATAATTCAAACATTTTTTTCTTTTTTTTTTTTCACAACAAGAGAACAAGATATTTTGCTATAAGTGAAAGAAATTAAATATATATTAAATATGCAATGCAAATAAATTATAATTAATTTGCACCAATTCTCCTTAAGATTGTTATTGAAGTTAATTTCTTCATGCTTGCAAGAATACATTAGAATACATTAGAATACATACATACATACATACATATATATATATATATATATATATATATTATCTGTGGTGTGTGTGAAGCAGATTATATTCAGAAAAAAATATCTCAAAATAAAAATAAGTTAAGAATTAGGCAGATTATATTCAGAAAAAAAAATTTCAAAATAAAATAAGTTAAGAATCAGGCCTGGAAGGCAGTTTACACCACTGCCCTAAAGGAGAACTGATCTCCCTTCTCGTGCGAAGAAAAATAGAACCACAACTTTCCTCCAAGGTATAACCCGGAACCAGGAGAACTGGTCTCCCTTCTCGTGCGAAGAAAAATAGAACCACAACTTTCCTCTAAGGTATAACCCGGAACCAGGTATAACCCAACCCAGAACCAGATTCCTACATCCGTTGGCGGCACGATCTCAACGGACGCGATCAGCGATCTTCAACGCAATCTTTAAATTAAAAAAATAATAAAATGTAGAATTGTTGTTGTTCTTCTCAAAATTTTTATCTTTGAAGCTATTTATAGATTTTTTTTAATGATCAGGCGTTATTTTTTTAAATGGCCAGGTAATTGAGTTTCTTTTAAAACGGCCGAACGTTCGATCGTTTTGGTTTTCAAATGGCCGAACGTTTGGTTTTTTTTTTTTTTTTTTTTTTAAACAACGTTAGCGTTTGGTTTTCCAAACGGCCAAACGTTAACAGTATTGTCACTTGAAGTGGATATTGCCATGATGAGTTTAAAGTGATCCATCAACTATGTCTGATGATAACCTAACCAAACTTCCAACCTTAACCACATATACAAGTTTCCATTATGGTTCTCGACATGGAGTTAGAAGTGAAACAGAAAATCTAAAATTTCACATAGATTGAGGCCTTATTACTGACACCACTGTGTTAAAAAAGACAAAATTAAAAGAAAAAACTTAAAGTTTGGCATAAATTGGGATCCTGTTGCTCCAATCGCAGTATCAACCCAAGCTAACAAATCTAAACAGAAATTTCCATGCTAGAGTGATGAAAAGAGGAAAAATTTTAAGGAATGTGGCCCACAAACCACAAATTTGCTTCGAGACTCCCTGCAAGTAGCTATAAAATGCGGATGGATGAACTCTTTGGAACATGCGGCTTCCAAAACACTCTCTCTTTCCACCTTAATCGGCGGCCTCCTTGTTACCCGAAAACTTCCACCTACCAGACATTACAAATAAAAGCAGTTAATTTCTTTTATTTGTTTTTCTTCTCTCTTGAGAAATGTTAAACATCACCACTTTTGCTTTTGAGAAAGATAAAAACCACACCTTCTTTTGAGGAAGTTACAAATGACACCTTTTTAGCTTTTAGGAACGTTAAAAGTCACAGCTTTTTCTTTTGAAAATGTTAAAAATCACACCTTTCTGCAATGTTTTCACCGGAAAGCGAATCAAGTGAAACTCACTGCTTGTTTTCCCGGAAATAAATTGTTTCCTCCTCTCCGTGGAACGGCCGCTCCGATCCGCGGGGAGGCATTGCACGAGGATCTCGCTTGGACGCTCCTTCTTGGAGGGAACCACCGGCTCCTTCTCGCACCCATTCTTGCCGTAGATCTTGACATCGAACCCGAGGTGGCCGTCGAAGACGAAGACCAGAAAGTCACCGATGGCAATGGCGTGATCGGCTACGAATGCTTCCCAGCCACGCTGGAAGAACCAGCCGTCGGCGTCGGTGCCTCCCACGGCGACGTGCCAGAGCCCCCCGCCGGCGCTTCGGAGGAAGGATTTGGAGAGAAGTTTTCCTCTCAAACGCTTCTTAAACGGTGTCGGAATCCGCTGTAAAGAGTTACACTGTGAGATGGTCAAAGAATAAAGCCATGGAGAACAGAGAGCGAAGAGGGGCTACCAGGCTTGTTTTGAAATCCCCCATCATGACCTTAAAAAAGGAAGCTCGGTCTCTAAGCGCCTTGCCCATTGGGGGTAAGAGAGAAAAGGAAGGAAATGGGGTCGTACTGATCTGCCTTCGTCCTGGAAGGAAGGTGAGTGCGTAGCTTTTACTTCGCCATCCCTGCTTCCCTTTCCTTTTGCTCTGTTCGAGAGGTGTGTTTAGCGCCGAGTTCTGCGTGATTTGACGCCAATGAACGGGGCTTGAGGAAGCGGCTCCATGGGAGAGAAGCGCGTGCACTGCTGGACTTGGACTGAGCGACCAGTGGTGGTGAGCTGGACGGGATGGGTGGGAAGCGGCGCCTCCGTTTCGATCCGCGTGAAAGCTTGTCGGGGGTCGGGACGAAGGTCACGAAGCACGCCAGGTTGAGGGGACATTTGGGTACATCTTTTTCTTTGTCGTCTACAATGACTCGTATAATCCTTCTCTAGGAGTTAAAATAGTCATTTACAAGGCTAAAGTCTCAGCGTTCTGATGAATTTGAAAGCTTTTCATTCCTTCTAAAATTTAATTTTTTATATAAAAATTTATTTAGAATTATTTATTCATCTGTTTTCTGTTTCGTGAAAAAGGCATGCCTATTTTGATCACTTTTCATTGTATGAACTAAGGCGAAGATCGCTGATCACACTATTTTTATATATTTTGAGGGCAAGATAAATTTAACCGATAAATTGACTACTGCTTTAGAAAAAAAGATATGGGTCTTTAATAATCCTTATTCTTAAGCAATTTTCAGAGGGATAACTAGTGGAAGATGCTTTCTGCAACTACTAATCAAATTTAAATATCATAGAACCGGCTCATTTTTACTAATAATATCATCTCTTTCTATAAGATGGTACAGAATGTCAAATTCTTATCATCTGAATTTGCATTCCATCGATATACTTTTGATCCTGATAGCTCTGACAACTGAACCTTTCCTGCTGCTTCGGCAGCAAACCGGCATATGGTTTTCATCTCTTGAAAGCCTCCATTAAGGTATGTAAAAATCAATTTCGATAAGAATGTTCGAAGAAGACTAGCTTATTCTACTTTTGTTATCCGAGAAACTGATGAAGTTTTGATGGCAGCGAAAGGGCTTAGTCTCCTAAACTCCTATGTTCTTTTGGCTGAGCTTTACGCAGCCTGAGCTAAAGTTTCCTATGCTATTCGAATACTTCATGCTCATAATCTCCTCATTGAAGAGGACTTTCTTACTGTCATCCGATGGCTTCGAAATGAGTGTTGTGATCAGTCCCTGCCAAGCCATTGCTCCATGAGTCCATGACATTTGGACCATAGAATCCAGATTTGTCATGTTTATCGTGAAGTCAATTCTACTGCGGATTGGGTAGCGATCTCAGTGGCTCATCATATTAGTTTTTGAATTTAGAATAAAAGAGATTCATGTCCTTTTATTTTTAAATAAATTCTGTATTATGTTCTATTGAATTGACTTACACTAAACTAGTGTGATCATCCTAAAAAAAAAAATAGAAGGAGATGTTGAAACTTGAAAGCATACCAGCGTGATGATTTCTTAATTGGTATCCACAAAATATATGTGCCATGATATCTGAGGCTTATTTAGATGAGTTCTTACGGATTAGCGAATGATTGATAGTTATTTTTAAAAAAATATTTAATTAAACTATTATAATTATTATTAAAATATTAAATGATTAAGATATTTTTTTAAAAATAATATATTGCTTGAAAATAAATTTTTTGCATATTAAAAAAAACTTAAAATATTAATAAATAAATAAATAATTTATTTTATAAATTTAATTGATATAATCAATTCAGATTTAAAACATACTAATATTGGACTTTTTTTAATCAAACTAGAATTAGATCAACCATTTAAATAGCTTTTATTTTATTGATAGTCCTCTAAATTTTAGGATACATTATGAGGCATAAAATCAAAATTTTAATTAACTCATCCTTCGAATGTTATTATGCATAATCATGGATGTAATCAGAGTATCTTTTTTTCCTCAAATGAATATTGATTCATTGCTTATAATATCTTTCATTTAACCTTTCAAACCTCAAAAGCTCCCTCAATATAACTTTTAAGAGACTAATGCCAATTGATGATATAAAATTTTGATAAGCTAATATGATGAAAATATGTGTACAAAATTATAGTAAAAACAAATGTGCGTAAATAAATGTTTGACTAATTAAATCATAATCAAATTTAATTAAGCAAAATTAAAAGAATATGCTCAAGATTCACATGGCATTCATAAGTCATTTGATTTCAAGAAAATTTAATCTTAAGTTAACATTATTAACTCATTATCAATACTTATATAAATATATATATATCATCAAAGCCTCAAAAAGCTAAAGAATGTAAAACTCTTTTATTTTTTCCTCTCTCTCATTTCTATCTTCCTTTTCTTTTCCCTTAACATCAAGAAGATTGGCTTTAGCATCAAAGGAACCCCTAGGAGAGAGACCTAGGATCCTCTTACAATTATTTTTTTGAAGTGGTTGCAGGTAGTCTTAGTTTTACTCTTGATTTATTGAAATCTGGTCCTTGACTTCTTAGGTAAAGATTTTTATATGCAAAGGAGTTTCTTAAAGCTAAGGCTGAGTTTAAATTTTTTTCTCAAATAAATCGATGATCTGATGGGTCAAAAAGCAACATTAACATCAATAATTTAAAATTTCATTATGCTCTCATCATCATGCTAAAAATTAAGTAAATAATATCTTGTTCTTAAGATGTCCTTTCAATTCGAGGATATAAATATCCACATGATTATATTTTCTTGTATATTTTGCTAAAACATGCATAATAAATCACATTAAGCTTATATAGGAGATCTATTAATAGGTGCGATATAGAAAAATAAAGGGAGATGGTGAGATATACTAGGTGGTGGTTTGAAAAAGTTTACTTTTTTTTCTTAATTGCATGCTGAAAAAGTTATGCATCATGAGTAGTACTTGTTGCCATCGGAATCCGTCCTCCGACTCGACGCAGTCGATCTTCTGGAACAGACCTGCACACAAGTCCTCACGCGAGAGGCGTTGGGGTGGCCCTCCGCGGAAGACCCTCCGATGCTCAAGTCAGTGAGAGAAATCGGCGATCAATCAGAAAACGGGAAGGTGGATCTCTCCGAAGAGCTCTCCAGGGGCGGCCGATCGGGAGCTTTAGAGGGGAGAGCACTGACGAGCAGCTGGTGAGAGTGAGAGAGTGAGAGTGTGCGTGAGGCTGAAACGATAGATGATGGACCTCCATACAAAATCTCTGGCCCGTGCCTCGGTTATTTGTGCAACCACCTCTGCCTCGACCCATTTAGTGAAGTAGTCGATGGCGACAAATAAAAATTTTTGCTGCCCCGTGGTAAGCGGGAATGGGCCGAGGATGTCCATCCCCCATTTGGCGAAGGGCCAAGCAGAGGATATAGGAACCAGGTCGGCGGAGGGGAGCCTTTGAATGCTTGAGTGCCTCTGGCATGGGTCGCAGGCTCGGACTAGATCGTCTGCATCCTTCTGCATAGTCGGCCAGTAGTAGCCTTGTCGCAGCACCTTGTGGCATAGGGATCGGCTTCCCAGATGGTTGCCGCAAATCCCTTCATGCACTTCGCGGAGAGCATAATCTGCTTCGGACGGGCGGAGGCATCTGAGCAGTGGCATGGAGAAGGACCGTTTGTAAAGTTGATCGTCGATCAGCACATACTGGGTGGCCTGCAGCTTTAGCTTTCTAGCCTCTCTCCGATCGGGTGGGAGCGACCCTTCTTTGAAGTACTTCAGAATGGGATCGAACCATGATGGTTCGGCTTCAACTTGCATTATTCGGTCGGCCTCCGCGATGCTGAGCTTCTCCAGGGTCTCCAAGTGGAACTTTTGTTCGGCGTCCATTGACTCCGCGGTCGCCAATCGGGACAGTAGGTCGGCGCAGGCATTCTCGGATCTGGGAATCTGAGTGATCTCAAACTCAGAAAAATGGGGAAGCAGGCTCCGCACCTCTTGAAGATATCGAACCATGTTCGGCTCCCGAGCTTCAAACTCTCCTCGTACATGGCCAGCCACTAGCTGAGAGTCGGTGAAGGCGCTAAGCTTCTCCACCTTCAGGTTGCGGGCGATTCAGAGACCGGCTAGCAGGGCTTCGTACTCAGCTTCGTTGTTGGAGGCCGAGAAAGAGAAACGAATTCATATTCAAAGGCTGCCCCCTCTGGACTGGTAAGAACCAGGCCGGCACCGGAGCGATGAGCGTTAGATGACCCGTCGACATGGAGGAGCCACCGGGCTCCAGATTTTGGTTCTTCAGGGGAGTCTGGGGTGGAACCGTCCTCCGGAATGGTATACTCGAGGAGAAAATCGGCTAGCACCTGAGCTTTGATTGCTGGGCGAGGCTGAAAGTGGATGTCATGCTCGCTCAACTCGACGGCCCACTTGGTCATTCTTCCTGACGTCTCGGGGCGGTGGACTACCGCCTTGATGGGTTGGTCAGTCAGGACCGTCACAGAATGTGCTTGGAAGTATGGTCGCAGCTTCCGATCTAAAGTGATTAAGGCCAACACCATCTTCTCAATTCTGCTATATCTTGTCTCCGCATCGTGGAGTAGCTTGCTGACATAGTAAATCGGCTTTTGGACCTTGCCTTCTTCTTTGACCAGCACCGAACAGACGGCACCTTCTGAAACAGCCAGGTACAAGAACAGGGTCTCGCCCGGGCTTGGACTGCTGAGGAGCGGAGGCGAGCCGAGGCATTTCTTGAGATCTTGAAATGATTTTTTGCATTCAGGGGTCCACCAGAAGTTCTTAGCCGACCGAGGGTTTTGAAGAAGGGGAGGCATCTCTCGGCCGAACGCGCCACAAAGCGGTTAAGAGCCGCTATCCTCCCAGTTAGGCGCTGGACCTCTTTAATAGATGCCGGGGGCGCCATTTGTTGGAGAGCTTGAATCTTCTGGGGGTTAGCTTCGATACCTCGCTGGGAGACCATGAAGCCGAGAAACTTCCCGGAGTTAATGCCGAAGGCACATTTGGTCGGATTGAGCCTCATCACATACTTGCGCAGCGTTGCAAAGCTCTCTGAGAGGTCATCGACATGCCGTGATGCTTCTTTGCTCTTGACCAGCATGTCGTCCACGTACACCTCCATATTCCGGTTGATTTGCTCCTTGAATACTTTGTTAACCAGCCTTTGGTAGGTGGCACCTGTATTTTTAAGACCAAAGGGCATGACGCGGTAACAGTAAGTACCTCGGTCGGTTATGAAGGCGGTCTTTTCTTCATCCTCAGGGGCCATCCGGATCTGATTGTAGCCTGAATAAGCGTCCATGAATGACAGCATTTGGTAACCTGAGGTGGCATCCACGAGCTGGTCGATCCAGGGAAGAGGGAAGCTGTCCTTCGGGCAGGCTTTGTTGAGGTCAGTGAAGTCGATGCAAATCCTCCACTTGCCGTTCGACTTCTTCACCATGACGACGTTTGATAGCCAGCTTGGATAATTTACCTCCCGGATGAAGTTTGCCTTGATGAGTTTGTCTACTTCTTCTTTAATGGCCTTCTATCGTTCCGGGGCAAAGCTCCTCTTCTTCTGCTTGACGGGCCTGTGCATCTCGTCCACGTTGAGACGATGGACGAGAACCTCGGGGCTGATCCCCGGCATGTCAAAGGCGGACCAGGCGAAGACGTCAGCGTTGCTTCGGAGAAACCTGACCAATCTGTGACGAGGTTCGCCCTTGAGCAGCGATCCGACTTTTATGGTTCGGTCGGGACGAGCCTCATCCAACAGCACCTCCTCCAGTTCCTCTGCTGGTTCTCCTCGCTGTTCGACAAGTCCTCCCGAGCGTCTAGCCCATCAACCTCCGGCACTCTAGACTGAAGGCTAGTAACGAAGCATTGCCGAGCCATGGCTTGACTTCCTCGAACAACTCCAACTCCCTGTTCGGTGGGGAATTTCATGGATAAGTGTGGGATGGAGACAACTGCCTTAAGGGATATTAGGCCGAGCCTGCCGAATATTGCGTTGTATGGGGACCTGAGTTTGGTCACTAGGAAGTCCGTGTAGACAGCGGCCACAAGGGGCCAAGCTCCTGCGCGGACCATCAGGGTGACGACCCCTTCCAGGATGATGACGTCGCCTGTGAATCCCATTAGGGTGGAATCCACGGCTCGAAGGTTTTCCATGAGTAGTTTCATCTTGGCAAACACATCGAGGTACAGAACATTCACCGAACTTCCACCGTCAACAAGGATCCGACTTACATCATAGTTATTCAAATTGAGGGATACAACTAATGCATCATCATGGGGGAACTGTATCCCTTGGAGATCATCGTCAGAGAAAGAGAGCTCGCCCGTCCGCGCCTTCTTTGGCGCTGATCCTTCACCATCGTTCCTGGGGCTCGACCCGCCGGCCTCTTCGATCATGTTGATGCGGCCGATCACGGGCAGATTTGGTGGAGGAGGAGGTTGTTGAGGTTCGGGCTGGCGGTCACCTCCTTGTCCTGGCTCGGGCGCCCTCCTGAACTGATTCAGTCATCCCCGTTGGATCAGCCTCTCGATTTCATTTTTCAGCTGCCAGCATTCTTCAGTATCATGGCCGTGCTCCCGGTGGTAGCGGCAGTACTTGGTGGGGTCTCTTCGGGTCGGGTTTCCTCGGAGAGGAGCTGGCCGGGGGAGCTGGCGTTCTATCTCCATGAGGATCTGTGCCTGAGGCACGGTTAGTGGAGTGTAGCGATCGAATCGCCTGGGTGGGCTCCGGGAGCGATTCCTCGGCGGCAGTGGGGGAGCTCTTTGGCGGCGAGGTGGACTCGGCCGACGGACGGGACGGTGCCTATCGGGACCTTTGGGCTCCTTCTTCTTTGCCAGCTCGGCGCGGGCAACTCTCCGCGATTCTTCGACCCTAGCATATTTGTCCGCCAGGGCCATCATATCAGAGAGGTTAGGAGGGTAGTTGACTTCCATCGCCAGGTAGAAGTCGCATTCCTTTGAGACTCCCCCCGCCAAGGCGGACATAGCCACCTCATGATTAAGGTGGTCCACCTTCAACATGGCCTTATTAAAACGGCCAAGATAATTTCTCAAGGACTCCCCCTCTCTCTGCTTGACTTCGGAGAGGGAGTCAGATCTTCGTCGGTGGCGGCGGCTGCTGACGAACTGGCCAATAAAAAGACGGCTCAGCTCGTCAAATGAATCAATGGAACCTGGCTTCAAGGCATTGAACCAGGTTCGGGCAGATCCTCTGAGGGTGGAAGGGAAAGCGCGGCAGAGGATCGCGTCGGATGCTCCGTGAAACATCATTGTTGACCGAAAGCTACTGAGATGGTCATCCGGGTCAGAAGAGCCATGGTAGGGTTCGACGGCCGATAGCTTAACATGGGAGGGAATCACTTCCTCCATAATCCCTTTGGAGAAAGGGATGCCCTGCTCCGCTTTGGGCTGAGGCGGATGGGCCTGCTTGGCAGCGTCCAGCTCCTGACGCATCTCCTGGATCTGCCGACGGATCTCCTCTTCAGCGGTCAGAGGAGGAGCTGGGCGAGGGGATCGCAGGGACGGCGTCGAATCATGGTGGGAGGACACTGGGGAGAGGGACCGGGCTTGCCAGATCTAGGAGGATCCCTGTCGTAGCCACCTCGTGGGACTGGTTTGTCCCCTCTGGGTTGATGTGGGGGGTCCGCAGCTTCATGCGGACTGGAGGAGGAAGTCGCCGGCGAAGAAGGAATCGCGGCCTCCTTATGAAGGTGCAGAGCGGGAGGAGCTGTGAAGCGCTCCTGGACCAGGTGAGTCAGGGCCTGGACTTGCTGGACTAGCGAGGCGAACTGGTCCTGGGTCACCGGGATGGCTGGCGACGACGGGTTTCAATTGGTGGAGGCTGTGGTGCTACACTGCTCACCGGATCAGGCCTCTGGGAAGCGGCCTGGTCTTGGGCTTCGGAGGTTGCTCTTCTCCGATTGGCCATTAGAGAGGTTCTACTCCAGATCGAGATCCTTATCTCCTTTCTTCAAGTTTTAATGGGACTTGAGGCCCTTCCTCTAGCGCCAATCTATTGCCGCCGGAATCCGTCCTCCGACTCGGGCGCAGTCGATCTCCTGGGGCGGATCTGCACACAAGTCCTCACGCGAGAGGCGTTGGGGGTGGCCTTTCGCGGAAGACCCTCCGACGCTCAAGTCAATGGGGGGAAATCGGCGATCAATCAGAAAATGAGGAGGTGGATCTCTCTGAGGAGTCTCTCCAGGGGCGGCCGATCGGGAGCTCTAGAGGGGAGAGCACCGACGAGCAGCTGGTGAGAGTGGGAGAGTGAGAGTGTTCGTGAGCGCGTACCTGAGGGAATCTGGGAGTGTCATATTTATAGGTTGTCACCTAGATCTTGAGCGCCTTCTGGAAGGTTCGAAGGTTGTTAGGATACGGAGATGGATCGAATCAGGCCGTTGTGGGGCCGTTGGGATCTGTATCTTGTTTGTTAAGGGATCGACGGCTAGGAGAGCTCCTTGATGGCTTGGGATCTGGTAGGTGCGTAGGTCCCAGGTAGCCGTATTAGGTTCTAGACCACTCTTCAACATAATTCTTTGCCTGAGATGCTGTTACGATAGGTCTAGGCTCTCCTGCGCCAGGTTCCGCGGGGGTGAGTATCGGATCACGAATAGCTCAGGAAAGACGAGCTACGGGAAGCTGGGGGGAGCCGAGCTACGGAAGCTCGGGTAGAACCTAGCTATGGAAGCCTGGAGAAAGTCGAGCTATGGAAGCCCGAAGAAACTGAGCTATGGGAAGCTCGGGGGAGACGAGCTATGGAAGCTCGGGGGAGCTGAGCTGCGGGAAGCTCGGGGACATCATGGCGGGCGAAGGGATGGGATCGGTCTTAGCCTCCTCGCACGAATATTGATGCAATGACGATTTTACCCCCCAATAGTGCCATTTTATCGTACCAATACAAATATAATTGTACATCAAAACTAGAGGCAGCCATGATGTTTTATGTTGATATTTTTTTTCTATCAATAAATCACACTAGGTTTTTCTGTTTTATACGTATAAGCACTTGGAGTTTCATTAATGGTTCTAACATAATTTTAATTATCACATCATCCATCATATGTAATGCTATACTTAGACGTTTTATACAATAAAGATGTATGAGTGCATTACCATAAAACGAGGCAAATATCTCTCATCATTAAGTATCGTGGGAGGAATGGTGCTGAACGTTGGGTCTCCAAGTTTATTGCAGCCTCTAATCCTCGGTTCTTTTGTAATTCATTAAAAGGGCTAATGTGTTTTTGTTCGTTCTAACATATTGATGCATCATTTTTCATATCCCTCCAAAATTTCTAGCAGCCATATATTTTATTATTATTATTTTTAATATAGGCAGATGATCACACCAATTTAATGCAAGTCAAGCCTGATAGATCAGAAAAAGAATTTACTTAAGTATAATAGAACATGAGTCATCATATTTTCAAAACCAAAATCCTGAATGAAATGCCACCAAGGCTACCATCCAATCAGCCGCTGAGTTGGCTTTCTGATAGACATGACGGATCCGATAACTATGCATATCGGACCATGCATCAATGAGCAAAAGGTTCAGCGGAGCCTAATGCTTGCAATCCTTCCGAAGCCATCGAACGACCGTGAAAGAATCCCCCTCAATGAAGAGACTCTGAGCACGGAGGATCCTAGCAGCATAGAAAATGCCAGTCCACGCTGCATAAAGCTCCGCCAGCGGAACCGATGAGTCTAAAAGGCCAAAACCACCAGCCGCAAGCATGATTCCATTAGTCCCTCGAATGATAAAAGCAGCTCTAGCTAATCTATCATGCATACTCTCATCAAAATTAATTTTGACAAATTTTGAAGGGATTTTTCAGAAATAAAAATCGCTATTCGGTTCGTTGCCGAAGCAGCAGGAAAACCTAGTGCCCAGAGCTGTCAAAATCATTAGCGGAGTAGTAGAGAGTGTAGTCAGTAGAGAATGATAAGGCATTTTGAACAATCCTCTGAGGAGAGACAACATCATCAGTAGATATAAGCTGATTCCTCGATAACCAGATCTGATAGGCTATGGATACCCAAATAACTTCCTGCCAAAAAGAATCCATCAAAAGGTATCATATGAATATATGTCTGTAATAGTGACATATATTTTGATTCGTATTCTTCATCCTCTTTATCGTTAATGGTTCTCTGTACGAAATTCATATATATAAGAAAAAGAATTAAACTTAATAAATTTTAAATGCAAATTAAATATTAGTAGAGAGCATGCATAAAGATGTACCATAAATTATTGATCATAATATAATTGGGCATATTGAATATTCTAAATATGTATGTCCAAAAGAATACATAAATCAAACTAATACAAACCAAATGCAAAGTTCATAGATAGAGCTCATCAATAATAGGACACTAACCAAAGTTCATCAATCAAAATATACCAACTAAAGTTCATTAAAATAAAGTTCATGAACTAAAATTTACTAACGAAAAATGCACCAACCAAAATTTATCCATCAAAAGTATATCAACCAAAAGAGAGAAGGATGAAGGACATTATGAAGCCAATCTGCTATGGATTCAACTTACATAAGCCATTTGCATAAGCCATAGTGATATGGCAATCATTTACATTTGCTCTCTACATTTTTCCAAGTAACGTACATCTCTTTCTTTGACTTATGCTCAAATAGAAACACGAAGAAAAGATTAAGTTCACAGTCTTCCTCAAAATTAGATAAAGAGAGCACATTTTCCATAATCTCCTTATTGCTACGGCCTAGTATGTCTCCAAATGTTGCTTTTAAGGCAGAGGTCCCATCGTTCGTGCTCTCTTTCAATTCTCTAATTTGTTCAGATGATAATCCTGCACCTATTAGCTACCTTTTTCTTTTAGTAGCTTTTCTATTTTTCTTTAGTTCTAAACCACATACATCAATCCTCCTTTGTTTTCTCCCACTACCTTGGATGACATTGCCCCCAAATTTTTCTGATGCTACAATTCTAGATGCAGCTTGGGTGGATGAAGTCTTCAACGCAATGTCCCTCTGCATCAACTTGTCTAAATTATCCTCGAAATCCTCTGAATCGCCACTCTCCTTTACTTGAATAACATTATCAATTTCTATCTTATTGGTATCAGTTGATAAAACACCACATGAAGGTGTGTATTTATATTCTCGTATAGCCATGGTGTCAATGACTAAGGTTTTATATTTGGAGAAAAACTCTTTCCCTCATAGCTTTTTGACACAAGTTCTTGACATTTGAGTTTTCTTATAATATTGATAAACATAATATCTATGAATTATTGGCAACCACTTAATGCGAGTCAATGCATACTTAATAATAGTTCACAGACTTAACTTTTCTATTCCACCACTCATCAGAAATCGCAATTGTGCCTTAAATATGGTATCATTCCATTTCATCTCCTTTCCTATCACTTCTCTTCGTAATTTCCATTGTTGTTTCGTTCAATCCCATTTGTGTTTCAATTGCATATCGGTAAATTACTCTTAGCTTTTATTTCATTTTGTAACTAAGATCAACCATTCTCACCCAACTACTCCCAGCTCTTTTACTAGCGATTGTGCCTCGAACACATATATCGATGAACAAATTGAGCTACTCAGTAGCCTAATTAATTCTTGGAAGTATTCTTATCTTTTCTCCAACGGATTCTTGTGATCCATCTATGATAATGTATGGAACTCAGTTTATCATATGAACAATAATGGACAATCAAGTATAAATAATAATAATAAAACTTCAAGATCGCATTCATATATCACAAAAAAATCCTGACTCAAACACTAAAACATATTACTTGATCGGTACCTGAAGAATTTGCAATTAGCTCGGCACTGGACCCCTCCAACACACTCATTTTATTTAGGAATTCAAAGTTCCATGCAATCTTTGTGAAGCCAGTTAAATAATAATAAATCTCATTTAATAATGCCAATCATCAAATTTATTTTTTAATCAATTTGACCAATGCTATTCTAGTTGATGGGTTTGTCTATGCGTGTGATTGAGTCGAGATAGCTCACGAGTAGCTCAAAATCGATTCAAAAATTATTTGAAATCGACTTATTGCTTATCGAGTTGAGTTCAAGTATTAAAATACTCAGCTTAAAAAAAGCTCACAAGCTTAATTAAGCTTACACAATTTTATTATTTTATTTTTTATAATTATACATATTTATAATATTATTCTAACTATATAAAACTAAAAATCCTATATTTTAGTTGAAAATATATTTATTTTAATTTAAAAATTATATTTTTAAATTTTTTTATGAAAATTCGAGTCGAGTCGAGTTGAGCTCGAGTATATTAAGTATTTCATCGAACTTGAGTTCGAGCTCTAAACAAGAAACTCGCTTGAGTTGAATTTTGAGTTTCAAATTTAGAGTTAAGTTAAGCTCGAGTTTGACATTGTATCAACTCATTTCAGCCCAATTACACTTTTTGGTCCGTGCCAACCTGACCAGCTACAAGGACCTAAAAGGAAAGGGTGAGCATGCTGGGGCCTACAAATGGGACGTAGATGCGATACTCAACTTTAGCATGACTTTGAATCGGTCTTTGGTCAATTTTGAATATGTTAAAATTTTTTAATATGTAAAACGGAATGTGATGGATTGCCGAACGATTAAGGAAAAGGAAAAAAAAAAATAAAACTCATTTTTAGGAATCAAAATAAGAAATGCATGACTCCTCTAAAGAAAAAACGTAAACTTATTTTAATGAATCAACATTAGACAAATCAAGCTGATTATATATACCCAAGACATCGATTACATAAAGTTTAAACTCTCAAGACATGACCTAATTTTTACCAAAATAAGATAAAAAAATCTAAAGATAAATGATACCAATGAGAAGGGTAGTCGCCCATCTCAAATCCCAAACTATTCAGAATTCTTCTTGTTGGGACTTAGAAAATGTTGTTGCTAGAATCCGTCCTCCGACTCGGGTACAGTCGATCTTCAGATTGGGCTCCCTCCTGGATGGACCTACAAAACAGTCCTTACGCAAGAGGCGTTGAGGATGGTCCTCTGCGGAAGACCCTCCGACGCTCAAGTCAGCGGAGATCAACAACAAACAAATATGGAAAGAAGGCTCTCGTTGAAGAGTCCCTCCAGGGTGGCCTTTTGGAAGCTCCGAGTATAGCGTCAATGGCGGAAAGGGGTGAGCAGAGATAGAATGAGAGTAGTGATAAGAATGCACCAAAAATGCCCTTACCTTAGAGAATCTAGGACGGTGCTATTTATAGGCAATCACCTGATTCCTTAAGCGTGTCATAGGAGGTCTAAAAGTTGTTGGGATTCAAGGCTGATTCAAATCAGGCTGTTGTGAGGCCGGTAGGATCCGTATCTAGTTAGTTAGAGGATCGACGGCCAAGGAGGCTATCCGGCGCTTTGAGATTCAGCGATCATATAGGCTCTAGGCCGTTTCTGATAGTATAGGCATGATTGCCTATGTGGATCCTTGTTCGGTCATCATGGTTCCGCAGAGGTAGGTGCCTGAATGCCTCGGTCGGGCCGAGGCACAGAGAACGGCCTGATCCGTCGAAGTATGGAAAGGCTCAGTTTGTCGAGGTATGACAAAGGAGTAAGCTGGGCGTAAGGACGGTTTGATTCTGCAGAGGTGTTGATATCGCTCGGGCAGACTGAGTTATGGACCGCTCGGGCTTGGGCCGAGAGATATGGATCGCTCGAACTAGGACCGAGAGATAGGGATAACTCGGCTAGTGAGGCATAGAGATCGCTCGGACTAGGACCGAGAGATAGGGATCACTCGGATTAGGACCGAGACATATGGATAGCTCGGCTAGCGAGGCATAGAGGTCGCTCGGGCTGGGGCCGAAAGATAGGGATAGCTCGGCTAGAGCCGGGAGATATAGATAGCTCAGCTAGCGAGGCATAGAGATCGCTCGGGATGGTGCCGAGAGATAGGGATAGCTCGGCTAGAGCCGAGAGATAGGGATCGCTCGAACTAGAATCGAGACATAGAGACATAATATGTACCCAAAGAATCCTTGGTTCGCTGAGGGGCTAAGGTGCCTCGATCTACCGAGGTATAATGGTTGGCTCATTTCTTGTGGGCACCGCGCAGCGAGTGGGAGTCAGGGATGATCCTAACCCCTTGCACGGTTATCAATGCAATGGCGATTTTACCCCTCAACACATGCCCCCCACTCCCTAGTTCGAAGCGTAAGTTCGGGCATAGGGAGTATAGCCCTAGGTGGCACGATTCGAATGGAGGGATCTAGACTTGATAGCCTGCGTAATTATGCCCTAATTAATGTCGTGCAGCCGCCCTGCCCTTATGGGATGGATCCGTCATTTCTTAAGGACAACGGTCGGGGAAGTGCCACGTAGCAAATCCCGATTTTCACGGTGCCTGCGATGGCGGTTCTGGGTACCTCGGTTGAGATGCCTTATCTTCCTTTTGAAGTGATTTCTTTTAGGGGGAAAGCAAAGTCAAAGCAGCGCCATTCCTGTTTGCAGCGCTTTCTCGTTTCTTCTTAGAGAATTTCGTTCCCCTGGTTCTTCTGTAACCCCATTCGGTGTCCCTTTCGACCTAGCAACATGGTGAGTCCTAGCAACATGGTTTCAGAGATTGTTGCCGAGGACTTGAGGAGAATACACTAGAAGTATGATGTTCCTTCGGATGTCCTTTTGCGATTACCGGAACCCGAGCATAGGGTCTCGCAGGAGCTGGAGCATGGGATTTTTCTTTATAAAGATAGTCTGAAGGCAGGCTTCCGGTTTCCTCTTCACCCCTGATGAAGAAGATTATGAGGTTTTACAATATCTGCCCAACAATGGTGGCTCCTAACAGCTGGCGCAGTATCATCGGGTTTATCTCGATGTGTAGCCAGGTTCAGGTAACAACAACTCTTCCCTTGTTCCATGCCTGTTACTATCTGATGTTTGGAAGGAACTCGGAGTGGTCCTATATCGGACCTCGGAGATCGTTCAAGACGATAATGGATAAGCCGTCGTCCATAAAGGAGTGGAAGGTCTAATTTTTCATTGCCGAGGGGAACATCGGCTCCGACTTTCTGCGGGGATGGGGCAACTTTGTCAGGGATATGGAAGCGCATCCAGCTCTATCCGAATAGAAGAAGGAGGATCTAGAGGTCCTTCATGATGGTCGAGTGTTTTTGGCTAATGACTTACTGTCGGAGGAGGCTCTTTTCGCCGCCGAGCTTAGCCCCATCGATACACAAGGTAAGTCCCCTCATTTTTTTTCTTTCCATTGATTTCATTCGAGCAAGTATATCTCGGTTTGATCGTTCGCCCACTGCGCTTGCAGCCAAGAGATCTGCGCTGGCGGGCCGTATAAAGGAGTTGGGCAAATGCCCAAAAGAGACCGGTAGTGGGGAAAGACGCAAGTCTGAGAAGAAGGTTCGCCTTTCGAAAAGCACTCGCCGGAGGCCGAGCGAGTCAAGGTTAGCCCATGCTCCTTGTCACCGAAGAAAGGGAAGGTGGGAGCACCGACGGTGAGAGAGAGATTTTCTCAGTTGGGGGAAGAAGTTATAGTCACGACGGAGGAGCAGAGAGCAGAGGAGGACTCAGGGAGGATCGCTGAGATCCCTTGTCCTTCGGTGGTGGAGATAGTTGACAGCTCGGACAAGGCTCCGTTGGCCTGTCCGGCAATTCCTTCTTCTGGAGATGAGTTATTGCCAGATTCGACGGAAGTCGGTATCCTGAGGGTTCCCTCCCCAAGCGAGAAGATGTCTCTATCTTCGGAAGGAGAAATGGAGGGGGCGATTGTAGTCGCCAAGACTCAGGATGAGCCTACCATCGAAGGGCCTCGTTCGGAGGGATTAAGGAGCGGTGATGTTGGGCCGACAGTGGCAGAGGCTCGAGAGGAGTCTCCTGCTGGAAAGCTTCCTCCTGAAGAGGTTGGAGGAGCTTGTGAGAGAGGATCGAGGCTTTGGTGGAGCCCGTCGGGGAGGAGCAGATGCTAGTGATCGAGGAAGAACCCTTGGATGAGGGGGGAGAACAAGATAAGAATCTTCCAACCGAAGCTTCTCCCACTGAGGCTTTGGGGATATTGGCACCTAGGCTGGCTGAGGTATCCGAGGAATCCCAGGCCAGAATTTTGCTGAAGGAGGCCAGGCGGTTGAAGGCTTCTCAGCCTGAGGTGGTCCGAACTAGTCCTTCGGGCATGCAGCTCGGTAGTTTGGACCCGGCCATCAAGGCGGCATTCGCTGCCCTGATGAGGTCGGCGTTGTACCCGAGCGCGGGTCCCTCGGTGAATGAGTTGGCAGACCTGGATCTCATCGACGCCGCATTCGGTCAGCGGAATGTAGCAAAGGATGTTCACCTCCTCCCTGAAATCGACAACCCCGCCCTTATAGAGCTCGCTAGGTCTTACGCCTCCCAAGTGAGTTGTTGTTCCATAGTAATGGGTGCCTTCTGGTTGACTTGATTGTGCTTTCTTACTTATTTTTTGTTTCATAGAGCGCTTTGATCACCAGGGTGCTATGCTGGCGCTTGAACTTGGCAACAGGGGCCAGTGTCCAGGCCAAGAGAGTCAGCGCCAAGCTCCGGTTGCGAGCGGAGGCATCTGATAAACTCGAACGAGTTCTGGACGTCACCAACGAGAACTTGGTGAAGGCGAGGGGATCGCATCAGGCTGCCCTCGACGAAGTGTCCAGGCTGAGGCTCGAAGTTAGAGAGCTACGTGAGCTCCGGCCGAGGTATGATGAAGCATGCTCGGAGCTTTCACGAATCAGATCTAGGCATGCTGGAGAAATGAAAACTGTTAAGAAACAGTTTGATGAGAGCCGGGATAGGCTAAGGAAAGATGCTGCCGAGGAGAGGAGTCGCCTGAATAGAATGCTCGGTGAGACGGAGGAGAAGATCCGACAGCTGCAACATTGCGTTATTGCTAGGGATGATAGGATCAAATGGCATCAGGAGAAAATAGCCAAGCTCGACGATGAGCTCTCCCAGTCCAGGGAAGAAGCTAACAACAAGCAGTCGAAGATCAATGACCTCAAGGATAGGATCGAGCAGGTCAAGGTCAATAAGCTGAGGGCCTTCGGTGAGGTCGAGGAATTGGCCGAGAGAATAGCCCGGCAAGAGGGGGAGGTTCAATGTTGTCTCTTTAACTTCCCCTATTTTCTCATTGTTGCACCGACTAATCCTGTGCTTACAGATGGAGAAGGTGAAACTCGAGGGCCAAAGTCGATTAGAGACCCTGCAAGGAGAGATGGCATCGAGTCACCAGAGGAGCTTGGAGCTCGAAGGTCAGGTCGCTGAGACTGAGAAGCAAATCGCCTCACTTCGGAGTCAGGTTGCTGAGGCTGAAAGGCAACTCGCCCTACTTCGGAGTGAACAGGACACGACCTATGCTGAGGTGTTCCAACTCGGGGTGGAGGAGGCCCGAGCCAGGATATCTCGGGAGCATCCAGAATGGGACCTCTCTTTCCTTGAGGTGGAGGGTCGTGACGTACAGACCCCAGGGACCGAG
The DNA here is from genome assembly GCA_900491605.1 of Calamus simplicifolius. NCBI lineage: Eukaryota > Viridiplantae > Streptophyta > Magnoliopsida > Arecales > Arecaceae > Calamus > Calamus simplicifolius. Next base: position 228,972 of record UESW01001602.1, on the reverse strand, counting down.
TTATCAGCACAGACCGAATATGAAGAGGTCTCGAATATTGACGTAGATGCCCTCCTGGGGGCTGATGCCACCGTAGACTAGGGTGTGGATGGTCGAAAGGGGGAGAGCCATCTGAGCGACGCAAGGGCACCCGAGACTCATCGATTGGCCATCTTCGAAGTGGGCGGACCGAGCCATGTTTCTCCAGTGCCGGCCACTGATGCCCCTGAGGTTGGGCCCGTGCCCTGATAACTGAGGGTCGGTTCAGATTTTGTATTATCTTTCTCTTTGTTGGCCGTCTATAGAAGACTTCAATGAAATTTAAAAATTTCCTTTGTCTCTATTATGTGCCTTTTTCCTCTTTTCCGCATTATTTCGAGGATATTTAGTTCGAAGGAGTCCGATAGATTGAAGGGAGTCTGATCCCAAGATGTGGGCACCTCTCGAGTGCCTCGTTGCTATTTATTGATCCTCTTCGGTGAGGGGGCACAACTCCTTATTTCTTGTGAGCGCCCACTGAGGCGGTGACGCATGGCATGTTTCCGCGATAGTGACATCGGAGTTGATAGCTCGGGCAATCAAAATACCCGTCAGAAGTAGTTTAAATACGGATGGGGGGATGCCATCGTTAATCACTTCTCCTGTTGACCTCTGAAAATTTAGGATAGTATGATGGCTTATGAAAATGAAGGGGGGTCTATTGGGGCACCAGATAACGGCGATAATGGCCGCGGGGGGCAGGCCCCTCCGCGAGGGGGCCCCCATCGGAGCCGCGTTCCGATAACTATTGACAGGGAGGACCTGTTGTTGATGCTCGCAGAGCGCAACCGACTCCGGAAGATGGTCAAAGAATACTTGGCCATCTCCACGAGAGAGCACGAGCTCCTTCGTTGAATCAACAGTCAGCTGGAAGGGCAAGTGGTGACTCTCTAGCAACAAATTGCTATTCTTACCGTCGAGCTAAGTTTGCGGTATGGGGAGAACTCGGCAGCACCCGGTGGAGATGATAAGCCCCAATGAGGGCTCGTGTGTCTTTTTCTTTTCTTTTTATTTTTCTTTTTATGAATAAAAAAGAATTTTTGTAACTTTCATGTTCGCTGCCATCTTCGAAATGTTCGTTCTCATCATGTGAGTCTTACGAATGAACCACCCCCTTGGGGGATCTCTGGTGATCTTGTCGAGTCTAAGGTATGGTGTCCCCGTTTTTGCCGAGGTAAGGGAAACTCATAAGTTCCAGTCGGAGTGTAGTATATCGCTCGATTTTGCCGAAGCATAAGAAATGTCCTGTTACCATTGGGGCGAGAGTAGCTATCCTAGTTTGGACCGGGGGATAAGGGAACGTTCGGTTTTTACCGAATCAAAAAGAGATACCTCGGTTTTTTTTCTGAAGTAATGAGACTATCTCGGCTTCGAGTCGAAGCAAAAAGCGATGTCTCGTTTTAGGCCAAAATATAATAGATGGTTCAGCTTTGGGGCAAAGCAGGAGATATCGACGTGTCTTTATTGAGGAGTACTTGGCTTCTGTGCCTTTTTATTGCTCTGCCAGCGCTTTGTCTTTTTCAAGGCGAGTCGGCTTTACATAGGCGACAAGCATCCGACTTTCATTGGGGGACGTCTTTTTCAGTAGGGATTTCCTAGGCTCATCCATATCTCGAAGATTTGTAGGCGGTTTTTCTGCATTTAAGGCTCCCAATTCGAGATCGTGGGAAGATCTTCTGCCTTCCATAATGACCTGAGGGGTGCGCTTGGCGCGCTCTGATGTGTATCTTCCTATCCCGGTGCACCACGTGGCACCACGACTTTGCTGTTTCAAATTTTAAGGGTTCCTTCCTTAATGGCCGCTCCCGCTTGACTGCCTATAAAAAAGGGGGGAGCAGACGGTGCATAAGCACTTTTCAAAGCCTTTTCTCTTCATAACTCAGAGATATGTTCATGGCCTTTTCTTTGAGGCCGAGAGCAGAGATGTCGAGTTGTTTTCCTTTTGGAGGTCGGCCTGACCCGGATAGCTGGGGTGATGGAGGAGCTGCTGAAGAGCGAGCAGTCCTCAAGGAGAAATTCTTGGAGGTCATATGGAGAGCACACGGGAGGCCCGCAGATGTCATATGGGGAGCGCATGTATGCGCTTCCTGTGTGTCCTTTGTTGCTGGCCATGGGGATTACAGGAAATGCACGACATACGTGCCCCCCATAACTAGCATAAATTTCACCCCCTCCCTTATCTTGAATCCCTCAATTCATCCACCTGAGGAATCTTTCGCCATGTAAAAAGGGAGGAGGGATGTGTGGGTCTGCTGGTTCCCTGCTTGTGTGCTTGGGCAGTGGCTAGCAGACTAGCATCCCACTTGGGGGGATGCTCCATCAGCACAAGCATCCATGGGTCCTTGACCTGGTTATGATCCCTCAACGTGCTCATCCGAGGGATTCGTTGATGGCTTTCTTCGTTCTTTGGGATTAACCAATGGCTTAACAGAGCCTGTCTGGTTTCTCTGATTTCTGGGGCCGGATGTAAAGACATCGTTATCGACCGAAACTGCTCAGCCAAGCTTTTTGTTTGCTTGTATTTCCTGTGCTTTGACACACTTGTAATGCCTCTTGGAAGTTGTATTTCTCATCGATTAATGGAATAAAGAAAATTTCTTGTTATTTCTTCTTTTTTCAAATGTTTGCAGATGTTTGCTTTTCCCTTTTGGCGTACCATGCAGTCCTGTTCGTTTTAGGCGTACCAAGTCATGCTCGGCTCATAAACCTTCGATTGTGCTTGGGTAGCACTGCCTTCATTAGGTATTTTCATAGTGTTTGACCCCTTCAGAGGAGGCACTAGTCTTTGTTCAAGTCAGAGGGAGGCCTGGGTGACCTTACCGATTCACAAGATAGGCATGGCCCGATAAAAATGGGGCTAAGTAGGTCTTTCCTTAAGGAGGAGAGACTTGCACAATTTTGCTAATGGGCAGAGAGAGGGATTGCTTATTTGTGCCGAAGTATGATAGGGCGTATCAGTTGCGCAAAAATGTCTGAGAAATTAACCGGCCTTGCTGTTACTGCAGAATCGCTGGAACCACTTGGCTTTGTCCAAGGCTTCAAAGATTAACAAGAAATTCGATTCGGCTTTGGCCGAGGGTTCTGATAGTAAAAGATGCATTTCGGCTCTGGCTAAGGCATTTGATAATAACAGATGCACTTCGGCTCTGGCCGAGGCTTTTAACAATAATAGATGCACTTTGACTTTGGCTGAGGCTTCAGGGAGCCATTCGGGCATGACGGGGATTTAGGAACCGTAGAGTGTATACCTAGTGGCGCCATGGCGCGGGGAACATTGCTCGGCCTTGCCGAAGTTTGGAGACTGTTTGGAGGTCACTCGGTTCAGCCGGGGCTCGTAAGCTGCCCGAATTCGACCAAGGCTTTTACGTCATTCGGCCCGGTCAGGGCTTGTAAGCTGCCCGAATCCGGCCGAAGGCTTGCAAATCACTTGGCTCCCAGCCGTACTAGGAGTGCTCGGCCATGCCGAGTCTTCGTGGAATAGGACTCGGCCCAGCCGAGGTATGGAGATTTAGCTTGGCCTCCGGGCGTACCGGGAATGCTCGGCCATACCGAGTCTTTGTGGAATAGGACTCGGCCCAGCCGAGGTACAGAGATTTAGCTTAGCCTCCGGGCGTACCGGGAGTGCTCGGCCATACCGAGTCTTTGTAGAGTAGAACTCGGCCCAGCCGAGGTACGGAGATTTAGTTTGGCCCCCGGGCGTACTGGGAGTGCTCAGCCATACCGAGTCTTTGTAGAATAGGACTCGGCCCAACCGAGGTACGGAGATTTAGCTTGGCCCCCGGGCGTATCGGGAGTGCTCGGCCATACCGAGTCTTTATGGAGTAGGACTTGGCCTAGCCAAGGTACGGAGATTTAGTTTGGCCCCAGGGTGTACCGGGAGTGCTCGGCCATACCGAGAGTCTTTGTGGAATAGGACTCGGCCCAGCCGAGGTACGGAGATTTTCTACTCAAGGAGGCAGCTCGATCGTGCCGAGAATTGGTAAGCAGCATCTGTTTTTCATTATGACTTTTTGGAAAAATGATTGTAGCGATCATGCCACGGATCATAGAAACAAGATGCCAAAACTGTAAACGGGGCAAGTCTATAGAAAGCGTACCCTACTGATGGTATATGCAGAGATTGTCTGAATTTCATGTTCGGGGAATGGATTTTCCATTCAGATCCTGGAGCTTGTAGGTACTGGGCCCGATGACTTCCGCAACTTGATAGGGGCCTTCCCAGTTTGGAGACAGCTTTCCTTGTTCCAGTGGCTTGGAGACGGATGCTTTCCGAGGACAAGATCGCCGGGCGAGAAAGATTTTTCTTTGACTCTGGAGGTGTGATAGCGAGCCACTCTTTGTTGATAAGCAGCTACTCTGATCCGAGCTTTCTCTTGGATCTCCTCTACTAGGTCGAGGTTGGTGCGGAGCTGCTCGTTGTTAGTCTCCTCTGAGTAGCTCTCCACCCGCGGAGAGGGGAGTCCTATCCCCACGGGGATGATGGCTTCTATGCCTAAGGCCATCCGGAATGGGGTCTCGCCTTTGGGAACTCTCTGGGTGGTGCAGTAGGCCCATAGGACGTGGTGAAGTTCGTCGACCCATCTGCCTCGGGCTCTGGCAAGCCGAGCCTTGATCCCTTGAAGTAGGGTCCGATTAGTTACTTCGACTTCTCCATTGGCTTGCAGATGCCCGACTGATGTGAGGCGGTAATAGATTCCATGCTCCTCAGAACTCTCGGAACTTAGGGTTATCAAACTGCTTGCCATTATCGGTGATGATAGTATGCGGGAGGTTGAAGCGACAAATAATGGATCTCCACACGAAGTCCTTAGCCCGAGCTTTGGTTATCTGGGCAACTGCCTCGGCCTCGACCCACTTGGTAAAGTAATCAATGGCGACAAACAAGAACTTTCTCTATCCTATGGCGAGGAGAAATGGGCCAAGGATGTCCATTCCCCACTTAGCAAAGGGTCAAGCGAAGGAAATAAGGACCAAGCTAGCGGAGGGGAGCCTCTGAATATTAGAATGCCTCTACAAGGGTCGCAAATTCGGACGAGATCGTCAGCGTCCTTTTGCATGGTGGGCCAATAATATCCCTGGCGCAGCACCTTGTGGCATAAGGATCGGCTCCCCAGATGGTTGCCGAAAATTCCCTCATGCACTTCTCGAAGAGCATAATCAACCTCAGATAGGCAAAGGCACTTAAGCAGCGGCATGGAGAAGGACCGCTTATACAGTTGGTCATCGATCAACACATAATGGGTGGCCTGCAATTTCAGCTTTCTTGCTTCCTTTCTGTCAGCTGAAGCGACCCTTCTTTAAGATACTTAAATATGGGGTCGAACCAAGATGGTTCGACCTCGACCTGCATCACTTGGTCAGCCTCCGCGATGCTGGGCTTTTCCAGAATCTCTAGGGGAAACTTCCGCTCGGAATCCATTGATTCCATGGTTGCCAGCCGGGACAATAGGTTGGTGCGTGCATTCTCGGATCTTGGGATCTGAATAACTTCAAACTCAGAAAAATGGGAAAGTAAGTCCCGCACCTCTTGAAGATACCGAATCATGTTCGGCTCTCGGGCCTCAAACTCGCCCCACACGTGACCGGCCACCAACTGAGAGTCGGTAAAGGCATTCAGCTTCTTCACTTTAAGGTCACGGGCAATTCAGAGTCCAGCGAGCAGAGCTTCATACTTGGCTTCATTATTGGAGGCTGAGAAGGAGAAGCGGATGCCGAATTCAAAGGTCACCCCCTCTGGGCTGATGAGGATTAAGCCAGCACCGGAGCCATTGGCATTAGATGATCCGTCAACGTGGAGCAGCCATAGGGCATTAGATCTCGGATGCTCAGAGGAGTCTGGAGTGGAGCCATCCTCGTGGATAGTGCATTCGAGAAGGAAATCAGCTAGAACTTAGGCTTTGATGGCCGAGCGAGGTTGGTATCGGATGTCATGCTCGCTTAGCCCGATGGCCCATTTGGTCATTCTTCTGATGTCTCCGGATGATGGACCACCGCTTTAATGGATTGGTCGGTCAGGACCGTCACAGAATATGCTTAGAAATACGGTCGCAGCTTCTGAACTGACATTATCAGGGCCAAAACCAACTTCTCAATCCGGGTGTACCTTGTCTTGGCGTCTTGGAGTAGTTTGCTGACATAATAGATTGGCTTTTGGGTCTTGTTCTCTTCTTTGACCAATACTGAGCCAATGGCGCCTTTCGAAACTACTAAGTATAGGAACAACATTTCCCCCGGATTTGGACTGCCGAGGAGGGGTGGAGAGCCAAGATACCTTTTGAGGTCCTCGAACGATTTCTGACATTCGGGAGACCATTGGAAATTCTTAGCTGATCAGAGAGCTTTGAAGAAAGGGAGGCATCTCTCGGCTGACCGAGCCATAAAGCGGTTGAGGGCCGCGATCCTCCCAGTCAGGCGCTGGACATCCTTGACGGACGCTGGAGGCGCCATTTGCTAAAGGGCCTGGATCTTTTGCGGATTGGCCTCAATGCCTCGCTGGGAAACCATGAAACCTAGGAACTTCCCAGAATTGATGCCGAAGGCGCACTTAGTCGGGTTGAGCTTCATTCGATATTTTTGGAGCGTCGCGAAGCTTTCCGAGAGATCCTTAATGTGCTGGGATGCTTCTTTGCTTTTTACCAGTATGTCGTCGATGTACACCTCTATATTACGGCCGATCTACTTCTTAAAAACCTTGTTAACTAGCCTTTGGTAAGTAGCTCATGCATTTTTCAGACCGAAAGGCATGACACGGTAACAATAAGTACCTCGGTCGATTATAAAGGCGGTCTTCTCTTCATCCTCGGGTGCCATTCGGATTTGGTTGTAGCCCAAATAGGCATCCATGAAGGCCAGCATCTGGTGACCCGAAGTAGCATCTACAAGCTGGTCGATCCGGGGAAGAGGAAAGCTGTCCTTCGGGCATGCTTTGTTGAGGTTGGTGAAGTCAATGCAGATCCGTCACTTGCCATTCGACTTCTTCACCATAACAACATTTGACAGCCAGCTAGGATAGTTTACCTCCCAAATGAAATTCACCTTGATAAGCTTATCGACTTTTTCCTCAATAGCCTTCTGTCGCTCGGGGGCAAAGCTCCTTTTCTTCTGCTTAATGCGCCAGAACATCTCGTCCACATTGAGACGGTGGACGAGAACGTCTGGGCTGATCTCTGGCATATCAGAGACAGACCAGGCGAAGACATCAGCATTCTTTCGAAGAAAGTCGATCAGCTCCAGCCGAGGTTTCCCCTTCAGTAGCGACCCGATCTTTATAGTTCGGTCGGGCTGGGCTTCGTTCAGCGGTGCCTCCTCCAGCTCTTTGGCTGGCTCTCCTCGATGCTTGGCAAAATCCTCCCGAGCGTCCAGCCCGTTAACCTCGGGTAGTTTGGACTGAAGGCTGGTGACGAAGCATTGCCGAGCCATAGCTTGGCTTCCTCGAACTACCCCAATTCCCTGTTCGGTAGGGAACTTCATGACTAGATGCGGGATGGAGACAGCAGCTCTAAGGGACATTAGGCCGGGTCTCCCAAAGATTACATTGTAGGGCGACCGAAGCTTGGTCACCAGGAAATCTGTGTGAACAGTAGCAACACAGGGCCAAGTTCCTGCTCGGACAGTCAAGGTCGCAACTCTCTCTGGGATAATAGCATCGCCGGTGAACCCCATTAGGGTGGAGTCCACGGCTCGGAGACTCTCCATGAGCAGTTTCATTTTCGCAAACACATCGAGGTACAGAATATTAACAGAGCTCCCACTATCAATAAGAATCCAACTTACATCATAATTGTTTAGATTGAGAGATACAACCAGCGCATCATCATGCGGGAACTGTATCTTCTGGAGGTCATCATCGGAGAAGGAGAGCTCATCAGTCCGTGCTCTCTTTGGTGCCGAATCTTCTTCATCATTCCGCCGGTCCGACGAACCACCAACCACCTCGATCACATTGATATGGCCAACAACCGAAAGATTTGGAGGAGGAGGCTGTTGAGGCTCGGGCTGGCGGTTACCACCATTTCTTGGCTCGGGCGCTCCCCTGAATTGGTTCAGTCAGCCCCACTGGATTAGCCTCTCGATTTCATTCTTCAGCTGCCAGCATTCTTCGGTGTAGTGGCCATGGTCCCGTGGTAGCGACAGTCCTTGGTGGGGTCTCTCCGGGTCGCATTCCCTTGGAGAGGAGGCGGTCGAGGGAGTTGGCACTCTATCTCCATGAGGATCTGCGCCCTCAGGGCAATGAGCGGGGTGAACCGGTTGAACCTCCTAGGTGGGCTCCGGGTGCGATTCCTCAGCGGTGGCAGAGGAACCCTTTGGCGGCGAGGTGGGCTCAGCTGACGGACAGATCGGTGTTGATCGAGCCCTTGGACTCCTTCTTCCTTGCCAGCTCAGCGCGGGCAGTCCTTCGTGATTCCTCGACTCTAGCGTACTTGTCCGCCAGGGCCATCATATCGGAGAGGTTCAGAGGGTAACTGACCTCCAACGCCAGGTAGAAGTCACTCTCCTTTAACACTCCGCCCGCTAGGGCAGACATGGCCACCTCATGGTTAAGGTGATCCACTTTCAGCATGGCCGTGTTAAATCGACCGAGATAGTTCTTCAAGGATTCTCCCTCTCTCTGCTTAACCTCGGAGAGGGAATCAGATATTCGCCGGTGACGACGGCTGCTGACGATCTGGCTGATGAAGAGGCGACTCAGCTCATCGAATGAGCCAACGGAAGCTGGTTTTAGGGCATTAAACCAGGTTCGAGTGGACCCTCTAAGGGTGGAAGGGAGGGCACAGCAGAGAATCGCATCTGATGCTCCATGGAACATCATGATCGACCGAAAGCTACTGAGGTGGTCATCGGGATCGGAGGATCCATGATAAGGCTCGATGGTAGGCAGCTTGACATGGGAGGGAATCACTTCCCCCCTCCTCGAAGAAAGGGATGCCCTGCTCCACCTTATGCTGAAGCGGATGGGCCTGCTTGGCAGCGTCCAACTCCTGGCGCATCTCCTGGATCTGTCGGTGGATCTCCTCCTCAGGAATAGTAGGAGGAGCTGGGCGAGGAGAATGTGGAGACGGTGTTGAGTCGTGGCGAGAGAACACCGGAGAGAGGGACCGGGCCTGCCGAGATCTAGGGAGATCCTTGCCTCAGACCTCTTGCAGGGCTGGTCCAGCTCCCTTAGGACGATGAGGGGGGTCCGCAACTCCATGCAGACCGAAAGAAGAGATTGCTGGGGGAATGGGGGCCGCAGCCTCCTCAGGAAGGTGCAAAGCAGGAGCAGCTAGACGGGGAGCTTCATGGTGTCCTTGAATCAGATGGGTTAGAGCTTGGACCTGCTGGACCAGTGTGGCAAATTGGTCCTGGGTCACTTGGGCCGCTGGTGGCGATAGAGTCTCAACTGGTGGCAGCAGCAGCGCCACACTGCTCACCAGATCAGGTCTTTGGAAGACGACATGATCCTGGGCTTCAGAAGTAGCCCTCCTTCGATTGCCCATTGGAGGGGTTATCTTCAAGATCGAGATCCTTATCTCCTTTTTTTCAAGTTTATGGGACTTGAGGACCCTTCCTCTAGTGTCAATTTGCTGTTGCTGGAATCCGTTCTCCGACTCAGGCGCGATCGAGCCTCTGATTGGGCTCCCTCTTGGGCGGACCTGCAAAACAGTCCTCACGTGAGAGGCGTTGGGAGTGGCCCTCTACGGAAGACCCTCCGATGCTCAAGTCAGCGGAGATCAACAACGAACAAATATGGGGAGAAGGCTCTCGCTAAAGAGTCCCTCCAGGGTGGCCTTTTTGGAGCTCCGAGCAGAGCGTCAATGGTGGAAAGGGGTGAGTAGAGATAGAATGAGAGTAGTGATGAGAATGCACCAGAAATGCCCTTGCCTTAGAGAATCTAGGACTGTGCTATTTATAGGCGATCACCTGATTCCTTGAGCGTGTCATAGGAGGTCTAAAAGTTGTTGGGATTCGAGGCCATTCGAATCAGGCTGTTGTGAGGCCGGTAGGATCCGTATCTAGTTAGTTAGAGGATCGACGGCCAAGGGGGCTATCCTGCGCTTTGAGATTCAGCGATCATATAGGCTTTAGGCCGTTTCTGGTAGTATAGGCATGATTGCATATGTGGATCCTTGTTCGGTCATCGTGGTTCCGCAGAGGTAAGTGCCTGAGTGCCTCGGTCGGGCCAAGGCACAGAGAACGGCCTGATCCGCCAAAGTATGAAAAGGCTCGATTTGCTGAGGTATGACAAAGGAGTAAGCTGGGCGTAAGGATGGTTTTATTCCACAGAGGTATTGATATCGCTCGGGCAGGCCGAGTTATGGACCGCTCGGGCTTGGGCCGAGAGATATGGATTGCTCGAACTAGGACCGAGAGATAGAGATAGCTCGGCTAGCGAGGCATAGAGATCGCTCGGGCTGGGGCCGAGAGATAGGGATCACTCGGATTAGGACCGAGACATATGGATAGCTCGGCTAGCGAAGCATAGAGATCGCTTGGGCTGAGGCCGAGAGATAGGGATAGCTCGGCTAGAGCCGAGAGATATGGATAGCTCGGCTAGCGAGGCATAGAGATCGCTCGGGCTGGGACCGAGAGATAGGGATCGCTCGGACTAGGACCGAGACATAGAGACGTAATCTGTACTCGGAGAATCCTTGGTTCGCCGAGGGGCTAAGGTGCCTCGATCCACCGAGGTATAATGGTTGGCTCATTTCTTGCGGGCACCGCACAGCGAGTGGGAGTCAGGGCTGATCCTAATCCTTTGCACGATTATCAATGCAATGATGATTTTACCCCTCAATAGAAAATATAAAAAATAAATTCAATAATAGATAAACAATAGATTGATAAGGGAGAAACAAACAAACAAAGAAAAAAAAATCTAATAAACAATGATAAGAAGAAAAAGGAGTGGCGTATCGTGGAGCTCGTGGGGGTGGCCGTTTGTCCAACACTTATCGGAGTGGAGGAGATGATAGAAAGATGGAGGATTTAAGGAGGAAATGAGAACAAAGAAGATAACGAATGAGAGAGGGTTTAGGGATAAAAAAGATAGAATTAATTAATTGACAGGAGCATTTGTATTATTATAATTTTTATTTTGATGGTTGAAGTAGTTGAGTCTAATGATTATTTTAACTAATTGATCCCAATAGTTAACCTCTGAAAGGCCAATAGCTACTAGTTAAGCCCATCAACTGACTACCAAGTATCTTAAATCAGCTGTTGGAAGCTAACTACTACCAACTAGCCTTCAATAGATAATCCAAACATGCCTTTATTAAGTGAGATGCCCTCAACAAATGCTAATGGCTTTTGGACTTCTCTATAATTATCAACATGTCAATCGGGAGTCCACTACGTGATTTGGTACTTCGTTTAAAAACAATCATAATTTTAAAATTTTTGGCTATATATTTTTCTATACATAAAGAGTTAGCTTTCATAGGAAAGTGCCGAGGTTGTAAGCATTTAACTTAGAAACAAGCAATTTATCTCATTAAAGATTTTACCTATAATGTCTACATAAGACATAGGTCATATTTACTTTGATAATATTTGTAGTAACCCAAAACTACCATCATAAGGTAACATATAAGTTTTTTTGGCCTTATATAATTATTCAAAATCACTCTAACATATAATATATGTGAGACTAAACACATGTAAACATAAACTCTTATAATTATAAAATTAGTTAAGATGGGATAAGAGAGTGAGAATACAAGATTTTAATATAATCATTATCTTTAAGCCTTTAGATATACTATTTTAGAGTTAAGGCATGCTTATTGAGAATCGTTGGATAAGAAACTAAATGTTGCACAAAGGTGAAAAATAAATATATATTGGAGATGAAAGGTTAGTGAAAAAGCTAAGTCAAGAATAAAAAATTCTAGGCCTAAGTAAGTTTCATCGTTTAGACCTTATTATATCCCCATGTTGCAAGTTTGCTTGGTGTAAGTATTGGAACATCTAAGTAAGAAACTTTGGAAGCTAAGAAAAGAAGCACCATGCATAGTAGAGGTGTCATCTTAATAGTGAGATTGTAAAGATGTTTTATTCATTAGGCTTGCAATTTTATCTTGCAAGGAGCCCTTACTATTTCAACTATTATATTTATGCTATTGACAATTTATTTTTTTGGCTATTTTCTCTAGGTTTTAACTTATTGAGAATTGCATAACTTCAAAAGGAGAGGAAAAAATTAAAAAGTTATTAAAATCCATCACGACAAAGAAGGAAAAGAGGGACAAAACATCAAATGTAATGAATGGATAGATAATATAAAATATGGCACTAATTAAATTTTTGATAGTAATAGAAAGTGATATTATACTTTTAAAAGCTATTAATTGAGAAGAAGGTCCTTAGACGATAGATTTTGGATCCAAAGCAATGATGGGTTGTTCGTGAATCTCTGTAGCTATACTTAAAAAATTTAGTTTTAAAGTTACTTGGGCAATCTAACTCTTCTTCAAATTGTGCAAGAAATTAGAGCACTTATTCCTCTATTCACTTAATAAAAAGAAACAAGTAACATTACAACGCGAGCTAAGATCAAGTGAGCAAGATATAGGATGTTAGAGTTAATGTTTGAAGGGTATTATAGGATATTTGAGGTTGCAAATCTCTCACTTGATGAGCTAGATTTGGAGATTATGATGTTCATATGCAAAGACAATAATAATAAACCCATTGAAAAAGGATCAACTTGAGAAGGGACTTGCTTTGAACTTTATTTTATTTTTTGAGTAGATGATTGAATGAGTTTTTTTTTTTAATGATAGTCGACATTTTGATAATGAACATATTTGAATATATGGTATGAATTATGCTATTATGTAGTATCTTATAATTTATGGCATTAATATTATTATATATTGATGTAAGTCAGAAAAGTTTTTATCTCAATCATATCAAGATCGAAAAAGTGATGCCAAAGCATCATGAGCAACCTTTAAGTACCATATTACAAGGTAAACCCATTATAGTGCTAAGATTTTCATACATGAACTATTTTTAAGTAAAATTTTAATAACTACCATATATTTAGATTTATCATTATTATTGAATGCACACTTTTATCCATCAAAATTTATACTTCTATTGAAATAGTTTATTTCATGCATTATAATTTTTTTTGAGAACTAATTTAAAAGTATCCATTCGAGTATTTGGAAATGCATCTTTTTGAAAATATTGAGGTTTTCTTATAGATTATTAGTTTTCTTTGAGAGAATGGTGCCTTCTAAAGTTATAATAATCCCACTTTGAAATGCCATATGGTTTACTATCAATGACAATTTATAATTTATAAATAGGCAATGCATGCTCACTTGAACATTCGATCGAACGCAATGTTAGTTTGTTTACAAAAATTAGGATAAAAATGTTAGATCCAAACTCATCAACCTACTAAAACCTATTCAAAATAAGTGAGATTTAAAAAGGTATTTTAGTAACTGGCTTGTTGTGAGGATAACTTAAGACTAACCTAACTATAAATGGGCCACTATAAGTTTGACACTCTCAATGCAGTGAGTCACCATGGATGGATCAAATTTTTAAAATTTATCCTGAAATCACTGACATTCTTGTGATTGTCAATAGATTACACCTCACGAAGAATTGATTCAAATAATAAGGGGGTTACATAGTTAATATTTTTTTAAAAATATAAATAATATTGTAAAGAAAAGTAAAAGAAATATTGCGTCAAAGATTTGTCTTGCTCCCTATTCCATTTTAATTAAATTTTATTATTTTCTTATTTGTTTATTATTTAATAAACATAATTGATCAGTGAAGTAGTGTCCAGCTGGACCCATCACTAGCCCGGACAGCATCAAGCCGTAGATTAACGCCCACATTTTACGATCAAACCTTTGATGGCGTACGTGCCTAACTGCAATTTGAACGGCGTATATTTCTTGATCAATTTTGGACACAAATCATCGCTTGATGCCGTTTTACCCTTCTGGCCCTTTTACGGCCGCCGCGCCCACCCCAAGAACCCTAAACCCTTGTAGCCATCCACGAATCCTTCGCGCCTCTCTCCGCCCAAATGGCTTGGCGTGGGTCGATCTCCAGGTCCCTGCTCGCCACCGCGCGTTCGTCCTCATCCTCCTTCCGACCCCCGGCGGCGGCCCCCCCTCCGCCCTCCGCCGCTCACCGCCCCTCGTCTCCAGCGCCGCCTTCGCTCCGTCGTCCCTTCCAGGTAAAGCCCCTATCCGAAACCCGTTCATTTTCTCTCGAATTCCTATAGTTTTCGATTGCTGAAGTAGTTTGCTCCGCTAGGACTCTGGGAGAGCTCGGTTGCGCCCACTCTCTCCTCCCACTCCACAGCGTGGTCGCCGTGCCTCGTCTCACCTCGCACCTTTCCGTCAGCGCGAGAGCGTGCTGTGAGCTCTCTCAGGGTACCTTTCGTCGCACTTGTCAGGATCGCTAGTTATGTCCTTCTTCGTGAGTCTTGTCATTAGTCTAGTCTTGCTTTTCTGCATGTGAACCGCATGGTTGAAAAGGAACAGAAAAGAAGAAAAGAACTATGTTTTATATGTTGCTTTTAATTTATAAGCATATAATATGAAGGGGTCTTGAATTATATGATTAGGGTTTTGTAGTTTCCTGTCTTTATTGTTTTTAAGATTGGGATTTGATAGGGAAAAATGGAAAAGATGGTTGATGCAAGGACAGGCTGGCAATCGGTGGGAAGCTTTGAGTTATAACTGGATGTAGGTTTTCTCTTTTCTTAATTGCTCTTCCTGCAGTGAATGTCTAGGAAAGTTTTAATTCAGAGAGAAAACCTGGAAAGTTGAATAATTTGAAGGGGACAAAGGAAAAGAAAACACAGTCCTGTTTTGTGGATTACGTGTGACTGATATATCTTATTTTCTATATCTTTTACCTTATCGGTATTGATCTTAATGCAGCTCTTAAGTTTTTGATATTTTTAAGCGTGTGCTTTGTTTTACATTTCATGTTTGATTTTGATGTAATTGGTTCAGACATATTTTTCATTCTCTTCTTTTCCTTATTCTTAGATTAACTTGCAGTTAGTACTTGTCTTTGATATTTCCACCTTTCAATACAATATTTTAATGACTATGAACTAACTGAATAAAGTACTTGGGAGACCATTTGAGGTCTCTTTTATCACTGAGAATGCGATGCTAGATAGTATATAATAGGGAGTTGCAGTGACATTCTTTACTGCCATCCTTTCTTAATCCTTGTTGCATGTTTCTGAGATGGCTTGTATTAGAAAGTTAAATCCAGTCTGTCATGTTCTCAATTTATTGTTTTACGTCAATTGATTTTTGGTTGACTTGAGGTAATTGGGATTGAGATTTGATAGGGAGGAATGGGAAAGATGGGTGATGCAAAAGAGGACGAGATTCAGTGAAAGCAAGAGGATGATGATGTTTCAACCGCTGTAGGTTTTCTCCTTCCTAATTGTTATTCCAAAATCATAAAAACAAGGGAAGAGAGATATATAAAAAGAACGATAAGGGAAATAAAAATTGGACAAAAGAATAAAATGGAACTCTTTGGTAGAGATGATGTTATTTGACATTGTATCTTGCTTTTGATGTTATACGAAATTGTTAGCTCATGTTAGTTTAGAATGGCTTTTGTGATTTTTGTTAAGGGGCGTGTCTGCATATGTGGATATATTTTGTTCTTACCAGTTTTTAATTGTGAGTTTGAAGTGTAATGTAAAGGACTTGGATGTTAATGCAGTAGAGTAATAATGTAGCTCATGGATATTTTCTTTTCTTTTCTTTTTTTCCTTTTCCCTGGGCAGGCTTGAGGAGGATGCTGTAGTTGAGCATTTTCTTCTATTTTTCAGATCATCAAACAATTTTGTTCCAGAAAATGTTATTTTTTGTCTTGTTCATCATATATGAATGTGAAGTAGTGAGCTTTTCTTTCATTCAAATTGAGGGTGCACTTATCCAAGCTTTTCCCTAGTCCTTTTATTACCTTTCCCTATCCAAATTTTATGTTTTTGAAAATATGAAATTCTACATAGCATTTAGTTATGATTTTTAGCAAAACATGAAAGAACCTGATGATTCTTTTGATTAAGCCAATATTGTATCGCTATTATTTGTTTAAAATTTACTTATTCGACATTTTATGGTGAGCACCCTTCAGACAGCTTGAGATATGACACATTTTGACAAATATTTGGCTGACTTTCTTGCTTTTCCGTGAGGGTGGTGGAAGAAACTTCCTTATCACCAATAAAAGAAACATTCTTGGTTACTAGTCTGTCAATTTCTTTTTTCTAAAGCTGATGCATATCTTTAACTTGAATGATCCTTTTGCCTTATTTCATTATACTGTAACACTTCTTATGAAGAACCGAATGTCAATGTATTCAATATGTTGCTTTATGGTTTTTGCTTTTTTCTTATGGCTATGGTGCTAATTGGTTAGATGGTATTGCTACATGCTTTTACTGAAAAAAAAGGTGTAGAGTTATGAGCGATGATATTCTATAAATACTTAGAACTTTAATTTAGTGTCTGGTGGAAGTTTAACTGGATTTGTTATGGCATTATTGATGCCTAAGAGATGCCCTGTTCTTGTTGTTGTTGCTATCATTGGATCTGTTAGTATTCTGACAATGGAGAGAGAAGAGGGCTTCTGAAAATGAAATGACGCTTAATGGATAATGCTGGGGTGCCTTTTATGATAGAGAGTCTAGGTAAATATGTGGTTTGCAGCTGTTTTGATACTACTGCTTTGGCTACCTGATAAATCCAGCCTTGAGAATATTTGAAATTTATGTGTTGCTCAATTGAGGATATAAAGTGGACTAGGATCAAGACATCCAATAGGCATGTGAATAAACATTTAGGAGGCACTGTCAAGGAAAAGTGGCAAGGTTTTCAATGCTAATGCCTAATAGCTAATTTAAAGCCATCTATGTGTTTCTATAGTTCAACCATAGACAAATTATTTATTCAAATTCTGTCAAGGGTGGACCTTAGTGCAGCTGTAATGTTGCTTTATTGTGACTTGGATGTCACTGGTCCAAAACATGGAAATAACCTCTCCTTGCATGGGGTGAGGCTGTGTAGATCTGACCTTCCCAGATCCTCTGGTGGTGGGAGCCTTGTGGAAGTTTGTTTTGCTTGTTAGCTTGGGGTTCGAACATGGTTCCTATAAAACCATTTGAGACGCAAAGGAGCTGCTGAAAGTGCAAGTTTGTTATTGGCAATTGGCATTTGTTTTGGATGAAGGGGTATCTTAGGCTCTTCTTTTTCCAGAGTGGGTCTTCATATTTATAGTGAATAATTTTCTTAAAGAGGTAGAAATGATTGACAATAGTCTGCTTTTCCCCTTAAAAGTGCATTTTTGTTGCATCTTTGTGGCTTTTTTGTGTATTCTTGTACATTATGAAGTTTATTGCATTATTGGTGACTTTGCATTTCTAAGCAACTTGAAAGGTATGATAATATGTAATTTTGTGGGACTGTTGCTGGTTTATAACCAAATTTTGGGTTTAGGACAATCCTGTTGTTTTTAGATTGGAGAGTCTTGGGAAGTATTTCAATTGTAGGTGACACCAATAATTGTAGCTTTAGGTTTGCATTTCCTTCTTTTGTTCAGCCTTTACTAACAGTGTCATAATTGCATCTCTTTTGATAGAATTTTATCAATGGTCAGCCACCAAGTCTTACACATGAATTCGGCCGGCTCGCGCTTTGGTGTCTTTTTCACTGATATGTATAATTGTTTATATTCATGGACTCAGGTTTATGTGTCAGGTTTGGGCGTGTGTCGAAGTATTTGATCCTTTCAATATCTAAAAATTACATAGTGCAGAGACATATTGAAGTATCACACCAGTATCCATGTTGAAGTGTCAAGTGCTGATAATTGGGACTGAGTTGAAGTGGCCGGGTGGCATAGATGCTTACAGTTCTATTTGTTTACTTTTTGGAAAATGAAGATTTAAAGTTTTGATTCTGGCTAAGAGGTGATTGAAATTCAGAACTTAATCATTTGGTGGTGATAGGAATTTCAGGGGAAAATTGATGATGTTTGCATCAAGTCAGATTGAGATAAGGTAGAAGGCATCTATAAGTTACTAAAGATTGGGAGAGAATAAAAGTAGATATGGACATTTAAAGATGCTTGCAGAGTGGAGGAAGCATATTCATGTAGCCGAGCCGCATGTAGTTGGGAAAAGGCTTAGATGAGTTGAGTTGAGTTGTATGGACATCTAAAGATGCTTAAAGGATGTGGTGGTGAAGTTCTATGGGGGACTGTGAGAATATTTAGAAAAAGAAAAGCTACTAATTTTCTTTTTGTACATGAGGTTTATTAATGAGCTTTTTTTGTTAGCAAGATTTTTATGCATATGGTTGATAATAATCGATCAGCCTTGCAAGAATGCTATTAAAATGATGATTTTCAAGAATGAAGTGAGTTGAGGTTCCAAAAGTAGATGAGATGTGCATAATGGATGGATGTAATGAAGCATATTTAGTTGATTAGGTTAGTGAATCTTATTAATTAGGTTTTGGCAGACAATAGAATATAAAATGATGTTAAAAGCACAATATATTAAGCATAAAGGGCTTACAAGAAATTTTCCCAGTGTTCTGATAATTTGACCAATTTATATGGTGTTTTAAATCTATCTGAGTTATTACTCAAACAAAGACCAAACAAAGCTATTTTGATAGATTAGTCAAACAAAGGCTAAACTTGAGCATCCAATACCTAGTCCTGATGCATGCTTGGAGGGTCATTTGTGGGGCAAATCTCTTACTCATCTAGTTGATGGAATATTTTAGCAATGAAATGCCTGGATATGGTTTTATTGATATATTAGTCATACTGTGGTACCAAGACAATGTATTTGGAGGTTAAGAGAAACGTATAGGGTGTATGTATTGGTAGTGCGAAATGTACATGTTAGGAAGCTTCCAGAATGTAGAGGTCTACATCTAATCTAATTGCAAATGCAGAATTATTGTTCTGTACACGGTAATTAATTTCTAGTTGCATTCCATCGTAATAACATTGTTTTGCACATTTATTTAGGTAAGAGATCATTCAAAGCGTAATTAGCACCAAGGGCAAATCCTTATACATGCTTCCCACTGTTCATTTTTTTTTGTTTGATTGATATAAGAGTAGCATATACCAAACATGCCTGTGAGCATCAAATCAAGTCGTGTTGATGTTGTAAGGTTTTAGTGGCAGCAGCATAAATTATTTGTTGCAGGAGCTTGTTCATATGGTTGCGGTCTTCATGATGAATTTTTTTTTTTCGAGATCACGTTATACTGCAACTAATATGTTTGTCTGTGTTTGATTTAGATCATTTAACCTGGTTGACTAAATCAGGATTTAAATTACTTGCTGAAATCTCGGTTCCTGATGTGCAGGTACTTGAAAGCACTAGGATTGATGATAAGCTTGTTAAAAAGCATTTGGAGCTGTTTGTCAGATGGTGGTCTTGGAAGCTTTTGAGCTGATATCATTTAGTTGCAGGTGTAGGACAAACCTATAAATTTTATTATTATTTTTTTTTCATAAAAATTGACTTTTTTTCCCAGCTCTTGGGGTTGAATAAGTCTAATTTTTTGGTAAACCGTTGCTGATGAAATTGTATTGATGCTTATTAAGCCACTGTGATTCCCGATGCACGTCTGGGTTGTTGGCTGCTTTAGTTCCAAATGGTATCATGCAATTGGTGATTGCGTACTATATATATATATATGAACCTGAGAAGTTTAACTTATCTTTCCTTCTTTGCTACAAGCCCAACTATATTTAATGTAGGGCTTTTTTTGCCCTTTTCTACAAGGATAATGGAGGCATTTGAATCCTTCTGACTGCACCGTTTTTTTTCTCCCTTTTCTACAAGGATAACAGAAGAAGAAGTATTTGAATTTGACTGTTAAAGCTCATAGAATCCAAAACAGGCAAGCGTATAGAGGAATAGAAAAACTGCTGAAGAAAATATTATCAGTCAGAATCTCTTTTCATCTCAAAAGAATTCTCCCTTGGTTGAATTCTATTTGGATTCTAAACTTACCCAATTCAAGATCCCCTGAAAGCCTTCCGCATGGATTCTGCCAATTTAGTTGAACTCTTGCACCAGAACCAACTTGAAGTTCTGAGTGAGATGCATTAGACAGATTTAATTATCACTGGTGCCACCTTCTTTTTCCCCGAGTCTTTTGATATCATTTAAGATAGAATTAAGGTACAATTTATTAGGTATTTTCTATAAAATTCTTTATTTAATAAGTGATACCGTATAATAGATAACATGTTTTTATGATCATTTTTTAATTGACTTTGTGTAGTATAATATAAAATTAAACATGTATTATTTGTCAAATGAAAAATCTGAAGGCAAGTATCTAATGAGGTATAGTTAAGATTTGTCTTGTTATCGTGCCTTTGGAGAAGCTTGTCTCAGAGTCACATGGAACAGAATTTTGGAAGGACCTCGGATCAATTAGCCCTCTCACAGATGGATCTCCATGTAGGTGCCAAGACTCTGCATATTTATATGTTGCTCCTATAAAATAAGCTTTAAACGAAAGATGTTTCCCATGGTTTTAACAAAATCCTTCCGACTAGAAGATTATTATAAGAATGTATCTTGCAATCTACTTCTGGCGTGCCAAATGCAATCATTTGCATCATTCAGTTCAAAATTTTGTGAGATTTCTCAAACTTCTTTCGGAACTTCTCTAGTACACTACAGGTCAAGATTCTTCAGTTTAATACTTGAAAACATGTGCGGTGTCGTGGTGTAGTTGGTTATCACGTCAGTCTAACACACTGAAGGTCTCCGTTCGAGTCCGGGCGACGCCATCTTTATTTTAATTATTTTTCACCGGTTCGAGTCCGGCGACGCCATTTTTTTTAATTATTTTCACAAATATTATGTACTTATGCAGGGCGTTTTTTATTTTTTTATTTTTAGAGAAGAAAGATAAATATCTTGCAAATATGTAGTGATGTTTTTTAATTATTATCTTTTTTTTTTTTTTGGAAACAAACGGGCGATCACACAAGTCGAGCGTGAGTCAGCCCAGTTAGATCAGAATACAAAATTTGTTGCAAAGGAGCAGGGCAGGGGTCATCCGGAGACAAGATCCAAGGGCCAGAAAGCCGAGCCACAGAAGCAGCAACCCAATCTGCAGCCGAGTTGGCTTCGCGAAATATGTGCCTGGTCTGGACGCATTCAATCTGCCGCAAAAGCCCAAATATCCAATAAAATAGGATTAGAAAGAGCAGGAGGGCAATTCTGCATCTGGATCCAAGAAATAACCGACATGGAGTCGCCCTCAATATAAAGCCTCTGAGCATGAAGAACCCGGGCAGCATAAGAAATACCCGCCCAAGCCGCTTGAAGCTCAGTCATGGGGACAGAGGAGTCAAGTACCAAAGCCTCCCGCCGCCAGAAGGTCACCTGAGGACTCTGATAACAAACGCGGAACCTGCACTTCTGCCACGGACACTCCCGTCAAAATTGACTTTGATAAACCCTGGAGGGGGGGTTCCCAAGAGATAAAAACCGTATGCCGGTTCGCTGCCGAAGCAGCAGGGGATCCCCAGTGGCCAGAGATATCAAAACCAATACGAGCACAGTCCGCCGCCAATAATCTGATCTTCCTAGCAGTTTTATAAAGAGAGATAGTGTCCTCAGAGAAAATAAGCTGATTTCTAGCTAGCCAAATCTGATAAGCTGTGACAGCCCAGAGACATTTCTTATACTGAGGGCACCTCCGAAGGTCCAGAAGGAAAGAAGAAAGCAGGGAGCCGAGCCATTATGTCTGACCGGATATCCCATCATAAGCCAGATCCTTCTAGCAGTGGGGCAGATGAAAATAGCATGTTCAATAGATTCCTCCTCTAAGCTGCATAGCGGGCAAGTCGACTGAATAGGAAGACCTCTCCGAGATAGGAGAGCACAGGTAGGAAGAGAGCCCCACAGAAGCTTCCAGATAAATAACTGAACTCTAGGAATAGTAGGAAGCTTCCAAATCCACGCTGCGTCCTCTAGGCGCTGAGGCTGGGGTCTAAACATCATCATCAGATCCCTGGTCGGAGCCTTAGAGAGACAGGATCTCTGCCAGAGTCTAGCATCAGAAGATCGACCCGGAAGAAGCGGCATCGATAAAATCCGCCGGGCAAGCTCAGCACCAAATAATCTGGTCACCGAGGGGATATGCCAAGCAGGAGGGTCAGAGGAGATCAAGTCCTTAACCCTTAAACTGGAAGGGGTCTCAACACTGATAAAGGAGGGCCACCGAGAGAGAGGAAGCTCCGAAATCCAGGTATCCTGAATAACATTAATCAAGAACCATCTCCGATCATCCAAGAGATATTGTCCAAGATAGCCTGACCATAGCAACAGACCTCCTTCCAAAAAGAGGAACAACCCCGGGGAGCAGATATCTGCATAGCAGCCGACCATTCTCCATATCTACTACGCATCAGAGAGCTCCAGAGACAATGTGGTTCAAGAAGAAATCTCGAAGCATGTCTGGCAATAAGGGCTTTCCTTCTAACAATCAAAGACGGGATACCGAGACCACCCTCACCGATAGGCATGCAGACCAAATCCCAGGATAAGAGGTGAATCCCATGACCATCCTGACCAGAAGCCCATAGGAAATCACGGAAGCATCTCTCAATCCTTTTCAGACAAGTAATTGGAATGGCAGTATTCGACAGGATATGCAGGGGAAGAGAGGAAAGAACTGATCGAATAATGGTAACTCTAGCCATCATCGAAAGACCAGTCACCTGCCATCCCTCAATGCGCTGGCGCACCCGTCTCTCAATCTCGGAGAAGTCAGAGCAACGGGGCATCTCCCCGTTATAGGGATCCCAAATACATAAATCTATCCGTCTGAGTGGTGATACCCGACAGCCTGATGATGGCTTCTCTAGTGGATCTAGAGGTCTTCGGCTAAAACAAATAGAAGACTTCAGAAATTGACCTTCTGACCTGAAGCCTGGCAGTAGTTCTGTATAATAGAATGAAAGGAAGCCGCATTCTCAATAGAAGCTGGGCCAAGGAGGATACAGTCATCAGCAAACAGGAGGTGGGAAACAAAGGGCCCTTCAGAACCAGCTATAACTGGGGCAATCCGCCTGTCCTGCTGAGCCTGACGTAAAGCACGAGAAAGATCATCAGCAGCCAGGATGAACAACAAAGGAGATAAGGGGCAACCCTGCCTGAGACCAACACTAGAGTGGAAGAAATCAGTCGGGTTTCCATTGATGATTAGAGAAAAGGAGGGCTTGTGAATGCATGCCAAATCCATTCTATAAATAATTCATCAAACCCGAACTCCAGAGAGAGCGGTACAAAAAAACCCAGCTCATTCTATCATAAGCACGCTCCATATCGAGCTTAACAGCCATAAGACATCGTCTGACCGGAGCTCTATGAAGAGCATGCATGAACTCCTGAGCAATAAGAACATTGTCCGAAATAGACCTCCCTCTAATGAAAGCCCCCTGCTCCTCCGATATGAGACGAGGAATCACCAGACAAAGGCGGCGAGCTAAGAGACGAGCACAGATTTTATACAATGTAGTGCAGAGGCTAATGGGCCGAAAGTGCTGCGGAAGAGAAGCATCCACTCTCTTGGGCACCAAGGTAATGAAAGTTCGATTCCATTCAGAAGGAATGTGTCGATCTCGGAAAACATCCTGAATAGCTTGGACCACCTCCTGTCCAACAATATCCCAGTAGTGCCGAAAGAAAAAAGGCGGAAACCCGTCAGGCCCCGGGGCCTTATTCGGACCAAGCTCCCACAGGGCCGCCCTAATCTCGTCCGAAGAGATCGGTCTGACAAGCATATCATTGTCCAGAGAGGAAACCTTCCTAGAATCCGGAACCTGCATAACCGGGTCCCCATCACCAGAAGAGTCAGCCCATCGAGCCCGAAAAAAAAGAAGAAGGTCACTGATAGAGTGGAAATCCTCCCGAGTATGCCCCCCTTCATCAACAACCTCCGAATCCGATTGGCAGCTCTCCGCTTGAGAGTGGCCTGATGAAAGAATCTGGTGTTACGATCCCCATCACAAATCCACTGAGCCCTAGATCTCTGCCACCAATACATCTCCTGCTGCCGCAAAAGGGAGTGGTGCCGGGCCAGCAAATCCCTAAGGAAAGAGAGATCCGAGTCCGCCAAAAAACCTTCGTGATCCTCCTTAGTCTGAAGAATATTAATATCAGTTTCAACTTGCTCCACTTGTCTAACCAGATCCCCCACCTCATTCCTATTCCATCTGGATAGTCTGTGTCTGGCTATCTTAAACCGACGAGATAACCGATAGACAGCATTACCCCTAACTGGAATATGCCAGATCTGAGAAATAATAGAACGAGCAGCTGAAAGACCAGTCCAAAACTGCTCAAATCTAAACTGCTTCCGCATAATATGATCAGCCTCTGTAGAAATCAAAATAGGGCAATGATCAGAAGCAATCCTAGGAAGATGAGTGACAGTAACCATAGGGTATCTTTGGAGCCATTGGGGAGTGCCAAGGCTCTATCAAGTCTCTCCCATACTCGAGCAGACCCCTGCCGATTATTGCACCAAGTGAATTGGGATCCCGAATACCCCATATCCATAAGACCAGACGAGCCGATGAACGTCTGAATTCGTTGATATCAGCTGAGCCTGAAACCCGTCTGCCTCCACGTTTTTCATTAGCCTCAGTGATACAATTGAAATCCCCAGCAACAATAGACGGCACACCTTGAGCAAGGAGGGAAAGCAATTCAGACCAAAGAATTCTTCTCTCCCGATAGTCCGTGCTAGCATAAACAGCCGAAAGTAACCAAGGGGCAGAAGATCCCTCAGATATCATGAGACCGATATGCTGATTGCACTGATGAAAAGTATCAACCCTGACAGCAGAGGTGCGCCATATAGCCAAGATACCCCCCGACAGACCATCAGCCTCCACAGCATAAGATGACCAAGTGCGGGCAATCTGTCTACGAAAACGAAGAAGACTATCCCCCGAGAGTCTGGTCTCCAAGAGGACACATATATCAAAGTGGTGTAATTGCAATAATCTACTGAAGGAGGCTCGGAAAGAAGGCTTTCGAGCTCCTCTAACATTCCATAGTAAAATCTTCATTTATAGGATAGAGGAAGATGGGATCCCTCCTTGATCCTCTATCATATCACTATCAACAGGACCCCTATTCAACTGAGGGCCGTCGTCAGGCTTCAGTAAGATTGATCAGCATTCCATCCGAACCTGGATCAGACACTTCTAAGCAGGAAGACTGTGCCTGAGAAAAGGAACCAGGGCACCAATCCCATAGGTTCACCAATAGTATCAGCCAGTGAAGACCGGCCCCCCCAGCAGATTGGACCCTCACCGCATCCTGGGCACCAACCTGAACACACGGAACCTGATCCAATTGGCTTGGAGAGAAGCAACTCACTCTTCTTTTTGGAGAAGGAACTTTCCCTTTTCCCTTCCTCTTATCAGTTTTGGATAAAGTCCTAGGAGCCGGGAAAGCCTCCGGTCTAGCTCGCTTGAGGGGACCAGAGCATGCATCCCTACACCCCAACTGACCATCATCATGATCCACTGAATCTAAGGAGGAGAAGGGGTTTTGGTTGATAATTGAGTTCAATTCAGGATTCACTGAAATTATTATCTTAGAGGTGAAAGAACTAAAATGAATCTTATGAATAATCAAATGGTTGCTATATTGAAATTTTAGCATTGAAGTAGAAAAAATAAAACTGAAAAAGAGAGAAGTTATTATAACTGACTTGCTATATCCTGACACTACACTCTTATAAGCAAATGGAACCTCAAAATCTCATGGAGAATCAAATGATTGCGATAGAATTTTTTTCAGTAAAATATTAAAATAAACTAAAGAAGAAAGAGATTACTAGGTTGTCATGCCCTAGACCCAATATCAGGCTAGGGTGACAACCCACCGTGTGTCGGACACGCAAGGCGTCATAAAATTTTTCAACATAAAACACCATTATATAAAAATCGAGTCAAATACAATAATAAAAGTTTTGAGCTAACACCCTTACACACCATAATAATAAAGTCTGGGCATCAAGCCCTACACATATGTAATATTGGGGCTACAACAAAATAATGGTCTTGTTTTATTTAATAGAAGATCCATCACCTCACCAATCCATCTTCAACCACGTGGCTCTGATAAAAACATTATAAGAATTTTGTGAGCTTACACTCAGTAAGTAAGCCACGTTATACAGTCAAATCATAGCATCATAATAATCAATAAGCATATAAATAATTTGCATGCTTAAACACTCCACAAATACTCAAACATGCAATGTAAGTAAACCCACTGTTTATACCCTCAATGGTAACTGTAAATGTGACCCACGGCCCTGCAATATCTCAATAGTGCACCAACAGGCATCCCCCCTACTGAAAGGGTCGAAATACCCGGGTCACGCCATATCATAAACCACCAGAACACATACTCTATATGTGTGATGCCACAACGAACCAAGCAGAACACATCCTCTAGATGTGTGATGCCACCTCATAGAACTCAGAACACATCCTCTAGATGCGTGATGCCATCTCGAACCCAAGCAGAACACATCCTCTAGATGTGTGATGGCGTAAACAAGCAGAACACGTCCTCTAGACGTGTAGGTGGCATAAACAAGCAGAACACATCCTCTAGACGTGTAGGTGGCATAAACAAGCAGAACACGTCCTCTAGACGCGTGTGTGGTATGACATGATAAAGGAGAACCGCGGCGACACATAACAGTACCTCACATCACATGCACTCATCATATCAATATCAACTCTATATTGCATAAACAGTGGATTATACTTACTGAACAATTGCATGTAAATAATCACATCAATGTAATAATAACTACATCTCTCATGCATAGCATCCACATATGAAATCATAGCACATAAATACCACGTATTCATGATGTTTAGCCATTAACAGTTCTTCATGTCGCAATTCATAATTTAACATTCATATAATGAATTAAATACTGATAACTGGCTTACTTACCTCAGTACGCAATCCAACAGGTATAAATCAGCTATTCGGATGTCTGAGCACCTACAGGATCATTTACACAATTAATTTATTAGAATACGAATATTAAAATGACCCTTAGGATTTCTACCCAAACTAGTTCACGGGCCCTACTTTGGGCTCGAATATCTCCCACTATATATACCCAATGGGGAAGTAAAAATACCCTATGAAACTAGAATTCACCAAGATTCTAACCATATAAATATTTTCTAATCCCGGCCCGTTACAGGGCCCAAAATCTAGCCCAAAATCAGCTCACAGCACGGCCCAAAAGGCCCTGAACCGGCCGGCGCAGCCGCCCGGTTCAAACCCTTCTACCCGATCCTCTGTTTCACCGAACAGGGGACGGGCACTTAGCCGGCGGCTGGGGCCGCCGTCGGCCAATTGAGGATGGCCCGGCCGCCGGTGGCCGAGCCAGAGCTGGCCGCCGCCGCGGCCGCCAAACCTCCTCTCTCTCCCTCAATTTCTTTCGGCATCATCCACTCACCCGCGCGGCATGGAGCTGTGCCGGCGGCTCGGCCGACCGCCTTGGCCGGCCGGACCTCCACCGGACGCACGCCCGGCGCCGGTGGAGGCGATAGGCCAATGCTCGGCCCGGCGAGGCGGTGAGCACGCCGCCGGCCCGAACCAACCGGCGGAAGTTCGGCTTCCGCCACCGCGCGAGAGAAGGGCCAATTGGCCCTCTCTCTACTCTCTCTCCACCACCACCCCGCCGGACGCCTCCCCCGGCGCCGGCGGGGTCGCCGGCCAAGGCTCAGGCCCGGCGAGGCGGCGAGCACGCCGTCGGGCCTGAACCAAGGGAATCGACCGGGTTTCATGTCTCCCTCGCTCTCTCTCTCTGCCTCCCGCTGTCTCTCTCTCTCTCTCACGCTGTCTCTCTCTCTCTCTCTCAGTGGATCCGGGATTACCTGTTGATGGAAACGGATGCCAGGATGATGGAGGGAGCCTCCTCCTCCATCACATATTTAATCCCCCCAACGCACGCTTCGGTTTAAGGATCCGGGCAGACGAAGCGCTTCGCTGAGAGCGAAGCGTTGCACTGCACAGTACCAAGCCTGAACCTGGTTCACATGAACCGAAAACCGGGTACTACATAGTACCACTAATTTATCGTGTTTCTTATTTCTCTTAAAACCTCATATACTCATCTCAATGAGATTCATATTTCTATCAGCATGTTTTTTTAAAAAAAATTGAGAAGTATTTATAAAAACCTCTTTTTTTTTTTTTTTTTTTTTGAAGTGAGGTACTAGTTGAAATAGGCAAGACTTTACATCCTATGAAGAATCAAATACTTGCTATTTTAAATTTTAGTATTATAGTAAAATAAAACTAAAAAAAGAAAGATATTACATATCACTCTTAAAAATATCATATACTCCTCTCAAGGGGATTCCCCTTTCTATTGAGACATATATGCACTTTGAGAAATGGTTATAAGTATTTAAATAGGGCTCCTCTTTTTTTTAGATTAAGGAACTAATATATGTTAAAATAAGCCAAAGTGCCCTTAAATCTCATGGGAAATCATATATTTGCTATATTGAAATTTTAGTATTAAAATAGTAAAATGAAACTAAAAGATAGAGCGTACTAGCTATCATTGATTTGCTAAGTTTCTAATCACTTGTTTATGTCTTTTATCTTAAAACTAGGACGGGATATAAATATGAATAAATAACCTATTTATACACAAATATATACTCTAAAAGATCATTGAACTAATAAGTACTTCTTCCTACAAGCAACATATAGGATGATATTTAACTTGTAGATATCCAATAAGCTTAAAACTTTTAAATTCATTCATAGTTATATTAGAAAAGACAATTCAATGAACATTAATCTAATAGAAAGCTTTATAAGCATCAATATATAACAATTCTTTCATAATATCTAGGATCAAGTTAACTTTCTAATACAACTTAAATCATCCAAAATGAAGGTTAAATACATCAATAGGTTCAACTTATTTAGTAACCAACAAATGAAACTCCAAACTCTCTTGGATGGACATTAGATAGGAGATACCATCCACACTAATAATCAAGTCAAAGCCATTTGTCTAACTTTGTCTTAGATCAAAGAGTTAATCCCATCTTCAAAACTCTACATTGGAAAAGAGGCACATCAGGAGATGATTGAAGCTTAAAATTAATAAAACAACTCCAAAAATAATAAGATTGGTTCACAATCTACTACTATCAAGCATTTAGAGACAAGCACATCCCATAAGTATGTACCTACGAAGGACTTAATTTATATTGTGAGAATTTGGATCTTTTAAATCTCAATATGTTTAGGCTTCTTAACTACACCTCTGCCTAAAGATTTTTATGTCGATTAATTGATGTTGGACATTTCTAATACATTACACACACACACACACACACACAATTTTGGCTCTATTTTTATAAATCGATAATAATCAAGATATCAATTATTATAAGAAATTCATATTGAGAAATATTTTTTAATCATTTTAACTTTTAAATAGTCTTATGTAATTAATAAATCTAAAATCAATGTTTGCATGTTGCTGTTAGTATTAGCTTTGCCAATGCTAGCTACCAAAAATATTAGTGAGGATTTTGATGCTTTATCCTAATTTTCTTTAAATTTTCTAACCTTATATATTGGTCAAGACAATGATGCCAATGCATTGAGATTTAAAAGCCTTGGTCTCACCAATGCGGCTTTTCTTAGCTAGCTAGTGAAACCTCATCAAAATAAGATGGGTCTTATATTATTGAAACCATGCAGTATTGTTTCACCATCTCCACGAAATCAAACTTGAGCCTCGTGAGATGTGGTGGGATGGGCACAAGATAGTTGATTGGAAGAACCTCTTTTGAGTATTTTTTTTTGAATTATTATTATTATATTATGAACTAGATTATTCTTTCCATCCTTAAATTCGCATAGATCACATATCCGAAAAATGAAAAAGATAAAAAAATGAAATAGCTTTGAGATCTATATAAATTCAATGATAGAAAGAAGATATAAAGCTCATGTATAGCCAAGCCCGACTCATTATCATAACCGTCATCATTATTACGGCAAACTAAACTAGAAAAAGGTGTGAAAAAGATGAAAGTTCTAACAGGATCAAAGTAGAGGTAATCTGCGAGTTGGCGATCCAACTTTCATGTTGGCATTGTGACTTGATACTATTTATAAAGGTATTAAACGGGCTGGCATGAAATAGGCAAGTCCAACATAGCATGGCTACTATAGTAACCAAGTTATGCCTAGCATGTCATGTCGGCCGGGCCCCCCTTTGAGACTTATCAGCCATGCCGGCATGATAGCCTGCCATGGGTTAGCATGGCATAGTACGGCATGCGGGTCTCGATGGGTATTTTCAAAAAATATCCTTTCAAAAAAAGTCATAAACAACTAGTTTAGGGGTATTTTATCCAATTTCCAAAATACTCCTTTTTTAACTACCGTAAATGGCAAAGCTATTTTTGTTTTTTAATCAAGTTCCCTATTTGCCCTTCCCAAGGGTCATAAATTACTAGTTTTCATGGTTGTTCGGGGTTATTTAAAAGCTTTAAACTACTATAAATAGGTTCCAAACCTTCTCTTTCCTTCCGCACCAAATGCTTCTCATTTTTCTGCAAACATCTTAATCCTTCTAAGCTATTTAATTTCTTTTTACTTTCTAGTTACCTGTCATAATCTCTTTAGTTTCTATTTTACTCTCTATCCTTTATAGTCGATAATATCTCCTATTAATAACTCTTCCCTATCCCATGGTTAACAGTTTGAGTTGGATGTTAACATGAAGCATGAGGTATGCTAGTTGTCTCTAAACCCATTATTACTATCAGTGCCATATCGACTATTGGGTCTAGTTGTCTAAGATTAAACTCATGATTCTGAAGTTTGGTGCACTTTGACATTAAGAAAATTACCTACAAGGGACTTTATGTATCTGATAAAGTCTACATAAAAGATTCAATTACGATACTTTTAGAGAAATTAGTTGCCTAACCTATACTGTATCAGACAAAAGATGAAGATAAAAATTATAGGCTTTCTTTCGAATAGACAAAAGGTAAAGAAGAGGATCAAATAAGAGAGCAATGAAATGATGTGATCGCAATAATAAACTACTATCCCACATACAAACAAAGATATATATAATTTATTTTATTTAAATAATATTAAAAAATTAGATGGGCTGATACATAGGCCGACACATGGCTTAGGTTACAGGATGGCATGCAGGTCAGTTTGTGTGGCAAGTGAGCCGGTACAGCTCTGCGTGGCCCACTTGATAGACTATGCCGGATTGAAGCTCTCGTAGTAGATCGAGCCAGACCTCTAACCATACAATTCCTTTCCTCTATAAAAGTAAAAGAATTAAAAAATAGGCCAACAACCACGATGACTTAGACACTACTTAGACCAGGGAATTCAACGCTACTGGACAAGAGAAAAGGAAGAAAGAAGAAAAAAGAGATGACGACAGCGACTTGACACTGCTTAGAACGCTGGCCCTATCTGTTTGCTGGTAAGAAGAGCAGGGGATGGCCTTCTGATAGCACGTTTAAAAAATTCGAAGGAGATTATCCTTCGACATGAGAGACAAAAGCAAAATTTCATACATCTTCTTCCCTTTCCAGTAGGAACCAAGAGAGATGAGAAAGCCTCTCCCATTCTCCTAGCATCCATTTTCCTTCCCATAGACCATCTCTGCGAAAGATCTACTTCTAGATTTAGAGTTGACACTTTTAGCACCCTCCATTTCTATGATATTACGTCTTCAAGATCTTAGATCACAACAGTAATGACAAGAATATCTTGGTTGAGGAGCTAGGCTCTATGGTTTGCCATGTGATTCCCTTGACCACATAGGCCTTTTTTTTTAAGGACAAATTTATTTATTCAATTATAAAACCTTTATTAATAGTTGCAGGAAGTTTGAAAGAGAACATGGATAAATCTAGCAGGGAATGGAAGAGGAGCATTTTAGCTCCTCTAAGTATGCTTTTAACTCAACTGATAATGATCGGAATGTTGATCCATTTGAAAATAATTTTCAAGCATGGGGCGTTCATTTATTCCTTTCTCACATATCGTAGTTTGACTACAACTCTTTTCATGGCGCCCTTTGGTGTGCTCTTTGAGAGCTATGCTTCGGTTTCTTTCCTTAAAATCTTATTTAGCCATCCTGCTTTTAATTTAACAAGCATGTTGTTCTTTAATGTGTTAGGAAGATGATAAAGAAGTTGAGCTAGCCTGCAGTGTTGTGGATTTTCATCAATGCTGTGACTGGGTTTGTATTTTCTCCTCAATGTAGATGACATATCTTTTCCTTTTATCTCCTTCCCTCACTATTATCTTAGAAACTATATAAAAATGTAAAAATTTTCAAAGTTAACTTTTTTTTTTGGGGTTAGTATTTCTTAATTTTTTAAAAATTAACAGTACCATATTCTTTAAATGCCCTTATGCATCCCCATCATCCTATCTATAATATTTTTAGTTGAATTAATAATTGCTGCATTTTGGCATTGGTTGTGTTAAGGCTTTCGATTTTTTAATAAAAATAACTGATATGGATCTTCGTTTGGATTCCTCATTATTGATCTTAACTTATGGGTCAATCTCCTCTCTCTCATGAAGAGCAAAGTTTATATATCTCTCTCACACACACATATATATATATATATATGTATATAAAGACTTACCTATACATGCATATATTCTCATACGTACACATATATACATACATATGATGTGGATGTATGTATGTATGTATGTGCATGTCTATACCATATATATATATATGTATGTATGTATGTATGACATGAGGATATATCAAATAAATATATACATATAAATACATGCTAGATGTGTATATGTATAATATGCATACATATCTATAAATATAAATATATTGATTTGGTAACAGTGAGTGTGTATGTGTCACCACATATGAATGTAATTATACATAGTATGTGTATATATATATATGTATGTATGTATGTATGTATGTATGTATGCCTGCAACCAAGTGCTAAAGCTTTGAGTGAAAAAAATGATCGTTTGAAAGAAGTTTACCAGATCAGAAATGCTGAGTAGGCTAGGAAGAAAATATCATCTCTAAAAAACAAAAGCTTTCTATATGTATGCATGTACACTTTTATTGTGTTCAATATGTTTTTTATGACCTTATTAATTATGATACAGAATCACAATTGGGATTGGTTTCTATTATTATGGCCTGTGAGATGCATCTGCAACATACTCATCCTGTTTCTATAATTTGATTCCCATTGTCACATTCATGTTATCACTCCTTGTGAGGTGAGGTTCTCTTTTATTTTTTCTTTCGAAAGTATTGTAGTTATTGATTTAATGGGGCACTGCTTTGAGAACTTTTTATAGATAGCCTCTATCCCAAGTCCCATTACCTTTTGGAGCTAATGTTACAATCACCCTTCAGGATTGAGAAGCTGCAACTCGAAACTGGTGCTGGAAAACTAAGATCTTTGGTGCTCTTCTAAGTGGGGGAAGAGCCATATCACGCCCAAACCAATGTGGGATCCAGGGTGGCAACCCGCCGCATGTTTGGCATACAAGGCGTCCTGAAATATAATCCAATTTATTCAAGAAAGGATAATACCTCTATGTCATTCAGAGTCAATAACTTTAATACAAGCCATAATTATGAGTTCTAGGCTACATGCCAAAATACATAATTCAATGGGGTTACAACGAAGTATTGGATCTAAGTCATTCTGGTAGCTGCTCCAACTACCCCATATTCCCATCTTCAGTCCGTGGCTCTGAAAAACATTGTGAGATTTAAATGAGCTCACACTCAATAAGTAAGCCAACTATAATATAATGTAATTACTTCAAGCTTTTATCAACTCAAATTTTTCATAATAAACATATGTTAAACTTCCATATTTCAAATATATTTTATCATGTTATCAAAACATGCATCATATGCTCAAAATAATTTTGGAAGCAATTGCTATATATATAGCATTTCAAGAATATACAATTTCAGAACAAAACCACTGTACCACTGTAAATAGCATGTAAAAATGCATTTTATACCGATGTCTCACGGCCACACACTATGTACACAGAACACCCTCCTTCGGGTGTAACACCCCCTCGGGTGTATCCTCCATAAATATCCCCTAGGAGTCAGGGTCCTGGAACAAGCGTCATGAACTCATATCATATCATATCCTGCTACAGCACACCCTTAAAAGTGTGTGCTCTCCATATACCCCCTATAGAGATGGGTCCCGATGCCATGGCATATTATTGCCATATCCTGTCACAGCACACTCCTGGATGTGTGTTCTCCATATACCCCCTATGAAGTTGGGTTCGGTGCCAAGTGAGTCATGCAACATATCACATCATATCACATCATAGCGGACCATGGTGGGACATATTATCATATACATAAAGTATCATTTTCATGTCACATTTGCCAAATGACATATATCGTTGCAAAAATGCAATTCATATACTTTTCATAATTCCAGTGATTTAAACATGTCAAATGCACATGTATATTTATAAAACCTTTAGCAATCTCAAAGGTCGTGCCAATTGATCAGTTGTCCACATAGATACCCAATTATTTGCAAAATATAATAAATAATAAACTAATCATAGTAAATGATCATTTACAAATAATAATACCAATCCATTTTCTCATTTTTCAAATAATGCAATATATATCAATATAGCATTTAAATACATAATTTTCATATTTTAATAATTTATGAAAATTATGATAAATGACTTACTGACCTCTTGGCGCTAATCCGAAAATGTAATTTGGCTATTTAAGCACCTGGGTACCTACAGCATCAATTTCTACATTAAATCTCTAAAATTGGAATAATAAAGCATCCCCTAAGGTCTACCCAGTCTAATCCTGGGCCTAACTTTGGGCTCGAAATATCTCTCAATATATAAGTCCGAATGGGAAATAAAAATACCCCAAGAAACAAGAATCAACGCTAAATTGGGTCATATTTTTATTTCTCCGTTTCTGACCCAATACAGGGCCCAAAATGCAGTCCCAAAATGGCTCGTGAGCCGACCCAACAAGGCCTAAACCCCAAATGGCCCACAAGGGCCTACCAGTCATCCTCCTCCCGCCTCCCCTGTTTCACCTGAAACAGGGGAAGGACTGTGCCGGCAGCCAGGGCCACCGTCGGCCTCCCCCGGGGTGGCCCAACCGCCGCTGCGGCCGTCTCCCCTTCTCTCTCTTTCTCCTATTTTTCTCTCTTTCTCTCCTCATTCTTCCGTGCGGCACGAATTATGCCGGTGGTATGGCCGGCCACCATGGCCGGTCGAACCTCCACCGGACGCTGCCCCAGCATCGTGGAGGTCGCCGCTGGCAGCCCGGGCCCAGCGAGCCGATGGGCACTCCACCGGGCCCGAACCAAGCTGGACCGGCTTGGTTCCATAAGAAGGGAGGCCTGCCATGGCCACCGCTCAACCGCGGCTCTCTCTCTCTCTCTCTCTCTCTCTCGATGCTGGAGGGAGGTGAACATGGAGAAGGAGGGGTGCTCCCCCCTCCTTATATCCTGACGAGGGGAGGGTTAGCCCTCCCCTGTTCCCGTGTGAAGGGGGGCGCATCGCGCCCCCTTTCTTGACTGGCTGCGGCACCCCCTCCGCCCAGCCGTCAACAATGGCGGAGGAAGGGGCGGCGCCTCCCTTCCTCCATCAACAATGGCGGATCCTCACATGGTAAGGATCCAGGGGTTCACATTCTTCCCTCCTTATAAAAATTTCGGTCTCGAAATTGATGTACTTCATATACATTTAGAATCCAAAGCTTTGATCATATGATTAATCTTCTTTCCATTTACATATGCTTTGTTACAAATAATTGAGGATATTTCTCTTTAATTTTCTCCTCAAGTTCCCAAGTAGCTTCCCTCTCAAATGGTTATTCCATTGAATCTTGACATAGGGAATGCTACGTCGTCTTAAAACCCGATCCTTGCGGTCCACAATACACACAGGATGCTCTTCAATGTTAAATCCTTCCTTAACTGCATGGGTTCAAATTTATCATATGGCTGGGGTCAGAAATGTACCTCCTCAACCATAAAGATATGAAACACATTGAACACCCAAAGAGTAATGAAGGCGGTGCTAAGCTATAAGCCACCTCTTTATTTTGATCAAAATCTCAAATGGTCCAATGTATCGTACACTCAATTTACCTCTAACACAAATCTCATCACGCCATTGGTTAGTAAAACTTTCAATTGATCTTCAACCAAAAATGTCAAATCCTTCTTTTTGACATCAATATAATTTCTCTATTAACTCTAAGCTACATGAAGCTGCTTCAAATAACGATACTTTTCATAGTTGCTAAACCAGCTCAGCATCCAAAATTTTCTCTTAACTTTATCCCAACACGAAGGAGATCTACACCTCATATTGTAAAAAACTCAAATGGGTCCATTAGTATTGGCTCAGTAACCTTTATAAGAAGCAATTTTATTGAGGGTAAGATGCTATCTCAAGCACATCCTAAATCCATCACCAGGCTTGCAACATTTCCTCTAAAAATTAAATGGTTCTTTCAGACTATCCGCCAAGCCTTATAAAAAAAATCCTCCATTGGAAAAAAAATGAGTCTAATGGATTCAGACTTAATTTAATCAGTTTACCATTGCACCGGATATAAGATAGTCTTCTTCAAGTGCTCTGCAACTTCTAAATATGCCATTAATCATTACGACACTTATTTTTAATTTTTGATTAAATCATTATAACATACTTGGTTTCAGTCTTGAATACTTCAAGCTAACATCAATGAGCATTAAGGTAATAACTCAGACATCTTTCATATTATCATAATTAACTAATTCAATTCCTTTGAATATCTCAAAGTAACCTCACTGATCTAGCTCAGATGGGATGCATGGCTTATAAGGTCTATAGAGATTGAAGATGCACTTACCACCCAAAAGATACATTTAGAAAATTATAGTAATCTCTCTTTGATTTGAAAGTGATATTAGATGTATCCTCAGCCATCTTCCATAATTGATCAAAAATAAAATCATCTCCCTCCTCTTTCCTTGAAAAGATTCAAGCCACTTATGGCTGATTAACAATTTATCCATTCTGGGTAAAAATACCTACCTAGAACCACGAAGAGAGGCATGGTAAGTAGGCATGATAGTTAGTGTTCTATCATCTTGATTCAGGAATCTAGCAACCGATGCAAATCCTTATGAAATTCTTTATCAGTGAAATTTATTTTATTCTTATCACTGCTAAGAATCTTTCACTTGCTACCTTCAAAACATTTGAATATTCATAACCAAAATCAATCCCAATGATTCGTAGGGTCTACATAACCTTAATCGTCTCAAAACTCGAGATCTTATATTCTTCCTAAATAATCCATTGTGACACTATGTAGTCAACCATTTCAATAATATCAGTATCAATCATCTTCATAACCAATAATCCTTGAACATGCAATTTTAATAATGCAAGTCCTTTTAGTAAAATCCACTATATATATATCCGCATTCAAATTCAGATTTAATAATTTAAAATTCAAATATCTACTAAATCAAAATATGAAAATGTCACATTGTCATTAATTGCAACTTCCAACTGTTGCATAATATTCCATTTATTCATCTACCTTGTATTGCATATTAAATTAAAGTCTCATGTACCCATGTTCTCTAAGGGTCTAAAACTATTGTTGGCTATTCCCAACCAAGCCTACGTAGCCAGAACCTTCAGGAGTCACTTAGTCTCCCGGCTGGCCAGGGTCACTAAACCAGAAGCCCTCATCATGTCATTGACTTCTTGTGTGACAGGGTATTATTAATTTCTACCAGGGCTAAAGTCCAGTCAACATCTTTATAGACTTCTAAATTTTAGGCTCTCAAAACACATTTACTTAAAATCATCTTAGAGATATTACCCTTCCAGTGTCATTCTACTACTTTGCCTAGTGTCATCATATGTTTGTCCCTAAGGTCAAACCTAGGCTCTGATACCATAAAAGCTGTCATGCCCCAGACCCAATGTGGGATCCAAGGGTGGCAACCCGCCGCATGCCTGGCATGCAAGGCGTCCTGAAATATAATCCAATTTATTCAAGAAAGGATAATACCTCTATGTCATTCAGAGTCAATAACTTTAATACAAGCCATAATTATGAGTTCTAGGCTACATGCCAAAATACATAATTCAATGGGGTTACAACGAAGTATTGGATCTAAGTTACTCTGATAGCTGCTCCAACTACCCCATATTCCCATCTTCAGTTGTGGCTCTAAAAAACATTGTGAGATTTAAATGAGCTCACACTCAATAAGTAAGCCAACTATAATATAATATAATTACTTCAAGCTTTTATCAACTCAAATTTTTCATAATAAACATCTGTCAAACTTCCATGTTTCAAATACATTTTATCATGTTATCAAAACATGCATCATATGCTCAAAATAATTTTGGAAGCAATTGCTATATATATAGCATTTCAAGAATATACAATTTCAGAACAAAACCACTGTACCACTGTAAATAGCATATAAAAATGCATTTTTATACCGATGTTTCACGGCCACACACTATGTACACAGAACACCCCCCTCAGGTGTAACACCCCCCTCGGGTGTATCCTCCATAAATATCCCCTAAGAGTCAGGGTCCTGGAACCAGCGTCATGAACTCACATCATATCATATCCTGCTACAGCACACCCTTAAAAGTGTGTGCTATCCATATACCCCTTATGGAGATGGGCCCCAGTGCCATGTGGTATAATATTGTCATATCATATCACAACACACCTTCTAGGTGTATTCTCCATATACCCTCCTATGGAGTTGGATCCCAGTGTCAAGTGAGTCATGCAACATATCACATCATATCATCATAGCGGACCATGGTGGGACATATTATCATATACACAAAGTATCATTTTCATGTCACATTTGCCAAATGACATGTATCGTTGCAAAAATGCAATTCATATACTTTTCATAATTATAGTGATTTAAACATATCAAATGCACATGTATATTTATAAAATCTTTAGCAATCTCAAAGGTCGTGCCAATTGATCAGTTGTCCACATAAATATCCAATTATTTGCAAAATATAATAAATAATAAACTAATCATAGTAAATGCTCATTTGCAAATAATAATACTAATCCATTTTTTCATTTTTCAAATAATGCAATATATATCAATATAGCATTTAAATACATAATTTTTATATTTTAATAATTTATGAAAATTATGATAAATGACTTACTTACCTCCTGGTGCTAATCAAAAAATGTAATTCAGCTATTTAAGCGCCTGGGTACCTACAGCATCAATTTCCATAATTAAATCTCTAAAATTGGAATAATAAAGCATCCCCTAAGGTCTACCCAGTCTAATCCTGGGCCTAACTTTGGGCTCGAATATCTCTCAATATATAAGCCCAAATGGAGAAATAAAAAATACCCCAAGAAATTAGAATCAACGCCGAATCGGGCTATATTTTTATTTTTCCGTTCTCGATCCAATACATGCCCAAAATGCAGCCCAAAGCGGCTCATGAGCCGGCCCAACAGGGCCCAAACCCCAAACGGCCCACAAGGGCCCACCAGTCATCCTACTCCCACCTCCCCTGTTTCACCCGAAACAGGGGAAGGACTGTGCCGGCGGCCAAGGCTGCCGCCGGCCTCCCCCCGGGTGGCCCGGCCGCCGATGATCGGCCCGAAGCCGGCCGCCACCGCGACCGTCTCCCCTTCTCTCTCTTTCTCCCTATTTTTCTCTCTTTCTCTCCTCATTCTTCGTACAGCACGAATCATGCTGGTGGCACGGCCGACCACCATGGTCGGCTGGACCTCCATCGGACGCTGCCCCAGCACCGGTGGAGGTCGCCGCTGGCAGCCCGGGCCCAACAAGCCGGTGGGCACTCCGCCGGGCCCGAACCAAGCCATGGACCGGCTTGGTTCCATAAGAAGGGAGGCCTGCCATGGCCACTGCTCGACCGCGGCTCTCTCTCTCTCTCGATGCTGGAGGGGAGGTGAATATGGAGAAGGAGGGGTGCTCCCCCCCCTCCTTATATCCTGACGAGGGGAGGGTTAGCCCTCCCTGTTCCCGTGTGAAGGGGGCGTCTCGACGCCCCCTTTCTTGATTGGCTGCGGCGCCCCCTCCGCCCAGCCGTCAACAATGGCGAAGGAAGGGGCGGCGCCTCCCTTCCTCCGTCAACAATGATGGATCCTCACATGGTGAGGATCCGGGGGTTCACAAGCCATAGTCATCACTCTATACAAAGAAAAAGAGTTATACTCCAGTACAAGCGTGGGCCAAGGATTCAAAATGAGAAAGGAGAACATCACTGGAAGCGTGGGACATTGTTTTTGATTGGCAGCTGCTTGAGTGATGCCTTTTGGTACCTTGGACAGGTATGTTCTTATTGCACTCGCCACTCACAAACTTCTTAAATCTAAATCAGCTAAGCTGTCAAAAAATTACTTTTATTATAGTCATAGCGACCATGGTAATCGTTTTTAAGGGCCTCTCTTCCATCACATATCTACATGACCGTTATCCTCCTAATATCTCATCATATACAAAGCAATTTAGCTTTTATCTTATTATAATGATTATTATGTGATGAGAATGGTAGCTTTTTTTTTAACATGTTCTTGGTCCAGCAAAATAAACTTTTCAAATTGAAAACTTCATGCCATCTGTTTTTTATCAAAAAAAAAAGTGAGAAATGAGACAAGAAAATAACATCATTAGTGTTTTTGTTCTAATGACTGTATCCCCTTTTAATAACTAATAATGTAATCAAGTGGCAGAAGCAAATGTCTGAACCACCTGTTTAAAGGTGGTATTGAAGGTTTCTTTCTAGTTGAGGGTGTGTAGGCAAGGAATTCCAAAAATGCCAGTTTAGAAGATGGGAAATAACCATATTACTGTTACAACAGAGCTTTTCATTGGTCTACAACAAACATAAATCTAAAGTAATCCTAGATGAATAAAGGTGCAAATGAGACACCACTAATTTTTTTTTCAGAAGGCCCATGTCGACTTGAGTGGGTCACTGAACCTATCATGCAAGTATATATGATGCACACATCATATGTTGGTTTTGTGCAATGCCTTCCCTGATGCAAGTTATGTTTTGTGGCATAATTTTATGGTATACCTCCATGTCTAATTTGCAGAAATAAACTAAAAAGCCCTGTTAATATAAATATTCATTCGCACTACAAATTGGTTAGGTGCTATCATGTCCCAAGATATCTGTCAAATGCGTGCATTTTATACAAATATTGCATTGCTGCTAAAAGAATCATTTAGAGCTAGCCAACAATTTGCTATTTGCTAGCAGTGGCCTTAATCATCAGTAGTATGGATGCAGCCTTCTGGGAATGGTTTTAATTATTGGAGGGCTCGGTGCATATCTTTGGGGGAAGGCAAATGA
Source organism: Calamus simplicifolius (assembly GCA_900491605.1). NCBI lineage: Eukaryota > Viridiplantae > Streptophyta > Magnoliopsida > Arecales > Arecaceae > Calamus > Calamus simplicifolius. The sequence goes on along the minus strand of UESW01001602.1, from coordinate 187,388 downwards.
GTCTTCAGCATTGGAGAGCAAGAACTCACAAGAAATTTCATATCAAGCCACAAAAGAAAATCTGTAAGGGCAATAAGGTACGCTTTTAAAGCTTGTATTCAACTTATTTTTACCTCATTTAGCTTATGGCAGATGGTGGCTTGCAGGTGATGGGTCAGGGGCCCACACCTGTCTCCAAGATACCATTTGATGTGGCTGATGTAGCCACGAGGGTAATTATGGCAAAATCCAAATCTTAAGGCGGCTCCGCTCCGGCATCTTCAAGTCGGCCAAGTCGGCCCCGACCTTCCTGGTCGGCTTCGCTCGGCCCCGACATCTCCAAGTCGGCCGAGTCGGCCCCGACCTTCCCTGGTCGGCCCCGCTCGGCCCCGGCATCTTCAAGTCGGCCAAGTCGGCTCCGACCTTTCCTGGTCGGCCCCGCTCGGCCCTGGCATCTCCAAGCTAGCCAAGTCGGTCCCGACCTTCCCTGGTCGGTCCCGCTCGGCCCCGGCATCTCCAAGGCGGCCAGGGCCGACCTTCCCTGGTCGGTCCCGCTCGGCCCCGGCATCTCCAAGGGGGCCAAGTCAGCCCGACCTTCCCTGGTCGGCCCCACTCGGCCCCGGCATCTCCGAGTCGGTCGAGTCGGCCCTGACCTTCCCTGGTCGGCCCCGTTCGGCCCCAGCATCTTCAAGTCGGCCAAGTCGGCCCCGACCTTCCCGGGTCGGCCCCGCTCGGCCCCGGCATCTCCAAGTCGGCCCCGACTTTTCCTGGTCGGCCCCGGTATCTCCGAGTCGGTCGAGTTGGCCCCGACCTTCCTTGGTCGGCCCGCTCTGGCATCTTCAGGTCAGCCGAGTCGGTCCTGCTCGGCCTCGACGCCCTCCGGAGGGTCAAGGTTGTCTCAAGTCGGCCCCAGAACGGTCCTAGATGTTCACGCCGCTGTCCTTCTAACCCGCGCCACCTGGCATCCCTAGGCCCAACTATCCATAGGTCACGCTGCTGATGGGACTGGACTTAACTACCTGTCAGCCCCACTGACTGATGGGACATAGCTCACCAACCGTCGTTTTTCCCTCTCTGATGGGATAGGACCCACCAACCAGCCCAAATTCACGCAACCCCATAAATCCCGTGGACATTCCTTTCTTACGGAACTCCACATGGTTGTGCAGGTGTCAACCCCTATAAAGGGTAAGTCCACTCAGAAACAAGGTACGCAAACTCATATGCTCGCTACCCTGATACTCAAAAAGGGACTCCCCTCTTTCTGAGGACTCATTTTTTCTTTCCAGAGCTCGTCTGAGCTCTCCCTCAGCTGTGACCCCAGTTACTGACTTGAGCGTTGGAGGGTTCCCACCGGAGCACCCCTCCGGTCTTGGGACTTTTTGCAGGCCATCCGATCAGGCGTGAGACCATGGATTAAGCAGCTCTCTTCTCCCGACGTTCAAGACTAGTGATCAGGCGTGGGAATGGTTTAGAGCTAGCCAACAATTTGCTATTTGCTAGCAGTGGCCTTAATCATCAGTAGTATGGATGCAGCCTTCTGGGAATGGTTTTAATTATTGGAGGGCTCGCTGCACATCTTTGAGGGAAGGCAAATGAATCTTCAGCATTGGAGAGCAAGAACTCACAAGAAATTTCATATCAAGCCAAAAAGAAAATCTGTAAGGGCAATAGGTACGCTTTTAAAGCTTGTATTCAACTTATTTTTACCTCATTTAGCTTATGGCAGATGGTGGCTTGCAGGTGATGGGTCAGGGGCCCACACCTGTCTCCAAGATACCATTCAAGATTTTAAGTTATTTACTTGTTTTATGTTAAAACAATATAGTGATGCTATAGACCTATCAATGACTGATGAAGACTGTTGATCTCTCTATGTAAATCTTTGGTTCTGCTTGCATATTAGCTTTACATGACACTTTTAACTAGCTTATGTGGATTTAAATCTATGACACCCATGCATCCTTGGAGCACCCAAATCTACTACTCCCCTTCACTAAACTGGGCTAACACTAAGTTGTTGCTGTGGATTTAATGTCGTCAAAAGTCAAAGTGGTGATATGTTGAGAAATTCTCAGATAGATCTTGTTGCCGCCGGGATCCGTCCTCCGACTCGTGCGCGATCGATCTCCTGGGGCGGATCTGCACAGAAGTCCTCACGCGAGAGGCATTGGGGGTGGCCCTCCGCGGAAGACCCTCCGACGCTCAAGTCAGTGGGGGGATCGGTGATCAACAGAAAATGGGGAGGTGGATCTCTACGGGAAGTCTCTCCAGGGGTGGCCGATCGAAAGCTCTAGGAGGGAGCGCCGATGAGCAGCTGGGGAGAGTGAGAGAGTAAGAGTGAGAGTGAGCGCATACCTGAGAGAATCTGGGAGTATCGTATTTATAGGCTATCACCTGGATCCTGAGCGCCTTCTGGAAGGTTCACAGGTTGTTGGGATACGGAGATGAACCGAATCGGGCCGTTGTGGGGCCGGTAGGATCCGTATCTTGTTCGTTAGGGGATCGACGGCTAGGAGAGCTCCTTGATGGCTTGAGATCTGGTAGGTGCGTAGGTCCCAGGTAGCCATATTAGGTTCTAGACCACTCCTCAATATGATTCCTTGCCTGGGATGCTGTTATGATAGGCCTAGGCTCTCCCGCGTCAGGTTCCGCGGAGGTGAGTATTGGATCGTGGATCGCTCAGTAAAGCTGAGCTATAGGTGGCTCGAAAAAAGCGAGCCATGGGAGGCTTGGGGAAACCGAGTTATGGAAGTTTGGGGAAACCGAGCTACAAGAGGCTCGGGGAGCCGAGCTATGGAAGCCCGGAGAAAGCCGAGCTATGGAAGCCCGGGGAGGCCGAGCTACAGGAAGCTTGGGGAGCCGAGCTACAGGAAGCTCGGGAGAGGCGAGCTATGGAACCTCGGGAAGGCCGGCCAAGCTATGGAAGCTCGGGGAAGACGAACCAGGGGAGGTTCGGGGAGGACGAGCTACAGGAAGCTCGGGAGGACCGAGCTATGGAAGCTCGAGGAGGCCGAGCTACAGGAAGCTCAGGAGGACCGAGCTATGGAAGCTCGGGGAGGATGAACCAGGGGAGGTTCGGGGAGGCCGAGCTACAGGAAGCTCAGAAGGACCGAGCTACAGGAAGCTCGAGAGGTCACGCGATCCGATGGATCACATTAGCTTAGCTTATCCTTGGGGACATATCATAACGGGCAGAGGGATGGGGTCGGCCTTAGCCTCCTTGCACGACTATCAATGCAATAACGATTTTACCCCCTAACACATGCCCCCCACTCCCTAGTTCAAAGCGTAGGTTCGGGTGTAGGGAGTATAGGCTTGGGTGGCGTGATCTGCATTTGGGGATGCGTATTTGATTGCCTTTGCGATGATGCCCTCAATTAATGCCGTGGGGCCATCTTGCCTTTTCGAGACGGATCCGTCATTCCTTAGGAGCGAAGGTAGCGGCTGGGGAGACGCCACGTGGGAAATCTTGACCTTCACGGCGCCCGCAGCGACAATTCCGGACGCCTAGGTTAGGACGCCCCATCCTCACCCTGAGATGGTTTCGATTGGCAAAAAGGAGTTATGGCGGCACTACTTTATTTGTAGAGCCCCTTCCGTTCTCCTTCGAAGAACTTCGTCTTCTTGCTCTCGCTGCGATTCTGCTCGTTGTCTCTTGCGATCGAGGACATGGTGAGCCCAAGCGACCAGGTTTTGGAGGTGACCCTGGCTGATCTGGAGCGGATGCGTCGCTTGTACAAGATCCCTCCGGACGTCATCTTGTTGGTTCCGGCGGCGGAGGATAGAGTGACGTCCGGCTTAGAGGATGGAAAGTTCTGCTATGAGGAGAGCTTGAGGGCAGGCCTCCGGTTCGCCCTTCATCCGTTGGTGCGGGAGGTGATGAGGTTCTACAACATATGTTTCACCATGGTGGCCCCCAACAGTTGGCGCAACCTCATCGGGTTCATCTCGTTGTGCAAGCGCCTTAGGGTGACAGCGACCCTCTCACTATTAAGGGTGTGTTTCAATATGGTCTCCGGAAGGGCCTCAGAATGGCCTTACATCGGTCCCCGGAGATCTTTCAAGATGATATCGGACAACCCTTCGTCGATAATGGAGTGGAAGTCGCGGTTCCTCATAGTCAGGGGGAACACTGGTTTGGATTTCCTTGGGTCTGGGGGCAGTACGTGAAGGATCCGGAAGCACACCCGGAATTGACTGATTCGGAGAAGAGGGATTTGGTTGTGCTGTGCAGCAGTCAGGCGCTCCCAGCTAGCGTTCTCTTATCGGAGGATGCTCTTTTCGCTGTCGGGTTAAGTCCCGTCGATCCTCGCGGTGAGTATTATCCCATAGCTGACAATCCAGTGTGGCTTCATCTTTGATTTCTGTGTGAGCTAATGAGCGAATCGTATTGCTCCTACAGCCGAAAAGTTGGCGTTCGCAGACCAGATGAGGGAGGAGCTAGGAAAGCTTCGTAGGAGATCTGGTTCTGGTAGCAAGCCTCGGTCCGAGAAGAGGCTTCGCCCTTCCAGTTCCCGCTCCAGGGGGACCGGGAGAGATGGTGACAGTCGGCGCTCTTCATCGCCGTAGGCCGAAACTGCCAGAGTTCTGGCGGTGCCTGATCTTTCGGCGGCGGAGGAGGATCTGTCCAGGCGTGAAGATCGGGAAGTCGCGGTGGTTTTGAAGGAGGCTGCTGAGGTTTCCTCCCCCCGTCGTCGTTTTGTCTGATGATGGCGAAGGGGAAATGTCGGTTGGCCTGGGGGCTCCCGCAGGTGAGGCGGTTGGTCTCCCTCATTGGGGGCCGATGGTTTGGCGAAGTCACAGGAGAAAGTGGGGGCAGCCTCTGCTTCCATCGAGGTAGGGGAAGAGGATGCGTCTGCTAAGGACCGGCTTGGGCCATCGATGGGGGAGCCAACGGGCGATGAGGAGATGGCCGAACCTGCGGGACCGGTGACCGAACTTCGCGGGGGCTCTCTGGTGAGGGGCCTCCCGCCAAAGAACAGGGGCTCCGGAGGGAGCATAAGTTTCTGAAGGGCCTGTCGTGGGCAGGGAAATCTTGGGGAGACGGAAGCAGAAGAAGAAGAAGAGGAAGGAGAAGAGGGAGGAGAAGGAGGGGAGCCGGCGAGCAAAGGGGATGCTTCGGCCGGGGCCTTCCTTGTTGGAGCCGAAACGTCTGAGGCTTCCCAAGCGAGGGCCCTGGCGGCGGAAGCCGGGCTGTCAAGAAGCTCGTGGGTCGCGGGAGTTCTGGATGGTTCCCTGAGGGCATACTTCCATTCGCGTGACCCGGAAGTAAGCGCCAGGTTCTCCGCTCTGATACGGTCCGCATTCCAGGGAGAGGAGAGTTCTTCAATTGGAGGGGGTTACCTGGAAGACCTTGTCAAGGTGGCTTTCTGTAGTGCTGGGGTGCCAAACGAGGCTTTCCTCCTCCCCGAGATTGATGACCTTGCTCTTACAAGGATCGCGACAGACTATGCATCTCGGGTAAGTTATCGCACCGAGGTTGGCTCTTTGGTTAGTTAGCTCGGCTATCTTTTATGTGTGTCATGCTTTTTTCGCAGAGCGCCCTGATCATGAGAGCATTGAAATGGCGCTTGCATCTGGCGGTTGGAGCTTGGACCCGGGCCTGCTATGAGGCTGATCTTTCAAGGAGAGGGCGGAGTCGACTGAGAAACTTTCTCGAGCCCTGGTGACCCTTCAGAGGGAGCTCGGGGAGGCTTGCAGAATTCTTGCAGTTGAGAGGGAGAGAGCCCCCCGACTCGCTGCACAGGTTGGTGAGCTCCAGCGGGAGCTTGAGGAGGCCAACAGGATCCCAACTTACTATTCAGATTGGCGAGCTTCAAGGCTTCCGTGAGCAATCCGAGAAGGCTAATTTGGAGCTTGCTCAGGTCAGGGCGGAACATGAAGGCAAGGTTAAGTTCATGCAGCTATGCTTTGATAAGAGGTGGGACCAGCTGAAAGCTAGTCACGCTGAAGATAAGGCCGGCTGGAGTAAAAAGCTCGAGGAGGAAGAGCGCAAATGCCGGCGGCAGCAGAACCACCTCACTTGCCTAAGCAAGGAGCTTGCCGATATACATGATCGGCTAAAGTGGTCGGATGAACGTGCTGCCCGACTGTCAAATGAGGTCGACTTTGCCCGTCAGGAAGTTGGAGATACCCAGACCCGGGTGGACGAGCTAAAAGAGAACCTTCGCCAGAGCCAGTCGGCCAGGTCTAGGGCTCTCAACAGGGTTCATGTGCTAGAGGGCGAGTTAGCCCGGCGGGAGGATCAGGTATGGCCTTATTGGATCCATTCATTTTGACCTTTGATTTCTGCTTTATCGGCCTTTTTCCTGCAGATGCATAAGATGAGGCAGGAATTCCAGAGATGATTGGAGGCGTTCGGAGAGGAGGCGGCCTTGAGGCATCGAAGAATCTCCAAACTGGAGAAGCAATTAAACGAGGCAAGTGTGCGGGCCTCTTCGGTGGTGAAGGAGTACAAGAAATCCACCGAGTTCACCGACGAACGTAGGGCGGCCTGTGCCGATGCATTTCAGCTGGGTGAAGATAAGGCAAGGGCCAAGGTTGCCCAGGCTTACCCAGACCTGGACCTGTCGTGCCTAGATGCTGAACATTATGAAGCTTACACCCCGGCGGTCGAGGAGGACGAATATGGAGAAATATCTGATGTTGACCTCGATGCCATCCTGGGAATTGATGCGACCGCCGACGTATCTCGTCGTAGCACCTTCGAGAAGGGAGAGCCAAGCAACGCCCCTGCTGATGCGGCTGCTGGAGATGCTAGGGTTGATCCCAAGTCTTGACCCTTTTGGGGGCCATATGTGTTTTCTTTCCTCTCTTTTGTTTTGTAATTCGACCGGAGATCAATAAATAAATTGGCCATTTTCCATTTGTTTGTCTTCCCTGAATGGTTCCTTGTCTTGAGTTTTGGCGAAATACCCTGGTAGAGGCTAAGGCGTGGGGGCTATCTTGATGAAAAGGTCGGACGTCAACACAGCCCGGTGTGAGACGATTTAACTTGGCTCAGGCCGAATGACATGGTGGTTTAACAAAATTCGAAGAACGAGATAGCCTTTTCGGGGCTGAAGGGCGAAGTAGCTCGGCTGGGGCCGAAGGACAAAGTAGCTCGGCTGGGAGCGGATACTTCAATTGGTTTTTGAAGTATAGGAACAGCTCTGGCCCCACAAGAAGGGGGGGTTAGGTGATGCCTAGACCTTACGCGCAATTAGACTGGGGGTTTGTTCTCGAAGAACGCATGGCGTCCGCACCCCTTAATTGTTTTGTCAGTGCTCTGTCTCTTCTCAGGCGAGTCGATTTTCGTTTTGCCGAAATGGATGATATAGCTTTGATGCCAGTAAAAAGCTGCCTTGGAACCTTCCGGGAGGCCTTTATTGTGCTGGTCTTTTCCCACGCGGGTTGTTTCGGCGTACGATGCAGGTATTCGTCCGCCATTGAAGGATGTCATTTTCGTAGGATGATCCCCTGGATCTGTTAGTTTCCGTAGGATCGGCGGGCGATTTCTTCGTTCGACAACCATGATTCGGGATCAAAGGAAATCTTTGCGTGCGTCATGGTTTAGGTGATGGGCTTGCCACGCGGTGGGGCGCTGCTTTCGTCCTGGGAGGACACGTGGCGACATGGGTTAGGTGCTTTGAATCTCGGGGCTTCCGGCTTTGATAGCTGTTCCTGGTTCATTTCTGTCTATAAAAAGGGGGGAAGAGGGGTCGTGTTAGGCCATCCTCAAAGTTTCCTTCGCTGTTGGAGTTTCCACCTTGCTCATTTCTCTGGCGTTGCGAGCGGGAGGGTCGAGCTTTCCTTTCATAAGCCTTTCTCCTCCAAATAGTTGGGGCGATGAAGGAGCCGCTGAAGAGTGGCTCACCCTTAGGGGATAAGCCCCGAAGATCATATGGAGAGCGCACATGTTGGGGAGATTGTTGAGAAATTGTTGCCCCAATTTTATTGATTTTGATGATTACCAAAAGCCATGAGTATATTAAAAGATGCAATGAATTTATTTACATGAGCAATGAATTTATTTCTCAGAATCAATGAGTATGTTAAGTATGACTATAATCAATTGGAAAGTAGCTTCAAGCTCCATGTTTAAGCTTTCAAAAAGAAATTTTTATACTTCATATTTCAATCAATGAGTTTTTGGAACATATCTTGAATTGATTCTTAATGTCAAATTTATTATATTCAAGTCAAAAATTGATTTAAAATTAATCTGAACGAATTTCAAAGTCAATCAGAAAATTCTCTGATTTTTGATACGTTCCGGAGCCGACTCTAGAGTTTCAGAGTCGACTCCACTCAGTATACAGAGATTCCTGATTTTCTCGAGTCGACCCCTGTAATTTCAAGAGTCGACCCCCGATATTGTCGAGCCGACTCCATGACTGTGAGAGTCGACTCTGCTCAGACTCCAGAGAGTTATTTTTCTGAGCACTTCTCGAGTCGACCCCTTGCTTTTCATGAGTCGACCCCCGACTGTCAGGAGCCGACACCTTATTTTTCTTGAGTCGACCCCTTAACTATCTGAATGTTTCTATTTTTGGCATCGCGTCTTTGAGCCGACTCGCCTAAAGTTGGAGCCGACTCCAACAAATCTGGGCGTGATTTTTCTGAATGCCAACTCAGCGCCAACGGTAATATTTTTCAATAACGGCTATATTTCTTTGTTTCTAACGGCTATATTTTTGCAGAGTCTATAAATAGAGAGGCCGTTTTCAAATCAAAAGATATACATATATAGATCAAGAGAGAAAAAGAAAAATCTTTCAGAAAGAGGAAAAACAGAGCGTCATTTGAAAAATCCGAGATTCAAAAATAGAGTGAAAGAGAAGGAGTGAAATCAAAGGAGACTTCATCTGTGCTCAAGTTCATCAATCCAAGAAAGTCTAGAAGAAAATCCAAGAGGAATTCAAGATCAAATCAAGAGATTTTCAACATTCAAAGAAAGGGAGAAAAAGTTCAAATCAACTCCAACATTCAATCCGTGAAGAATCTGAGCTGAGGCCTGATTCCACACTTCAAAGGAGTTGAGGAAAAGAAGAAAAGAAGAAAAGCCTGCACTCAAATCTGAATCTAAACAGGCTTCTAAACTTTGCTTTTATTTGAAATATCTGCTCAAAAGGAGCTGTTTTGTACTAAACTCATATTTTATCTTGTGGTTTGCTAATTCAATCAGTGGATTGAATTAGTGGAGGTAGTTTACCTCGGCACAAGCTAAGGATAGCTTGTGTGTTGGGTTTTGTGCTGGTGAGCCCGTGTAAAACTGGCTGGGTTCGTTGTGATCCCGGAAAACAAGTTTGGGTTGTGAGCTTGTAAAACAACTCGACTGTAATCTAGGAGATTATAGTGTGGACCCAAGTGGAGCTTGGGAGTGGACGTAGGTGTTGGATACACCGAACCACTATAAAATCTTTGTGTTTGCCGTGTTTATTTGTCTCTCTCTCTCTGCTATTGTGCTTTAACTTGAATTAATTGTGTATATCCTCTCATCAATAGTTTAAATTGTTTTAAAAGGCTTAATTTTTAAAGTACCCAATTCACCCCCCCTCTTGGGTTGCCATCTGGGCCAACAATTGGTATCAGAGCTTGTGCTCATTTGTTTTTGATTGATCACACGATCAAGAGCGAAAGATCCAAATGGCAACACAAGCCAGCTCGAGTTTTGCTGAGGGCCATTCCACAAATAGACCACCCTTATTTAATGGTTCCAACTATTCATATTGGAAAGCAAGAATGAGGATATTCATTCAAGCTTCAGATTATGAATTGTGGAGTATCATAATTAATGGACCTAGTACACCCACACACTTAGTTGATGGCTCTATAGTTCCTAAGCCCGAAAGGGATTGGAATAAAAATGATAGGAAGATGGCTCAGCTTAATGCAAAAGCCATGAATGTTTTATATTGTTCTCTTGATGCTAATGAATTTAATCGTATCTCTACCTGTAATTTGCTAAAGAGATATGGGATAGATTAGAGGTTACCCATGAGGGAACCAACCAAGTTAAAGAATCTAAGATTAATATACTGTGCATAAATATGAATTGTTTAGCATGGAACAATCTGAAACCATAACATGCATGTATGCTAGATTTACTGATATTGTTAATGGTCTGAAGAGTCTTGGAAAAACCTATACTAATGCTGATTTGGTTCGCAAAATTCTTAGGTCACTACCAAGATCATGGGAAGCCAAAATGACAGCCATTCAAGAAGCCAAAGATCTAAACACTTTACCTTTGGAAGAGCTTCTTGGATCCCTTATGACCCATGAATTGACAATGAAGCAACATGTGGAGGAGGATAGCAAAAGGAAGAAGACAATTGCCCTCAAGGCTGCAGAAGTTGAAGATAGCAGCAGCGATGATGAGGATGATAATGAAGACACAGCTCTTCTAGCAAGAAAATTTAAGAAATTTATGAGGAGAAAGAAACCCTTCCACAAAAAGAAATTTGGAAATAAGATGGAAGGAGAAAAGGAAAAAGATAAGGACAAGGACAAAGAGAAAGACCCCTTGATCTGTTATGAATGTAAGAAACCGGGGCATTATAGATATGATTGTCCACAATTGAAAAAGACTTTCAAGAAAAAGAAGAAAGCGTATGTTGCAACTTGGAGCGACAATGATGAATCTTCTTCCGAAGAAGAAGAACAAAAAAGGTTGCCAACATTTGTTTTATGGCGAACGACGATGACGAGGTAAGTTCTGAAAACCCTTGTGATGATTTTGCTTTTGATGAATTATTTGAAGCCTTCAATGAACTTTAGATGATTTTAAAATTTTGAAAAAGAAATATAAATCTCTGAAAACTGAAAACATAAACTTAATTAGAGAGAAAAATGAAGTGATGCTTGCAATTAAATATTTAAAAGGTAAAAAGGAGATGTTTCTTAAAGAAAAGGATGATTTTACTCATGAAATCAATACTAAAATCTGAAAACGAAAATCTATAAAAGATTTGAAAAAGCAAATACAAACTCTATCTTTGGGAAATGAACAGCATATTGTAGAAAATGAATTTCTAAAGAAAGAAGTTAAAAAATACAAAGATATTGATAAATTCACCTTAAGTTCTACTAAACTAAACATGATTTTAGAAAGTCAAAAAGCAGTTTTTGATAAAGCTGGATTAGGATATAATACATTAGAAAACAAAAATCTTTGAAGAGCATTTTTGTACGTGCTAGCCAAAGTAACATCACTTGTTTTAAATGCAATTTAAAAGGGCATAAATCGTTTGAATGTAATTTACAAAAACCAAATAAGAATTTAAATTTTAAAGGGAAGAAAATATGGGTTCCAAAAGGAACAATATTTGTTGCTACTAACCATGAAGGACCCAAGAAAGCTTGGGTACCTAAACATAAAGTCTGATTTTATTGCAGGAATGTCTTGTGGCCAAAAGATCAAAGAGAAAGTGGTATCTTGATAGTGGCTGCTCAAGACATATGACGGGTGACAAAGAAGAATTTATCACCCTTGAAGAAAAGAAAGGAGGAGTTGTTACGTTCGGTGATAATGGTAAAGGTCAGATAATGGGCCTTGGTAAAATTCGTATAATTCCATCCACTTTTATAGATAATGTACTTTATGTTGATGGTTTGAAGCATAACTTAATTAGTATAAGCCAATTGTGCGATAAAGATTTTAAAGTATCATTTGAAACGTCTTTCTGCACAGTATCTAATTCCATTGATAATAGCATTGTATTTACTGGTTATAGACATGGCAATGTTTACTTGGTTGATCTAGATAAATTATCTATGAGTAATTATTGCTTAATTGCTGATAATGCTAATATGAATGAAATTGGATGGTTATGGCATCGTAGATTAGGTCATGCAAGCACACACCTAATTTCAAAACTAATTAAAATGGACTTAGTTAAAGGTTACCTAAAATAGATTTTGAAAATAACAAAATATGTGCATGTCAATTTGAAAAACAAACAAGAAGTTCTTTCAAATCTAAAAATGTTGTTTCAACTTTTAGGCCATTAGAGCTACTTCACATGGACCTTTTTGGACCAACTAGAACCACAAGTCTAGGATGAAAGAAATATGGTCTTGTGATTGTAGATGATTACTCTAGATACACTTGGGTATTGTTGTTAGCTCACAAAGATGAGACTTTCTCGATATTCCTGAAATTCTTTAAGAAAGTCACAAATGAGAAAAATACTACCATAGTGTCTCTAAGAAGTGATCATAGAACTGAATTTGAAAATCACATATTTGAAAATTTTTATGCTGAAAATAGTATTAATCATAATTTTTCTGCACCTAGGACCCCACAACAAAATGGTGTTGTAGAAAAGAAAAAGGACTTTAGAAGACATGGCCCGTACCATGCTATGTGAAAGCAACCTACCAAAGTACTTTTGGGCGGAAGCTATAAACACGGCATGCTACATTTTAAATAGAGCCCTAATAAGACCAATACTTAAGAAAACACCTTATGAACTATGGCAAAATAGAAAACCTAATATTAGATATTTTCATGCATTTGGTTGTAAATGTTTTGTTCATAATAATGGTAAAAACAATTTAGGCAAATTTGATGCTAAATCTGATGAAGGAATATTCTTAGGATATTCAACAACTAGTAAAGCATATAGAGTATTTAACAAGAAAACTTTAGTTGTTGAAGAATTCATTCATGTAGTTTTTGATGAATCTTTAGCAACTAGTTCCAAAAAGTTTGATGATGAGGAAGATACAAACATAATTGGAAAGATCTTGAAAAAATTAAATATTGATGTATCTTCAGATCATGAGCAAGAGGCTGAAGATAATGATTCACCTAAGGATGATGATACTGACACTAATCATAATGATATAGATCTTCCTAGAGATTGGAGATATGCTTATAGTCACCCTAAGGAATTGATTATAGGTGATCCATCTCAAGGAATAAGAACTAGATCATCTATGAGAAATATTAGTAACCATCTTGCATTTGTATCACAAATTGAACCTAAAACTATTGAAGAAGCTGAAAAAGATAATAATTGGATGTTAGCTATGCAAGAAGAATTAAATCAATTTACTAGAAATAATGTATGGACTTAGTAGAAAGACCTAAAGATCATTCTGTTATAGGATCAAAATGGGTATTTAGAAATAAACTAGATTAAAATGGCATAGTAATTAGAAACAAAGCTAGATTAGTTGCAAAAGGATATAATCAAGAAGAAGGTATTGATTTTGATGAAACCTTTGCACCAGTAGCTAGATTAGAAGCCATTAGACTATTACTTGCATTTGCATGTCACATGAATTTCAACTTATTTCAAATGGATGTAAAGAGTGCTTTTTTTAAATGGATTTATAAATGAAGAAGTGTATGTAGAACAACCAGGTTTTGAAGATCACGAATTTTCAAATCACGTTTTTAAATTGCACAAAGCATTATATGGTTTGAAACAAGCACCTAGAGCATGGTATGATAGATTAAGTAAATTCTTAATTGAAAATGATTTTATAAGAGGAATGTATAAAACATTATTTTTGAAAGAAAAAGTAAAGATTTATTAGTAGTTCAAATATACGTTGATGATATTATTTTGGTGCTGCTAACAATCTTCTATGTCAGAATTTGCTAAGTTGATGCAGGGTGAGTTTGAAATGAGCATTGTTGGCCCAGATGGCAACCCAAGAGGGGGGGGGTGAATTGGGTTCTTTAAAAAATTAGTCCTTTTTAAATAGTTTGCTTGAGATTAATGAGGGCAAATGCAAGATAACTATAAAGTGCAGTGAGTAAGATAGAGATAGATAAAGAGACAATGAGACACTGCAAACACCCAAGATTTTATAGTGGTTCGGTGTATTCAACACCTACGTCCACTCCCAAGATTCACTTGGGTCCACACTATAATCTCTCTAGATTACAGCTGAGTTGTTTTCCAAGCCACAACTCAAACTTGGTTTTACCGGGTGCACAACGAACCCAGCTGGTTTTACTCGGGCTTACCAGCACAAAACCCTACACGTTGTTTTTCACGGGCTCACAACTAACCCAAGCTAAACAAGCTTAACCGAGGTAAAAACTACCTCCTCTTAGTTTCATCCCCCAGATTGAACTAGGCAAAATAAGATAATATTGTGTGTGAATACAAAGCTCCTCAATGAGCAATATACAAATTAATAACAAGGTTTAGAAAAGCCTAATTTGAAGATTGGTTGGCTTTTGAGCTTTTCTCCTTTTCTTCTTTTCTTCTTCTCCTTGCTGGATTGAATCAAGCCTCAGCTCCGATCTTCGTGTTGAAGCAGTTGAGAAGGGTTTGAAAAGCAAGAAACGAATCCTTTCTCAAGTTGGGAAATCCTCCAAGACTTGATTTTGACGCTTTGGATTCCTCTTGAGCTTTTGGAGTGGAGTAGATTTGAGCTAGAAGGTTTTTCTTTCAAGATTCAAGCTCTCAGATTTTTTGAAATGGAATTTGTCTATCTCAGATTTTTTTAGATTTTTCCGTTCTTTTTCGTCATTTTTTTTTTTAACAATAGACTCCCCTTTTTATAGATTTCTTTTACACCTCTTTTGGAATAAAACTATCCGTGGAGTGTACATTGCATCAAATATATCCGTTAAAAATGAATAAAAATAGAAAAGTTACCGTTTAGAGCTGATCTGGCAACTTCATTTTTCGTTCCAGATGGGTTGGAGTCGACTCTAACTTTCTGGAGTCGGCTCAGCTCGAGGCGTTTTAAAATGATATTCCTGGAGTCGTCTCTGGCTTTTCTGGGTCGACAAGATGCTTTTTCCGGAGTCGACTCTAACTTACCCGGCGTCGACTCTAGGTTGGAGCCAGAAAAATTGACTTTCTGCTCCGTCTGTGAGAGTCGACTCTCACAGTCTCGGAGTCGACTCTAATGACCCGTGCCAGTTCCGGAGTTGGCTCTGTGATTCTCGGAGTCGACTCTAATGTCTGCAATTCTACCTAGACATTAGAT
>UESW01001602.1:128306-166512 GCA_900491605.1 Calamus simplicifolius | reverse complement strand
CAAAGAAAGCAAGGGGATATGAAGTTGGAATGAAGAAGAAAAGAAGCTTGAAGAGAAGAGGAAGAACACGCTCAGCTTGGAGAAGAAAAGGTGATGCACGGCTTGGAGAAGAGTGGAAATGGAAGCAAGAAGGATTTAAGTGGTGGCTGGTTCCTATCTCCATTTTTGGAATGCCAATAATGCAAAGTTTGTATTCCAAAATC
Source organism: Calamus simplicifolius (assembly GCA_900491605.1). Classification (NCBI taxonomy): domain Eukaryota; kingdom Viridiplantae; phylum Streptophyta; class Magnoliopsida; order Arecales; family Arecaceae; genus Calamus; species Calamus simplicifolius. The sequence continues at coordinate 166,309 of UESW01001602.1, read as the reverse complement.
GGAAAAGTAGAAGACCGATTATCAAAAAGTGGAATACCAAAATATGAAAACCAGTAGACCAACTAAAATACCAAAAAAAATTTATGTTCATTCATTACATCATTCGAAATAATTTAAAATTGATCTAATAAAAATATTAAAAATAAGGAATATGAAGATCAAACAGTTGCGATTAATATGACATAAACTTCATGCAATCATAATGAGTATAGGTATGTATAAAAATTAAACAATCATGATGACTCATTTTAGCATCTATTTGATATAATTTGAAATTCATAAAGCATGCAAAGCAAGTAATAATCTAATAGCTTCTAGTCTAGCAACAGGAGCATAAGTTTCATCAAAATCAATTCCTTCTTCCTGACAATAACCTTTAGCTACTAGTCTTGCTTTATTTCTAATAATATTACCATGCTCATCCAACTTGATTCTAAATATCCATTTAGTCCTATTGCTGCCAAGTCATGTTCCTCCAATGCCGGAAGACGGAGTTCCTTCTCCTCAAATAAGCTCCTGCAAGAAAGTCTCCAGAGACTGATTGCCCTGGTGGGGACCCTTCAATGCTCAAGTAAGCGACTTGGGAACAGTGAAGAAAGAGAGCTAATAGGAAATAGCTTGAGAGCTTGAGTTCAAATCCCTTTCTCATTGTGAGTGTGGGTTCTTATACCTGTTCGAAGATCCCCTTTTCTGCTTTTTAGAAGGTAGCAAATCCCGATGTGTCGTTGTCCGATAGCGGACAGGTGGCCAGGCTGACATTGATAGGTCGCAACCGACACTGGGCATGTCAGAGGCATCTCGCACCATAAATCACCTATCAGGTATGGCATGGCAGGTGGTAGGTGGGTCTAGTCATGTCAGGCATGCGCCGTTATGGGTAGAGAACATGCGCAGATGCAGATGTTTAGTGGGCCACATGGCAGCTGCGGATAGTTGGTGGACCATGTGGTAGTGTCAGGTGGCTCGAGATAGGGAACACCTGAGGTTCAAGGCCAAGGGGACCCGAGGTCCAAGAGGACCTGCACTTGGGGGCCGAAGGGACGAAGTCCGAGGCTAAGGGGACATTAGGTCCGAGGCCAAGGGGACTCCAGGTTCGAGGTCAAGGGGACATGAGGTCCGAGACTGAGGGGACTCCAAGTTCGAGGCCAAGGGGACATGATGTCTGAGGCCGAAGGACTCCAGGTTCGAGGCCAAGGAGACATGAGGTCCGAGGCCGAGCGAACTCCAGGTCCGAGGCTGAGAGGACATGAGGTCCGAGGCCGAGGGGACTTTAGGTCTAGGGCCGAGGGGACTCTAGGTCCGGGGCCGAGGGGACATGAGGTCCGAGGCCGAGGAGACTCCAGGTCTGAGGCCGAGGGGACATGAGGTCCGAGGGGATCTCAAAGGCCGAGGCAGGGGTTCTGTCAGCTGCTTCCTTCGTTATCCTTAACGCGGCTTGATAAGCCATATCAGATGCCCTCTCACCCCTAAGACAAAGTGGGCCCACCTCTGCAAGGCGAAAGGAGCGTATGCTTCCAGGTGGCTGATCTCAATGTCCTGCCATTCGCAAAGGGGCACATGTCCTTGGGTGTAGCGATGCCTTTGTGCGGGCGACTTGGGTGCTGAAGCGTCACCGCCTCTGCCAACCGTCAGATCTGTAGAGATCTGTCTCGAAACGAGAGTGTCCTCTCGGAACCCATGAAAAGCAACTACCATCCTCGCCATCATGATGCTGATGCCAACGATGCCTCACGACTGGCCGAAGGTGGAGCATCCCTCGTGTCGGGCACCTGCCGAGGCGACACCGCCTATAGCGAGGGTCCGCGTGGCCGGTCGGGTAAGGTGGGACGATTTAAAACTGATAAGTCAAGGGAAAGCTTCGAATCTTGTCATTCTGTTTTGAGATTGTCTTCTTCCTCCAGCTCCCCCGTCTTCGTCTTCCTCCCGAGAACCCATTCCTGCTGCTCTTCTTTTTCGTTTCAGGTCAGTTCTTTGATCATTTTCAGCTCCATTTCTAGTTTTCATGGCTTCTTCTCCATCCTAGTCCTCCTCCACCGCTCCTGAGGATCGTATTTCCTCCTCGGGGCTTTGAGTCTCTCCATCTCCTGCACCTTCCTGGTCCTCCTCCTTCACCCCCTAAGGATCATGCTCCTCTTGCTCAACGGCGAGTCGCCGGCCGAGCTCCTACCAAGAGTCGCTCGACAGCCGCCGTCACCTTCTCAAGGGTGAAGGTGGAATCCCCAACGAGGACTGCCTCCATGGTAACGGGCCAAGATCTAGCTAATATACGGGCCTATTACCAGATTCCTAGAGAAATAGGATTGTTCCTTCCAACTCCCGATGATAGGGTAGTTTCCTCTCGACCTGATAGAATTGTCGTCTATGAGGTCTCTCTTAGGATAGGTCTCCGCCTACCCTACCACCCCTTCTTCCTTAACCTCGACCGGTACTCCTTAACCCCTGCCCAGTTGGTTTCGAACTCCATTCGGACCATCTATGGTTTCATAGTGCTCTGCCACTTCCACGACATCGAGCTCAGGATCTTCCTCTTTTGGTGTTTTTACACCCTTCGGCAATAGTCTGGCGGGTGGCTATTCTAGCCTCGGCCTGACCAAGCCCTAAAACTTGGCCTGCCCTCATCTGTTAAGGGATGGAAATCCCATTTCTTTTTCGCCGATATAGAGGGAGTGAAATCGAGGTGGGAGGACCCGGACCTGAGGCCGAACAAGGATGCGTCGGTGGCCCAGGGGGACAGGGAAGCACTCGGGCAGCTTCTAACGGCCGAGATCCCCTGATGCAATCAACTTCTGTCGGAGGACAACCTCTGGCTCGCGGGCTCTCTTCCCGCAGCAGTGAGTGGCTGCAAATTCCCGACCCTTAGCCTGCTTCTATTTTCTTTTCTCTCTCATTTTTTTTTACTAAGTCTGACCGATGACTTGTGCAATGATGAAGATTCCAGTCCAAGCCATCATAAAGGCTGTGACAAAGAGGAAGAGGGCCTCTGAGGGCGCCGAGGGGCCGAGCGAGAGGCAACGGACCCAGGCCCCGAGCTGGCCCTTGGCACGGTCACCCCCACCCCCAGAGCACGAATAGCCAACACCCGGTCCCACCATTGACCTAATGGCCGACACTCCACCAAAAGGAGCAAGAGCCGAGGGGACCACGACGATGGTAGAGCTCGCTGTCCCGATCGTTGGGTCAGCATAGGTGGAGGCGGAGCCAAGCTTGGGCGAGGGCCCCTCGGCTACAGCAGGGCCGGTGGGTAAGGAAGCACCAACGGCCCCCAGCCTAGCACCCGCAGCGCCTGAGCCAGCCGAGGCCGTCGAGGGAGGCAAGGTCGGGGCAATTCCCTCAAGGCCTTCAGTGATGAATCACGGCTGCCGGGCAGAGTGACTCATCGCCCAACTCATTATGCCTGAGTTCCAGGACAAACTTAGCCAGTTGGGGGCCTCAACCTTCTTCAAGGAGGCCTTTGTGGCACTCGTCCGGGTAAGTACTTTGCATGACTTGGTTTTTAGTATCCGATTGGCTCTGTACTAACCTACTTTTTGATGTAGTCGACGAACTCCTTGGTGACCACAAGGGAGGTCATCAACTAGGGGGATGCTGTCCTCCACAAGGCTCGGCGGAAGGCCTCTGAGGCTCGAGCCCAAGCCGAGAGGGTGGAGGAGGCCACGGAGGCAGCCGAATGCCGGGCGGCAGCCAAGCCCGAACATGCTCGAGCGGCCCTAGACCAACTGGGGGAGGCCATGGGGGCCGTCACCGCCAGGGACTACCGAATCAATGCCCTTGCCACTGAAATAAAGGTGGCCGAGGAGAGGGTGGAGAAGGATGAGGAGACGGCAAGGAGGTCGGACTCCCGCACCACAGAGGGGGAGGCCAAGGCCCATGAGGCGGAAGCTGTTGTAGCTATCGTCGAGGAGAGGGCAGCTGCCGCCGACAAGAAGGCTGCAGAAGCTGTGGTCAACTTTCGCAAGTCTACCAGCTTCACGGACGAGCTAGCCGAAGCCTCTGTGGATGTCTATCTCTAGGGATTTCATGATTACAGGGAGAAGGTGGCTAGAGTCCTCGGTCTTCCAAACATCATGGACATCGAGTCAGACGAGGTGTCCGAGGAGGCGCCATCCAAAGGTGGGCTTGCGGCAGCCAACCCCTAACTCCCCTTTTTCTTTCCTTTTTCTGTATTGAAGTCCGACTTGGTTGGCATTTTGTAAACACTTAAGTAATGAATATTCTTTTTGAAATCGGCCTTTCATTCACTTAGTGTAGTAACTTTCCTTTCAGCTCACCATCGTCGGACCCTTGGGTTGCGTCGGCACTGGGGATAGTGTCCATATGCTCACCATGAGCAAATCAATGAATTTTCTATATAGGGCCAGACCTAGTTGGGGCGCTGAGTTTAGACTTAGAGCTTCCCTTGGTGAACCCAAGGTCGATGCATAGGTATGATCCTCGCGGTGAGCCTGCAGTGCCGAGTAGCCGTCGGGACTCCAGAGCATTCCAAAATCGTTCCTCGGCGTCAAGCTGACCTTGTACTTCCTGCACTAACCGAGATAGGGCCTTGGTGCTGACCTAGCCTCGGGCTTTCAGGTGCCGATGGTACATCGGTCTTGAAGTGCCGAGCTGGCCTCGGGCATTTGGATGTCGATGGCACATCGGTCTTGAAGTGCCGAGATGGCCTCGGCTTTCGGTGCCGATGGTACATTGGGCTTGAAGTGCCAAGCTAGCCTTGGGATTTCGATGCTGATGGTACATTGGGCTTAAAGTGCCAAGCTAGCCTCAGGCTTTCGATGCCGATGGTACATTGGTCTTGAAGTGTCAAGCTGGTCTCAGGCTTTCGGTGCCGATGGTATATTGGGCTTAGTGCCAACCGGAGTCGGGCTTTCGGTGCCGATGGTACATCGGCCTTGAAGTGTCGAGCTGGCCTTGGGCTTTCAGGTGCTAATGGTACATCGGTCTTGAAGTGCCGAGCTGGCCTTGGGCTTTCAGGTGCCGATGTTACATCTGTCTTGAAGTGCTGAGCTAGCCTTGGGCTTTCGGTGCTAATGGTACATTGGGCTTAAAGTGTCGAGCTAGCCTCGGGCTTTCGGTGTCGATGGTACATCGGGCTTGAAGTGCCGAGCTGGCCTTGACTTTCGGTAATGATGGTACATCGGTCTTGAAGTGCCGAGCTGGCCTAGAGCTTTCGATGCCGATGGTACATCGGGCTCAATGCCAACTAGAGTCAAGCTTTTAGTGCCGATGGTACATCGGTCTTGAAGTATCAAGTTGGCCTCGGGCTTTCAGGTGCTAATGGTACATCGATCTTGAAGTACCGAGCTAGCCTCGGGCTTTCGGTGCCGAAGGTACATCGGTCTTGAAGTGTAGAGTTGGCCTCGGGCTTTCGGTGCCGATGGTACATCGGTCTTGAAGTATCGAACTGGCCTTGGACTTTCGATACCGATGGTACATCGGTCTTGAAGTGCCGAGCTGGCCTTAGGCTTTCAGGTGCCGATGGTACATCGGTCTTGAAGTACCGAGCTGGCCTTGGGCTTTCGTTGCATATGGTACATCGATCTTGAAGTGCCGAGCTGGCCTTGGGCTTTCAGGTGCCGATGGTACATCGATCTTGAAGTGCCAAGCTAGCCTCTGGTTTTCGATGCCGATGGTACATCAGGCTTGAAGTGCTGAGCTGGCCTTGGGCTTTGGCTGGAAAGGTGAGTTACTCGAAACACATTTTTATTAATATAAAATACGGGACTGGTGAGTCTAGGAGAATGCAAATACCTAACCCAATGTAAAAAAGGGGTATATTTCTGGTAGTACCGACAAAGGTTGTCAGAGTTCCAGGTCTGAGGGAGCAACTTTCATCCAGCCCTTCGATTTGGTACACTCCATGGTGGAGGACTTCGTTGACTCGATAGGGTCCTTCCCAATTTGGTGACAGCTTGCCTCCTTCTGTCGGTTTCGAGACTTCAATCCATCTGAGGACTAGGTCTTCCAGCTAGAATGTTCTGGGGCGGACACGAGCATTGTAATACCCGGTGATTTGCTGTCGATAGGCAGCCATCCGGAATTGCGCTCGGTCGTGCACCTCTTCCATAAGGTCAAGGTTGGCTTGCAGCTGACTCGAGTTGTCCTCCTCATCGCACGACTCTGTTCGGGGACTTGGGATGCCGATCTCCATAGGAATGACAGCCTCGGACCCAAAGACAAGGCTAAAGGGAGTCTTCCCCATGGGAGCCCGCGGCGTCATGTGGTAGGCCCACAGCACGTTAGGGAGTTTCTCCACCCATCTTCCTTTGAAGTCATCCAGCCGCGCCATGGCCCCTGAGTCCCTGGAGGATGATACGGTTTGTCACCTCGGCTGGTCTGTTGGTCTGGGGGTGACCGACAGAGGTGAACCATTCATGGATGCCCAGCTCGGTGCAGAATCTTCTGAAGGGTGCATTGTCGAACTGCTGACCGTTGTCGGTGATGAGGGTACGCGGTAGCCCGAACCGGCAAATTATAGACTTTCAGAAGAAGGATATTACCTTGCCTTCGGTGATCTTAGCTAGCACCTCAGCCTCGATCCATTTGGTGAAGTGGTCGACAGCTACTAGCAAAAACTTACGCTGGCCATAGGCCAAGGGAAATGGTCCAAGGATATCCATCCCCAACTGGGCAAAAGGTCAGGGGGCCGGCAGGAAGCTCAGCTAAGAAGTCGGTTGCCACTGGATGTTGGCATATCGCTGGCAGCTGTCATACTTTTGAACTAGCTCTACAACGTCCTCCTTCATCGTTAGCCAGTAGTATCCTTGACACAGTGCTTTGTATGCAGTGTCCTGCCCCCCAGATGACTCCCACAAATGCCCTCATGGACTTCTCGCATGATGTAATCAGCTTCCGTGGGGCCAACACACTTGAGAACTGGGTATGAGAAGGACCTTCGATAGAGTCAGCCGTCCATTATCAAAAACTTAGGGGCTCATTGCTAGAGCAGTCTGGCTTCAGCAGGGTTCTCGGGGAGGGTGCCATCAATGAGGTACCTGATGTATGCATCCATCCAAGAGGGCTCATGCGCGACCGGTAGGGCCTCCTTTGCGGCTTTGATACTCAGGACCTCTAGATGCTCCACATACATCCTCCCCAAGGCCTCGTTGACCGAAGTAGCCAAACGGGACAGTGCATCAGCTCTGGCATTCTCTCCCATGGGAATGTAACTGACACGAAGTAGGCAAAAAGGGAGGCCTGGGATTGGACCTTACTCAGGTAACAGGACATGTTATGATCTTGGGACTCGTACTCTCCCGTGACTTTCCTGGAGACAAGCTGAGAGTCAGTGAAGGCTCTGAGGTGCCTTGCTCCGAGCTCCCCAGCTAGCTTCATTCCCACCAACAAGGCTTCATACTCCGCTTGATTGTTGGTGGTGGAAAAAAAAACGGAGAGCATACTCCACCGCCTCTCCATCAGGGCTCGCGAGAATGAGCCCGACTCCACTTTCTTGGGAGTTAGATGCACCGTCTACGTGAAGGATCTAGTCCTCCTCTCCTACTTCTGCCGCCATGGGGGACTCCAAGTGTGGTTCTTCCTCGGCCTAGGTGTACTCAACCAGGAAGTCGGCTAACACCTAGGACTTCATTGCTGACCTTGGCCGGATGGACAGGTCAAATTCTTCCAGCTTGGTGGCCCACTTTGCCAGTCGATCGGAGGTGTCAGGACGGGACAGGATCATCCGGAGGGGTTGGTCCGTGAGCACCATAATTGGATGGGCTTAGAAATAAGGCCTGAAATGCTGGGCGAAGATGATCAGGGCAAAGATGATCTTTTTAGTTCTAGAATACCTGGTCTCCGCATCATGAAGCACCTTACTGGTATAGTAAACTGGCTTCTGCATCCCGTCGGCATCCATGCAAACAAGCATGGAGTTGACGGCCTTGGAGGAGGCTGCAAGGTAGAGAAAGAGGTCCTCCCTGCCCCTCGGCTTGGACAGCAATGGTGGAGTGGATAAAAACTCCTTCAGCTCCTCAAAGGCTTTCTGACACTTCTTTGTCCCCTCGAAACCATTAATTTGGATAAGAAACTATGTTGCCCAAATCTAGCAACCCAAGAGGGAAGGGGTGAATTGGATTTCATAAAAATTTAATCGGCTATCAAGTATGTGCACTTATATTCTTTTAAAATGAATATCATATAGTAAAGTGAATCTAATACACAATCAATCACAAAAAATATATCACAATCAAACATATAATATTTATAGTGGTTCGATGCCAACCTTATACTTACATCCACTCTCCAAGAACACCTTGGGTATTTCCACTAATCACCGCTAGCCAACCTAGTTAGCAACACTTAATTCGGGCACAAGTAAGCCTTACAAATATAAATCTGGGTAGATCTCTATCCAATCACATTTTACAACTGTAAAACAAATCAAAGCATAAGTAATAGAATGTTTAATACAATAAGCTCCTAGATATGAGCAGATTTAAATAATAGAAATTCTTATCAACTTGAAAAGCTAATCTCGAAGTTGCTTCTTTCTTTAATAAATGTAGCAGCACAATAGAAGCCTTCAATATAGCTTTGAATGCTCTTCAATGAGGGTAGATGGAGCTTTAAGATCACTTGTAGAATCAGCAATAAATGAACTCCGGTGGGTTGAAAATAATCAAAACAATACTCCAATAATTCTCTAACAAATATCTCTTTCAAATGATTTTTCTCTCAATATTTTCTACTGATATTTTTTAATTTTTCCTTTTCAAAATCACTATCACACTAAAATAATGTTCATCTTCACTATTTATAACATGAATCATCAAGATAAAGCCATTGTAAAATAGAGGGGAGAGTGAGAGAGAGAGAGAGAGAGGAAGCTTGGATGAACCAGCCAAGAGAGCCATGAGTAAAAATCCCAAAATGGTGGCAAGAGGTAAAGTGGCATTCCAAATTACAAGAACTGGCATCCCAACATTTGAAAATTGGAAGGAGCTAGCCATTAGACAAGAAATTGGTATGCCAAGAAGCAAAATCGGTATGCTAAAATTCAAAATTGATTTGCTAACTTGAGTGCTAGAAAAAACAACAGAGAACCGAATAAAATCGGTATGCCAAAATTTAAAATCGGTATGCCAAAATTTATAACCAGAAATACAACAGAACCATGTAAAAAATTAGAATGCCAAAAGCATAAAGTAGGTATGCTAATATTTGTAATCAGGAAGACAACAGAACCATGCAGAAAGTTAGAATGCCAAAGCATAAAGTCGGTATGCCAATATTTGTAACCAGAAAGACATCAGAGAGCTCCAAAGAATTAGCATGCCAAAAATCTCAACTAGCATGCCAAAACGAAAAAGTCAGGGAACTAACCGTGAGCTCCAAAAGAAGGAACATGCCAACTTAATAAGTACCAAGAAGCTACCTATATCATGATAAAATATAGGCAAGCTAAGCAAGCCTAGCAGGCATCCGTCGGAAGGCAAACCGAAGGCAATCCGAATACAAACCAAAGGCAACAAAATCTGGTTTTTCAAATCAAAGATTGATAACCCAAGATTTAAGTATTAAGCATCCAATCCGAAGGCAATAGAATCTGGTATTCCAAATCAAAAATTGGTAACCCAAGATTCCAGCATTAAGCATCCCATCCGAAAGCAATAGAATCTGGTATTCTGAATCAAAGATTGGTAACCCAAGATTCAAGCATTAAGCATCCAATCCGAAGGCAATATAATCTGGTATTCCAAATCAAAGATTGGTAACCCAATATTCAAGCATTAAGCATCCAATTCGAAGGCAAACCAAATATAGATAGTTTAAGAACATGATTCGGTGAAGATTCAAAATATCATAGAATTATAAAAAAAATTATAAGATAATTGAATCCAGTTCAAGACAATGCAAATATAATTAAACTTGAAGGTCATTTTATCAAATGAACCGTATTACCTTATATTATGAATCACAATATACCTGGGATAAATGAAGTGTATTATTCCACGATGAATAACCTGAAAAAGATTAAACTTGATAGATACAATATTAGCACAATACTTAATTTTTTTGCATTTCATCAAAATCAATATGGGGTTAACAGTCTAGATCCCTAGAACCCCTAGAACCCACCTCTTTCAAGTTGGTTCTTGATTTTGCATGCTAGTCTCTTGATTTTGTCCCAAAAACTAACTTAGAGGTGTAACTTGGCTCCCTATTCGAACTTGTATTGACCCTTTTTCTTGTATGGTGAAATTCAAATAAAAAAATGATTTGAAGTTTTCTAGGAGGTTGAATCTTGGGCTTCAAAGACACCCTATGAGTTATCTGCCATCCCTACTAAGAGACCCTACATATTTGATCAATCAACATGTAATACATGCATATATACACATATCTTTTTTATTAGACACAACAACGAATAATAAATTAGGCATTCATCATTAGACATGAGTTAAATGATAAAAAAGTAAAAACTAAAAAGAAGTATGCCATTGTTAGACTTTTGCTTAATATTATCATACATGGCTATGTTTATTGCAAGATGATATTTTTGTTGTTTCAAGTATATGCCAACTGTATATCACTTTTTTCCAATATAAGCAAAGTATCTTTCATTAAGAACAGTAATAGGGTGAGGTGGTGCCAAGGACCTCAATCTCTATCCTCATCCTTACTAAAAAAAAAATTGTCTTTGTAAATGGAGTTTTTTTCATTCTCACCCTCATCTTATGAAAATTAATAAATCTTCATCCCCATCCTGGCCTTGTTTTGTCCCCATCCTAGGGCTGCCCACCTTTCCATTCTAACATCACTCCTAATGAGATATATAAATTTTTAGTAAAAATTTAGAAGTTAAAAAAATTGAAGATGATAGAAGAAGGAGATTAGGGTTGAGAAAATATTAATATATACGAGGATACTTTAATATATATTATAGTACTTAAGTACATGGTTAATTAATGGGGTGCATATGGGATAAGGAGGAAGGACAAGAATATACTTATTCCTATCTCTACCCTATTTCCACCAACAAAGGTAAAAATAAACTTCATCCTTGTCCCTATTTCTATGCCCATCCCCACATAAGGCGGGAAATCTTCACCCTAAATGGGATGGGGTGGGATAGGTCTTTGTTTTGCAAGTTAAAATTATCATCCTTATCTTTAATAATTGTCAAAGATAGAAAGTTTCTTAAATAAAGTTGGTTTGGTCGTTTTTATTGTCATTTAGTATAATTTAGTACACTACAAGAAAATATCAAAATAGTGACAAAAATTTTCATCACTATTCCGTCACAAACTGGGTTTAGTGACGGATTAGTGACGAAAATCTTATCGTCACCATTTTTGCCGTCACTAAATTTAGTGACGGAAAGAGGTCCATCACAAAATAATAGCGACGGATTTATGACGGAATATTCCGTCAAAAATTTGTGACGAAATATTTTTCGTCACTAAATTGTGACGGATTTACGATGAAATATTCCATCAAAAATTTATGACGGAACATATTTTCCGTCACTAAATTATGACGGATTAGTGATGGACTATTCCGTCACAAATATTTACATCACTATTCCATCACAATTTAGTGATGGATTATTGACGAAATTTAGTCACTAAAACTTTGGTCACTAATCCGTCACTAATAGTGACGAATTAGTGACGAAAGAATCCATCAGTCATTCGTTATTGTTCCATCACTAATCAATCACTAATATTTTCGTCACTAATCCATCACTATTATTTCTATTAGAAATCCATCACTAATCCATCATTAACCTAATAAAAATTCATCAAATTTTTATTCTTATAAATTTAAAATTATTTTTAAATTATAATATATTTAATGCATTCTAATGAAATTTATAGATTAAAATTTAAATTTAAGAATAAAAAATGCATTTCATAAAATAAAATAAATATATATGTATACATCAACAATACTAATGTTTTGTACATTAGACATCAAATTATTAAGATGTCTTCGGCTGCCTTGAGGACTCTACACTTGAGAAATATACATCTGAAACAGTCCTTTGAGCATCATTTACTGGCTCTTCTCGAGCTTAAAAAAAGCTTTAAAGATCCGATGAACGAGCTTGCTTCATGGAAGGGTACCCACTGTTGCAGTTGGAGAGGAGTGGGCTGCCACAGTCTCAATGGCCATGTTGTCAGTCTCAGGCTCGATAACACGTCTCTAGGAGGTGAGATCAATACTTCTTTACTAGAGTTGAAGCATTTGCGGTCTTTGGATCTGAGCATGAATGATTTCAGTGGAACCAACATCCCAGAATTTGTTGGTTCACTCACAAAACTGAAGTATCTTAATCTTTCAAATGCAAATTTTGGTGGTCTTGTTCCTCATCATCTTGGCAACCTCTCTAACCTTCGTTACCTTGATCTTGGCTCAGATGACATTGTTCCCATCCCTCTTATGGTTAATGATCTTGGATGGATTTGTAATCTTTCATCTTTGCGATATCTTGACATGGGTACAATAAACCTTACAAGAGTGAGCAATTGGCTTGCTTCAATTAGTATGCTTCCATCCCTGTCAGTGCTACGATTATCCTCCTGTGACATGGATTACATTCCTCAATCTGTCCCATATCTGAATCTTACATCTCTTTCTATTCTTGATCTCTCTAGGAACCATTTCAATTGTACACTACCCAAATGGTTGTTAAACATGACCAGCCTCACCCTTCTCGACATTAGTCAGAATTCTCTTCATGGTCCAATTCCTAATGTTTTTGGGGGAATGATTTCTCTCTCTGTGCTTAACCTCAGCCTGAATCAACTTGAGGGTGAGATACCAGAAACCATGGGAAATATCTGCAGCTTGGAAGCTTTGGATCTGTCATGGAACAACATCAGTGGGCAGATGACCCAACTGGTGGTAGGGTTGTCTCAATGCTTTCCTAATTCATCATCCAAAATAAATTCAATTAAGCTTGACCACAACTCACTTTCAGGTCCCATTCCTTTGTCCATAGAAAAACTGTCATCTTTGGAATTTCTGTATCAGAGAAATGAAGTAGCGGAATCATCAATATTGAATTTTCAGCTCAAACCAATCAGTAAAGGTGAACTGCTAGACATTCAATATTGAGTAATTTTTATTACTTAAATCCACTATAATAGTCCATCCATGTTATATAAGAGCAGCATTAGCAATTAGGGCTTTTTCAAAACAGAAATCAGTTACAGATATTAACTCTAGGCAAAAAAGCTCCACAAATGACATGAGAGATCCTTAAAAATAATCAACACAAAAACACATCTAGACTACCTGATCAGAATTAAATTAGAAAGAGAATATAATGATTATTATGAATATAATGATCTCGACATTTAGCAGGACAGGAAATATATTTTTTATGCAAATATCTTCACAACTTAGAACTAACAGATAATCATCACCATTAGAATATGTTGTAAATAAATAATCAAACACCCAAAGTGTACAGAGGACATGTAAAATTAACATACCTTTCCATCTCTCAACAAAGCAAGTGAGATCAAATTACCAATGACATGAACAATAGCAATTGAGTATTAAAGTTGCATATCATCAAGAACAATATAATAATAATTCCAGATAGACACCAAAAAAGTCATAAATGAACTAACAGGATTCCAATGTATATAATACTCTTGAAGAATATGACAAGACTCATGAATAATAGAAGACACTGAACTGATAAAGTTTTTTTTCATAAATATATGAACTTTCTGTTGGACAGCTGACAACTTGAGAAACCATCATACCTGGTGACTAGCAAACATTCCCCAAAATTCTCCATTACACCGTGATGCCCATATAGCTGCTGCTTGCCATTTCTTATAGCTGATCAGACCATCATTGGCAATATAATATTTCTGGGACCAAATAGTTTTATCCACGATCACTAAATACTTAGGGGAATGAATGACATGAAAAACTCCAATCATAGGATTACAAAACACCATTCCAACAATGAGGGTGAATATCTTTGTACCCACCGACTTCCACTTCCAAGTACTTCATGGCTAAACGTTGAATGCTACAGAATAATTGAGGTTCAGGGTTTCTCACTAACTTCTGAAATAAGAATAAGGCATCTGCTTACGTTGAGTCTAAATGTCACTTATGCTAGGGTTTCAGCAGCATGCTAATTCTAGACATTGATAACTAATAAATCCCATCTAATCTTAGGCATCCAAACTCATTAAAAGTCACATGCCCATGACTACTTAATAAAACCTGGAAACATAACTTCTGACCATAAACTAAAACAAAATAAGAGAAGTAAAAAACATATTAAAAGCAACTAATTATCCAAATTTCTAGTATGCTCCTGCATTATCAAGTTATGATATGATGCTTAAATTGTGCATATGATGTACATGGAACATGCTCTGTTTTTAATTTTTAATTTTTTAATTTCCAAAATTACATAAAACAGTATGAATTGACAGTATGTCCAACAAAAATTTAGCTCCGAAATTAGTTCTCATAACAAGCAAGCTTTGGTGAAGAAATGTGAGTTGAGTGCAATGGAATAAGAATAGAATCAATATGCATATGAATAGGAATAGAATCAAGTCCTTTACTTTGGTAATGTTGAAAAGGTGCACCCTTTACTAATCTGACCGAATCAAGTCCTGCAGTCATTCAAAGAAAGAAAGATTTCAATTATTTGGGTTGGGTGAAACCTCATTAGATATCCTGCCACTAAAAGAAGATATATAAACCTTGAAAGTAGGTTGTGCTGAATTCTTGAAAGCTAATATAACTGCAAATATAATGCCCTTCAGTGGATCAGACTTTAACATTAACACTTGATCATAACTACTAAGTTTCGTTAATTTTTAATCCCTCTCAACTATATTCAGTAGTAAGATAAATGTGCTCCATGGGAAGTTAAGTGTGCGTAGAACTACTAAAATTAGGTAATTAGTCTATGAGGACTAATTGTTAAAGTTTGGTCAGTGTGTGTAGAAAAACTACAAGTTAGGTGGTTAGTCTATGAGGATTAATCCTTAAAGTCCGATCCACTAATTAAGGGGCTCCACGTCAAGTTGGTCAATTTATTTTATGTTGTGACATATTTGGAACCAATAGTTTTTTTCTATGACAATCTGATAGACAAAGCTTATCTTCACGGGGAGTCCCACTCAAAGTTTATGAGATATGATGGATGGTAGGTAAATTTAAGGATCTTGTTATGCACAGCAGAAAGATGAAAGGACTTGCCATGTAGGTTGAATTATTGCTTTGAAATACTCAATGAACACCGCTGGTCAAAAGACTAGGATGGCAAAGGAAAAAGAAGAAGAAGAAGAGATCACTGATCAGCCTTCTCTCCCTAACAATCTTTTTTCCATGCTCTCTTTTGTTGTTCTCGTTCCCATTTGCAAAATGGATAATTAGAACAGTGAGGGAAAGAGGGTGTTATTGGGGGTGGTTTCTGACGTACGATTCTGAAAGCCAATCTGGTAAGTCTCTTTGTATCTAAACCAAAGGTTTAATTTGAGTCCACATCGGATTAGCCTATCATGGGTGCCTAATCCTGACCCAACATATCTAAGCTTCCAAATTATTGCAGCAAGTTGGGAGGTTTTCAAATGAAGAGCCTATTGATAAAAGACAAAGGTATGTGGTTTGTGTACATCATGTGAATGGACGATGAACAAATAGGTTTGGCAAGAAGGAAGAGTTGGCTCTGCCATAACTAATGTCATGAAGTTAAAAATAATGAAGCTTTTGTCTTGAGATCAGAATAATGGGAAGTGATTTGCCACTCCTTAGAACTATGGGAGCAGTGGGAAGTGGACTCCATTTGTATCGTGCCTTGTGACCATATGATTCCATGCAGCATAAGCTGATCAGGAGGAGCACTCGTGCGTGTCAGTCCACTGGTTTATTATATCTAATCCTATGCATTAAAACCTTGAAATCCTTGTCACCCACCCACACTCATGATGAAGATTAAAAAAACAAAAAAAAGCTATAATCTCAAAAAAGAAGTGACTTCTACTGCAATCCAAAATCTTTCAAATGTAATGAGCCTTTGGCCTTTGTGTTTAAGAGTCTATTGCCTATATAGTTTGATTATAGTTTTCTCCTTTTATTGCGTACATCCTGTCCATGGATTAAATACTAATTAGAGAACTAGACCTACAAGTTTGCAGCACTGTACATCTAGTCCAATAAATCAGATACAGTACTCTAGATACATAATTACATGCCATTCATTATGTAAGCTAAGAATCATTCCTATGTGAAGATGGACAGGGCCTAAACTGATACAGCTAATTAACTGCTGGATAGACTTTGAATTTTGAAGTAATTTTGAGTGACTATCAGCATAAATTTATTCTGGTCAATAAGTCAGCACCTCTCCCACCTAATTTTCTAAAACTAACCAGGTCCTCATGTCATAACATCTCTTGCAAACCATCTATCAAACTAAAACTTCTAGAAAATGAAAGAAAGGCATATCCATCATCCATATTTCTCGCAGAAATATTCAATCACCAGCTAACAAATTATATATTAAAAATTTCATTTAAATCGCACGATCCCGGATATAGATAGAGATAACCCAGATAAAGGGCAGATAAGGGAGAAAAAAGAAGACAAGAAGAATTTATATAGATAGTTATTGCTTTGGAACCACAGAGTTAATCAAATGATTCAAATCTGGGAACTTCCAACCGTCTACCAAATAATAGATCAAATCCAATAAAACCAAATCAGTAATCCCCAATTCAGATATACAGATATTAGGGGGGAAAAAACTCCTCGAGAACTTCACAATAAATCAATGAATAAATAAAATATCCTGCTAGTATTGAAAATAGTAAGAATCAGTGAGAACGAAGTTAAAGAAAGAGAACCCACTTTGGCTTCCTCAAAATCTACCGAGTTTCTCTATTTCCTATTAACGGATTCAACGTTCTAAGACTCTCTGAACGATTATTATTGGCATTAAATGGCATTAAAGAGGGAAAAAAAACAGAGAAAGAAAGAAAAGCGGGCGTACCTTAAAGCCGATGGCCACCAGGCTCTTGGGAGCGGGCGAGCGGAGCGGCGGAAACGAACAAAATGGTGGGAGGCGCTAGGGTTTAGGGAGGCTTGGGAGCGGGCGAGCGGCGTAATAACTAATACGGCGTCAGTGCGTCACCGCGTTAGAGAGAATCGACCTGGGCCTGGGCTGCAAGCCTGGAACTCGGACATGTTGCGGCCTTGCGGCTTGAATTAGCCACGCTAAATCTAAATAAGAATTCTTATCTTAAGGTGATATAAGATCATCATATTTGATATATTATGTTTAAATAAATAAAATTTCTAATAAGATATGAACCTATTTTGCTAGTAATATAATATTTTACTATTATTTCATATTTCTATTATAATATTTAAATTAAATTATAACATTTTTTAATTATATAATACATAATATATAAAAATAATAAAATTTAAAAATATTTTATTATTTTTTATTTTAATATTAATTCTTTTAAAAAAATATTAGACATGCAATTATTTATAATAAAAATATTATTATTATTATAAATTATTAATTTTTTTTATTTTACTTTCTTTCTTCTCATTTAAATAAAAAAATATTAAAAGTATAAATTTGGTGACGGAAGGGCAATCCGTCACTAATTCGTTACTAATATAGTGACGGATTGCTCTTCCGTCACTAATTTTGTGACGGATTAGTGACGGATTGCTCTTCCATCACTAAATTAGTGATGGATAGGGCAATCCGTCACTAAATTAGTGACGGATTAGTGACGGAAGGCCAATCCGTCACTAAATTAGTGACGGATGGGGTAATCCATCACTAATTTAGTGATGGATTGCTCTTCCGTCACTAATTAGTGATGAATTAGTGACGAAAGGGCAATCCGTCACTAATTTAGTGATGGATTTCTCATTCATCACTAATTTTGATGGATTAGTGACGAAAAATAATTCGTCACTAATTAGTGACGATTGCTTTTCATCACTAATTTGTGACGGATTAGTGACGAAAAAGTAATCCGTCACTAAATTAGTGATGGATAGGGCAATCCGTCACTAAATTAGTGATGGATTAGTGACGGAAGGCCAATTCGTCACTAAATTAGTGACGGATGGGGCAATCCATCACTAATTTAGTGATGGATTGCTCTTCCGTCACTAATTTGTTATGGATTAGTGACGAAAGGGCAATCCGTCACTAAATTAATGATGGATTTCCCATCCATCACTAATTTTGATGGATTAGTGATGGAAAATAATTCGTCACTAATTAGTGACGATTGTTTTCCATCACTAATTTGTGACGGATTAGTGACGAAAAAGCAATCCATCATCAAGTTAGTGACGGATTGCTCTTCCGTCACTAATTTGTTATGGATTAGTGACGGAAGGGCAATCCGTCACTAAATTAGTGACGGATGTGATAGTCCGTCACTAATTTAGTGACAGTTTAGTGACGAAAAAACTAATCCGTCACTGATTTTAATTTTTTGTCACTATTTTGTTACTAAACCGTCACAATTAGTGACGAAAATTTTCATCACTAATTTTCGTCACTATTTTGATATTTTCTTGTAGTGGTAGATGCAACATAAATATTGTCAAATATTCATTCAAAATAATGGAGAAAAAAAATCAAATCACTTTCACAAAACTTTATTTATATCAATATTAAGAGACTCTTAAGCATTTCTATGTTAGCTCTCATATAATGTCCATAAATAAGAAATGAACTTATAAACCTATCAAAAATGGCAACAAAAAGGTCCCAAGTTAACATAGAACAAAAGGTTCTAGCCGTAACTGGTTCTATACCAGGTTGATTCTAGGCTATGGTTACTTTAGTTCTAAATTTAAAATCTTAGATCTAATCCTGATAGGATTGATTCTAGGTTTTAGTTTGGATTTGATCTGGCTTGACCCATGCTCACCTCAACTATGATGTCTCGCCCTGTCCAATTTAAGCACAAACTCAAGACAACTACAATTCTTTAAAGAATGTGGTTACTTGGTGGTCTTCCATAATAGGACAAGTCTATATTTGTTTTTACACCCATTTTAGGTCTTTAAAGTATGCAATTACCATTCTAATTAGCAAGTTTTTGTTGACTTAAACAATAATTTATATAGTAACATATGCTATTATAAGTATATAAATACATGTGATGAAGATGTATAGGCTTTAAGGCCTCATTCTTCTAGAGGTATCAAAGTTACTCAGAAATCCATATTTTTTGAAATAAGTGTTACACAGGTAATGCTAGATGAGAAAATAATTTATCCATATTCTTTTGTACATTGAGAAGTAACTCTAGTATTTATTATCCATGTTCTTTTACATTATAACTTGCCTAAATAAATTGCTAAGATTTATTCATCTTTCCATAATACTCAATATATTATGAGACCTAATTGCTTACTAATTACATACTAACTTTCTATGATTGAAGCTTAGTTTTTTTACCAAACTATATTTTTAGTCATACTTTCGATATATACATTAATTGCATACAAATTTTATTTTTAAATAAAATAAATTTTTATAGTTATTATTTACTAATTAAATAAAAGTATTATATCCCAAAACATAAATTCTATTGTAGAAAGATATTTTTATTTAATTATGAAATCTTTTATAAATGCTATCTTCTTATTTTTTTCTTATCAAAATGTATTGAGAGTTAAAGTTAGATGAAAGGAAGAATCAAAGTGTATAAATGGAGGAAAAAATCATAATCATGCTGAGATATTTGAGAAAACAAAAAATATATTTTATCTAATCTATAGGAAACCAATTTAGATATCTCTCATATAATTAAGTGTTGCTTCGAATTTGATAGCTAAATGATAGCTTGAAAATAAACTTATATTTTTGACTTTTTTGATCAAAGCAAAAGAACATAGGTAAATTGATTAATAAAAAAGTTGACTAACTTTTCTGTAATTTTTTTAACCAAAAAATGGAGCCTAAATGGATTTATGAAAACTGAATGGAGTGAACCGGCCACCATTTCTCTAGAAAACTAGTTAGATTTTAATGCTAGGCAAGAGTAGCAAATGAAGGCACGCATCCAACAAATAGGCCATTCATCAACAATATTACAAAATCACAAAAAAAGAAATCAAATCTAATGCCCATTTTAGGTCTTAGGTATTGTATTTATATATGTCAACGTGTTATTACTATTAGGCTGCGTTTAATTTTTAAGAATAATTTCTATATTTATTTTTTATTTTCATTTCCTAAAAATAGTTTTAATTTTTGTTTTCTGATCTCTAAAAAATGCATTTGATAAGTAAAAATAAAAATTAATTTCTATTTTTTATTTTATTTTAAATAATATTTTTAAAAGGATAACTAAAAAGAAAATATATATATTATTATATAAAAAAAATATTAAAATACATATATATATATATATTATATAATTATAATAATATATATAAATTATGTATTACAATATAATATTAATTATTTTATTAATAATGATAATATATATTATATTATATATATTAGTATAATGTATTGCATATAAATTACATATTTGTTATATAAATATAAAAATAATAATAACATGTTACTATTATATTATTATAATAAATACAAATATAATTAGAAATATAATATTATAATATAATATATATTATAATAATTAATATTTATAGCATGAAGGCACTACCTGCAGCTTCCAATCCAATGACAAGCAAAAGACAAAGAAGCAACTTACTATACCTTACATTGTATATTATAATATATATTATTACTTTTTAAAAAGTAATCTTAGGTTTCAAAAAAAAGTTATTTAAAAAAAATAAAAAGTAAAAAAATGTAACCAATTTTTTATGATAAATTTTATGTTTCTATTTTAAAAATAAATTTTTTATTTTTTTACTTTCTTTTTCTTTTAATGAAAAATAGTGAAAATATCTTTAAACTATTTTCAGTTTTTTCTTATTTTAAAATTGTATTTCTACAACAACTATTTTAATTTTTATTCATCAAACACATTTTCACAAGTATTTTTTATTTTCTATGAAAATAAACATAAACACTGAAACTATTCTTAGAAACCATATACACCCTTATATTCCTGTTTTATATATTGTTCACATCTATGTCTGGATAAAGATTTATCTATTATTTACACTATCATATCAAGGTATATATAGGATCAAATATTAAAAATAAAATAGCCAACAAAAGATTTCATTCAACAACACATATATATATATATATATATAGTCAATGCAATGGGCACACCTCAATATTAATATATATTAGGATACTTTAATATATATTATAGTACTTAAGTATGGGGCAATGGGATAGGTATGGGATAAGGAGGAAGGACGAGAATATACTTATTCCTATTTCTACCCTATTTCCACCAATGGAGATAAAAAATAATCTCCATCCTTGCCCCTATTTCTATGCCCATCCCCACATAAGGCAACAAATCTTCACCCTAAATGGGGTAGGGTGGGATGGGTCTATGCTTTGCAAGCTGAAATTATCATCCTTATCTTTAATAATTATCAAAAATAGAGAGTTCCTTAAATAAAGTTGGTTTGGTTGTTTTTATTGTCATTTAGTATAATTTAGTAGATGCAACATAGATATTGTCAAATATTCATCTAGAATAATGGAGAAAAAAAAACAAATCACTTTTACAAAACTTTATTTATATCAATATTAAGAGACTCTTAAGCATTTCTATGTTAGCTCTCATCTAACCTCCATAAATAAGAAATGAACATATAAACCTATCAAAAATGGCAACAAAAAAGTCCCAAGCTAACACACTAAAAAAAAAAGGTTATAGCCCTAACTGGTTCCATTCCAGGTTGTTCTAGGCTATGGTTACTTTAGTTTTAAATTTAAAATTTTAGATCTAATCTTGATAGGATTGATTCTAGGTTTTAGTTTGGAACTGATGTGGCTTGACCCATGCTCACCTCAACTATGATGTCAGTGTTGGGGAGCGCAAATACCCCCAAGATCACGGCTATAGCGTATATGAGTAATACAAAAAAAACTTTTACCGTTCTAATCTAAGAGTAGAAGATCATACCTTCAAATTTGAACTTTAGATCACTTTGATTCGATTGCTCGATCTCAACCTTTAGCCTTCCGCCGTATTTCCGAAAATACCTTCTTTCTCTCACAAGATGGTGAGATCTCTTGGCCGACCTAGGGTTTCTTGTTTTTCTTTTTCCTCAAAAATGTTCTTAAAACCTTAACCCTAGCAACCAACTGAGAGGGTATTTATAGGGCTACAACAGGGACCAATAGGCAAATATGAAAAGGACTTCCCACATAATTAAATCTCCCAATCCTACCCCGGGTTAGGATTCAATTACGTAAATTACAATTCATTCCACTAAAGAATTAATTGTACTCCTAATCATATTCGAATTTTATATTTTGAGCCTTTAATATTAAATACTTATTATCTCCCCACGTTAAGATTACAGATATCCATCAATTAAATTTAATTACTGATAATATAATTTAATTGGCTTTTATTATCCTTGAGACTTATCCACTTAACTTATTTGATGTATCGGATTCAAAATCCACTTGCAAGATTTGATACAATCAAAACTTATAAGCTTTCTCAAGGGGATATCATCAATCCAATTTAACAGGGTGTGGTTTCCTTCAACTATTAATATTCACCATATATATAATGTTATTGCCTAACCCACTGAGTTTATTGACTCATATAGAATCTCACTCTATGTGTAATCAAAGCAATAATCACTACATACACGTGTCTAGAAATAGAATTCGGATTAAGAGCATAAGTAATCATAATATTCATGAGTTTTAAATTATTTTATAAAGTCAGTATAAAATAATTAACTCAACTAGGTCATGTTCAATACACACAAGTGTACTAGCATAAATAGTTAGAATAAATCATTTCCCGTAGTCAAGACAGACCTACTAAAATTTTGAGCTACAGTTCTACTGAGGGTGTGTCCAATTCCATCTAAAACTGTGAACAATAAATTTGTATTCCAAAGAACCGATGATCTAGTCTTCTGTGTGTAAGCCGTACTCTACACACTAGATCAAATACTCTTTGTAAATACTAGACACATACACATATAGTAAATGACATACATTGCTCAAAATGAATTCTCATTAAAATGTAAAGACATAACATAAAGCATATCTTTTAGTCTATATCTCTATCAGTCAGGCCATATCCAATTTATGCACAAACTCAAGACAATTACAACTCTTTAAAGAATGTGGTTACTTGATAGCCTTCCATAATAGGATAGGTCTATATTTGCTTTTACACCCATTTTAGGTCTTCAAAGTATGCAATTACCATTCTACTTGATAAGTCTTTGTTGACTTAAACAATAATTTATATAGTAACCGATGCTATTAAATGCATATAAATACATGTGATGGAGATGTATAGGCTTTAAGCCCTCATTCTTTGTCTCTTGAGAGATATCAAAGTTACTCAGAAATTCATATTTTTCCAAGTATTACAAAGGCAATTCTAGATGAGAAAATAATTTATCCATATTCTTTTATACATTGAGAGTGACTCCGGTATCTATTATCCATATTATTTTACATTATAACTTGCCTAAATAAGTTGCTAAGATTTATTCATCTTTTCATAATACCCATTATACTATGAGACCTAGTTTGCATACTAATTACATACTATCTTTCTATGATTGAAGCTTAGTTTTTTTTTACCAAACTATATTTCAGTCATGCTTTCGATATACATTAATCGCATACAATTTTTTTTAAATAAACATAAATTTTATAGTTATTATTTACTAATTAAATAATGATATTATATCCCAAAACATAAATTCTATCATAGGAAGATATCTTTATTTCAATTACGGAATCATTTATAAATGTTATCTTCTTATTTTTTCTTCTCAAAATGAATTGAGTGAAAATCAGATGAAAGGAAGAATCAAAGAGTATTTATGAAAGAAAGAATTATAATTATGCTGAGATATTTGAGAAAGATAAAAATATATTTACCTAATCGGTAGGAAACCGATTTAGATATCTCTAAGATAATTAAGTGTTACTTTGAATTTGATAGCTAAATGATAGCTTGAAAATACAACTTATCTTTTTGACTTTTTTGATCAAAGCAAATGAACATGAGTAAATTGGTTAATGAAAAAGTTGACCAATTTTTTTATAAATTTTTTCACCAAAAAATGGAGCCTAAAGGGTTTTGTGAAAACTGAATGGAGCGAGCCGGTCACCATTTCTCTAGAAAACTTGTTAGACTTTAATGCCAGGAAAGAGCAGCGAAAGAAGGCATGCTTCCAGCAAATACACCATTCATCAACAATATTACAAAATCTCAAAAACAAAAATTCAAATCAAATGCCCATGTTAAGTCTTAGTCATTGTATTTATGTCAACATTTTGCAACTATTAGGCTGCGTTTAATTTTTTTAGAATAATTTATATTTATATTTTTCATTTTCATTTCCTAAAATTATTTTATTTTTTTATTTTTTGATCTCAAAAAATTGCATTTGGTAAGTAAAAAGAAAATTAATTTCTATTTTTTATTTTATTATAAATAATATTTTTAAAAAGATAAGTAAAAAGAAAATATATAATATTATTATATAAAATAAAATATTATATAATATATATATATATATATATATATATATATATATATATATATATATATATATATTATTATTATTAATAATATATATATATATTATATATTTATATGTATTGCATATAAATTACATATTTGATATATATAAATATAAATAATAATATAATATTAATGATATTATAGTAATATAAATATTATATTATAATATTAATATAACATGTTAATATTATATTATTATAGTAAATAAAATATAATTAGAAATATAATATTAATAATATATTATATATAATATAATTAATATTATTGCTATAATATTAATATAGCAATAAATATTCTACCGCCTGCAGCTTCCAATCCAATGACAAGCAAAAGACAAAGAAGGAACTTACTATACCTTTAATTGTATATTAATAATATATTATTACTTTTTAAAAAAGTTATCTTAGGTTCAAAAAAAAGTTATTTTAAAAATAAAAAGTAAAAATAGTGTAACAAATTTTTTATGATAAATTTTATGTTTCTATTTTTAAAAATAATTTTTTTTATTTTTTTACTTTCTTTTTTCTTTTAATGAAAATAGTGAAAATATCTTTAAACTATTTTTAGTTTTTTCTTATTTTGGAGTTGTATTTTCTAAAAACTATTTTGATTTTTATTCACCAATTAAACACACTTTTACAAGTATTTTTATTTTCTATAAAAATAAACATAAACACTGAAACTATTCTCAGAAACCATATACACCCTTATGTTCCTGTTTTATATATTGTTCACATCTATGTCTGGATAAAGATTTATCTATTATTTACACTGTCATATCGAGGTATATATAGGATCAGGTATTAAAAATAAAATAGCCAACAAAGATTTCATTCAACAACATATATATATATATATATATATATATAGACAATCAATGCAATGGGCACACCTCAATTTCTCGGAAAGGTTTGCTGAAAACAAAACCGTGTTAGGTAAATGAACATAAATTTCCAAGTCAATGTCCGAAACTGGTGCAGTATAAGACACATCACTTTCTTGAAAAATCGAGTGTTGAAATGAAGCAAATAGATCCATTTACGCAATTGGACCTCGGCTCATGTAGTTGACTCATACTTTGTTTGAAAGCTGAAGCCTCTGCCCCTATAATAACAGCAAGCCTAGCAATTACATGTACAAAACTCTAAGCAATGGAGAAGATGAAGCTTTCTTCTTCCCTCATAAGTTTCTTGGTAGCGTTGGAGATTTTAGCTGCCCTGCTCTTTGCACTGCAGCCAGAAGGCGTGAGAGGAGGTAGGTGGCGGCTTGGTGGAACTAGCCTTACCATCTCTTACGGGAAAACGTTCATTCTTGTCTTTTTTTTTTTTAGATCTCCTTTCTATTTTCTTTTTGATTAGTTCACTACTTCGAATGGTGCAGATGTTATTGGTAGGACCTTGCGTCATACTAACGGGCACAACAGGCCACACCCTCCACCAAATCCACTGGGGAACATGCATCCTAGTCCAAAGAGAGAACCGTTTAAGCCGCCTGCGGAAGAACCGCCCCCACCAAAGTGGTGCAGTAATCCACCATCCTGTGCAAATTCTCCACCAGTTTAAAGAATTTAATGCACCAGTTGATGGAAATCCCGAATATCTTGATACCAACAGATGCTGGAAAAGTTTAAAGTGGTTTGAAGTAGTGTTCGTCTGGTGATAACATGTAAGAACTGTCATCTTAAAGTAATAAAGTAGTAGGCTCTGTGGTGGAAATGGGGGGAGAAATTAGAACTTTCTTTTTGAACGATATGGAACGTGACTAAGTTTTATTTACAGAGGCACGTCTGCACTTTTCCTTTTAAAATATGCAAATAAATTGTTTCGAGGGGTGCGGATGCCACTCGATCGGTGTACCTTGTCAATAAAAGCTGGGCAGGAGTTTCTGCGCTTCGATTCACTCTCACCTGCAAACAGCTACATAATTTTGAAAATTTTTATTTATTTTATTTATAATATCTGAAATTATATATATCTATATATATATATATATACACACTCTTATACTCAATATCTTATATATATATATACACACACACTCTTTAATTATTTGAAATGATATGTATATCTCACAACTTTGCTCTTTGCATGTACGTTGTTATAAAATATTTTTTTATTTATGTACCTCAATACATTATTTCTTTTTTTCAATGCATAAATTTAACTTAATAGAGAAAAAAAGATAAAAAATTAATAATTTATAATTGTACACATGTAAATAGTAAATTTTTAAAGGTATAGACGTAGAAGAAAATAATTTATAAAGGTGTACAAGTAAATATAAATTTTTAAAATATACTTGTAAGTTTATATATTTATAATGTTATACATCAGGAAATAAATTATAAGAGTATAAATGTAAATAAAAAGTTTATGAGTTGCATATATATATATATATATATATATATATATATATGCAAATTTGGATGCCTACGGATGAGGTAAACATATAGAAAATCTTTTGAGAAAAAGAAAGGTTTGACAGACAGTATACTATGGCTATGAGCTATTATATAGAAAATTTTTTTGAGAAAAAGAAATGTTTGACCGGCAGTACGCTAGGGCTATGAACTATTAGCAGACAACCAAGGACAAATACACAAAAGTGAAAAAAATATAATCATAAGATACTAAAACTTAACATAAAAAACCCTTCAATATGAAGAAGAAAATCATAAAATCTAGATTAAACAAATCTTTCACTATTCAGATCAATAATGAGATTATAATAATTCTTCTAGCAATGCCAGAGATTACCCAAAAATTATTTGCTTATCCGACATAGATGAATTTCACCAGAAGAATAGAACAAAATCATTGAAATTAGGGCTAATAAAATGCCATTTGAAGAAACGAATTCAATATCAGATTGTTGGATGTGAAGAATACCTTACAAATAATTTTCTTCTAAAATTTTATTTCAATAAGAGATTGTATCACTTTCTAATCAAAGGAAATTATTGACTATAAAAAAACTTTTATTTTTCTTCTCTCAGCCCTTTTTTTCTTTCACACCTCTATTTCTCCTCTTTTACATATTTTTTTAAAGGGTTACTTAACCCTTTTATTTTATTAGATCATGGGTCCAAATAAAAGTAGGACCTAGCTCAACACATCTCCTCCTCCTAATTCATACAGAAGACTCTACTAAGCCTCCCAACTTCTTGCACAACTCATTCTTCTCCTTTGGTACAATCTTTATCATGTTTAATGGATTCTTTTTTATGAATCTTTTTAATTCCCATTATATCCTTTCTAATACAACTCAGATCTAATAATATTTGACATCAACATGTTTTGTTTTAGAATAATTCTTGGCATTTTCGCTGAGGTCCATGATACTTTGGCTATCACAATGCACTACAAAACTATTTCAAGCCTAGTTCTTCGAGAAATCTCTTCATCCACAACATCTCCTTTTTAGCTTATATGCAGGCTACAATATATCCTACTTTAGTTACGCAAAGAGTCATGTACCTTTATAACATAGTCTGCTATGAAATTGCTCTGTCTACAAATGCAAATAACTAACTAGAAGTAGACTTTCTTCCATCTATTTCTTCTGCCCAATCTATATTTGTGAAGCCTTCTAAAATAGGTTTTGAACCATCGAAGCAAAAACAAACTTTGATGAGCCTTTGAGATACCTTAGTATCCATTTACTACCTTCCAAGGTTATTTTCCTTTGACTCCTCGCTTGAAGGGCACAATTGATAATTCAATTTGAAGTGGCTAGAACTAATTTGACATATTTCATATTAAACCTTTCAAGTACCAGTTTAATATAAGTTTCTTGTGACAACCAAAGCTTCTTACTTTCCTATCACTTAAAATTCTCATTCCCAAGATTTTATTAGTTAGTCCCAGGTCTTTCATATTAAAAGATTTACTAAGATCTTTCTTCAAATTGTCAATAAAGCCAACATCGATCTTCCCCAATGATTAGCATATCATCAAATATCATAGTAAAATAATGAAATCATCATTAAGAGCTTTTCTAAAACAAATACAAAAGTCTGCAAATGTTCTCATGTAGCCTTAATCCATCATAAATGAATCAAACATTTTATACCATTGTCTTGAAGCCTGTTTCAACCCAATAGGCTCTTTTTTAACTTGCAAACCAAGTGCTTTTTACCTCTCATCTTAAATCCTTCTGACTGCTTCATATATATCTCCTCTTATAGATTACCATATAGGAAAGCTATTTTGACATCTAACAGTTCCATTTCTAAGTCTAGACTAGCAGCTTGACCTAGGACAACTCTGATCAATGGCATCTTTATCACAACAGAAAAGATTACATTAAAATCAATTTCTTTTTCCTACCTAAATCCTTTAACCACCAATCTAGACTTATATTTGATCTATTTTATGTTACCCTCTTGCTTTAATTTATATGTTCATTTATTTTTTAAAGCTTTCATCTCCTTAGGCAGCTTCACTAACTCATATGTGTGATTCTTATATAATAAATCAATTCTTTGTATAGCTTTCCTCCACATATTCTGATTCTTATATGTTTGAGCTTCTTAATAGTCATTTGATTCTCCAGCATCCGTAAGCATTACATAATCTTTATTATACAACTTAGAAGGTATTATTCCTCTCTTAGATCTTCTCAAGTAAGTTTTAATAGCTTCTCTTTTCTTATATTCTTGGATAGACTGATCAATTTACCCAGCATCAACATGAGTGAGTGCATTATCACTAGCAGCATCACCATATATAGTCTTCATGACTTTCTCTGGAATGTACTGCGTAGCACACTCAGTCTTCTTAAACTCTTCTATAGTTAGTTTTTCATAGAAGATAACATCCCTGCTTTTATACATTCTTCTCTGCTCAGGATCCCATAGCCTGTATCCAAACTTATCATTACTATGACCAACGAAAATGCATAGAATGACTTTGGCATCAAGTTTTGATCTATTTTCCCTAGGCACATGCATAAAAGCTTTACAATAAAAAGCACGTAAATGAGAATAAGAGACATTTTTATTAGTCCATACTCTTTGAAGAATATCACTTTCTAAAGGAAATAAAGGATATAAATTAATCAGATAGATAGCAATTTTTATGGCCTTACCCAAAAATAGTTTAGGCAACTTTGCTGATGAGAGAATATACCTTATTCTCTCTATAATAGTGCGATCCATTCTTTCTGCCATCCTATTCTGTTGAGGAGTTAAAAAACAACTAATTCATATCTAATTCTATATATGGTACAATATTTTTGAACATATTAGAAGTGTACTCTCCCCCATTATTAGTGCGCAAGCACTTTAGAAATCCACCTATTTCCTTTTCTACCATGGCTTGAAATTTTTGAAAAATCCCAAATACTTCATCTTTGGTTTTCATGGTATAACCCTACATTTTTCTTGATGCATCTTATATAAATATAACAAAATATAATGCACGTTACGTTATTTTAACTTCTATTGTGCAAACATCAGAATAAACAAGATCATATGGGATTTTTCTAGGAGCATTTCTAATAAAGAAAATTCTATGTTACTTGATAAATAAGGAATGATCATATGAAATAATATGTATACCTTTGGAGAGAAGGTTCTTTTTTGTTAGAATCTTCATGCCCTTCTAGCTTATGTGCTTAAGTCTTCTATGCCATAACTATGTAGAGACATCCTTTAAAGTAGTATTTAATTCTCCTTTAAGAGTCTGCATGCTAGTATTGTATAGAGTGCAAAACTTTGTTCCTCTAGCAATACTAAACGAACCTCTTGTTCATTTCCATCTTCCATGATCAAAATAACTCTCAAAATCATTTTCATTAAGGACACCAGCTGAAATCAAATTTAACCATAAGTTAGGAACATATCTAGAATCTTTAAGGATCATCCTATGCCCAAGACTGGTTTTGATCACAATATCTTCTTTTCCTTCAATTTTAGAAATATCCTGTTCCCCATCTTTACAACTCCAAAATTACCTTGTTAGAAAGATGATAAATAATTAATATGAGGAGTAGCATGGAAGGATGATCCACTATCAATAATCCAATTTGCTTCTACATCTTTGCTAAAAGATAATATGAAACAGAAAGCCAACATCACTATCCAATGTTACTATACTAGTCTTTCTTTTTTCCTCTCTCTTTTTCTTTCCTAACCTACTCTTACTTTTGTACTCTCTTATATTTGCGACACTTTCTCTGCATGTGACCCCTTTTGTAATAGTAATAGCATTCAATATCTTTTCTTGCCTTAGATTTTTCTCTAAATTTCTTACAATCCTAAAGCTTTTTGCTTTTACTTCTATCATGTCTCTGTGTCATAAGACTTAAGAATGAGAGGCCCCCCAATGACTTGCTTCTAATTTCTTTATTCAACAAACTTAAAGAAATTAAGCTTATGCTAACAATTTTATCTAGTGCTGAGTTGCCTAGAGATGCCCCAAGGTCTCCCAACTATCTAGCAAATAACTCAATAATGAGAAAGCTTAAAGTTCATATTCAGTGGCATTTTTATTACAATCAACTGATTAACAATGCTTTTCATTTTATTTAGATGCTCCATAATAGATTCACCATCCTTGTACTTTAAATTTATTAGTTTTCTTATAAGAAAAGCCTTGTTTCATGTAGTCTTCCTCTCATATAAGTCTTCTAATTTCTTTTATAAGGCTTGTATTGATATTTTATTAGCAACATGATGGAAATACTATCATCCACCTATTGCCAAATGTGGCTAATTGCTTTTCGATCCAATTTCTTCCATTCTTTGTTTGACATTTTTTTTAGCTTGGCTTTTTCTCTTTTAATTAGTTCAAAAAGTTTTTACAGTATAAGTAATCTTCCATTTTGTCTTTCCAAATTATTTAGTTCTCTCCATTCAAACTAGTCATATGACTTCTAGTGCTCGCATCTATCTCAGTTCACACAAAGATTAAGATAGAAGCCTGGCTTTGATACCACCATTGGAACATTTAAAGTCCCTTCCAATCTGTATGTGCAACCAAGGAAAAACACAAAAAAAAAAAGAAAATATAACCATGAGACACTAAGATTTAATGAAGAAAACCCTTCAAAGTCAGGCTAAGAAAATTTTTTACTATGCCGATCAATAATGAGGTTACAATAATCCTTCAAGCAATGCTAGAGATCACTCAAAAATTATTTTCTCATCCAAGATAGTTGGATTTCATCATAAGAATGGAACAAAATTACCCAAATTAGGGTTAAGAAAAATACCACTTAAAACAAAACAAAATCAACATCAGACCGTTAAGAATATCTTACAAATAATTAGTCTCTGAAAATTCACTTTGATTGGAAATTGTATGACTTTCCGATCAAAAAAATGTTGACCATAAAAGACCTTTTAATTTCCTTCTCAAAGTTTTTTTTTTTCTTTGCACTTCTATTTCTCTTTTTCTACATCATTTTCAAAAGGTTACTTAATCTTGTTATTTTATTGGGTCATGGGCTTGCATGAAAGTAGGACCCAACCCAATCCAACACATGAGGTTATAAACATAAAAAGAAAAGAAATAATTTACATGTTGACATATAAATTATTTTTACAAAGGTCGTAGACCATTTGGTGCCAATATAACTCTTATTTATAAAATGAATATTGAAATTAAAAATATATTCAGCTCAGGGCCTTCACATAACCCTTTATAATTTTTTGATGACACCAAGATTAAATTTTATATTAATTAATGTAAATAATTATAAATATAATATACATAATAAAGATATATAGACTTTCAATAAGGATGTGTCGGTGTAGTGATAACTTAAAAACAATTACAAATGCTACTATATTTTTAAAAATAACATTTTTTTTTCAAAATAATGATTGCCATTTTTAAATTCTATACTATTCATCTTTAAAACGTGCATTCAGCTCAGGATCTTGAGAGAATCCTTCTACTTGACAAGTTTTTATTGGCTTAAATAATAATTTATATAGTAACAAATATTATTTTAAAAATATAAATTTAGATGATAAAGGTATGTAGACTTTAAAAGGAATATGTGAATAATTAAATAATAATACTAATAAAATTAGGCTTTACATAATTCCTATGATTACATCTATGGATTTTGTGGTCATTTCATGTGTCCAACTCAAAACTTTACGAATGAGTTGGGGCGTGACAATTTTTATAATGGATCTTATTTAACCTTAATAAGAAAGAAAGATCTTATAAAGCAATCAAAAATAAAAACAAATAGTATGCAAGCTTGGCTACTAAAATAGGTTCTACCTTGAATTGGTTTGGTTCCAAGTTGATTCCAAACTTGGTTTAATTCTATTTTAAGTTCAAAATCTTAGACCTAATCTTGATAGGATCGGTTCTAGATTCTTATTTGGAAACAATCCAATCAAACCTGCACTCACCTCACTACAAGAAAAATAAAATATTGCGACGCCCAAATGCGTCGCAATTGCGTCGCTAAACATGCTATTGTGACGCAATAGCGACGCAATGATGGCGTCGCTCAGATGTCCATCGCAATATCCATTTGTTACAATTGCATCACAATATTGCGACTCTCTGCGACGCAACATTGCGTCGTAATATTGCGACGCATCCAAATGCATCGCTAAATTAAAAATTAAATTATATATTTAAAATTATTATTAAATATTACGACGCACTCAATTGCGTCGCAATATTGCGATGCATTTAGTTGCATTATAATATTTAATAATATATTTTTGATATAATAGCGATGCAATTTGCGTCGCTAAAGCGTCGCAAATAAATTTTTTTTTAAAATATTGCGACGCAAGGTCATTGCGTCGCAATATTTATTAAAAATATTTTAGATATAATAGCGACTCAATTTGAGTCGCTAATGCATCGCTATTAATTTTTTTTTAAATTATTGCGACGCCAGGTCATTGCGTCGCAATATTTAATAATAATATTTTGAAAATATTAGCGATGCAATTGCAGTCGCTAATGCATCGCTAAATAAATATTTTTTTAAAAAAAATAAAAATTTAAAATTTAAAATGGTTAATACAATTTCGTTACATTTAAATATTGATCGAAACATTCTTCACTCATATTAATCCAAACAATAATCATTCAATTTCCAAAAATAATTCATATATTAAAATTTTAAAGTTTTCATGTACAACATAAAAAAGAAAAAGAAATACATCAAGAATCTGAGCGATCACGTGGAGGCTGTGGAGGCTGGAGACTCTGCGACAAGCGGCTAACCATATCCCGCAAATAATGCATCTCATCTCGCATGTCTGTAATCTCCTGATCCTGGCCTCGCATACGATCCTCAAAATTCTGCTCGACCTCCTGCCGAACCTCCTCTGCAATAGATCTCCGAAGGTCGTGTAAACGCTCGGGAGAAAGATCACCAGAAACTCGCGAGCTGGAGGCCTGATGGGGAAAATATGTAGAAGCTCTAGTGCCCAGACCATAGACCCTGCGGTCTCGCGGCTGGGCACCAACAGCCTCCAAAAACACACGCCGACTCTCCTCTGCTGAGAGTTCGATGGGCGTCTCCCCATCAGTAGAGTCGACCTGCGATGCCTGGGAGCGAAGCTCCTCGACTCATGTCTTTAAATTATGAAATCAACAATAAATAAGTTAATAAATTTCTCGAAATAAAATTTTAAAAATTAAACAGATACTACATAAATCTAATTTCTTACCGCAACCTCCCGTGATCGCGTGTCGACCCAGGAACCGTCTCTCCTGGTATGTGTCACCCTGAATAGATGAAACTCACCAGGATCTCCGCCCTCCTGCTCAGACTATAATATTAAAAAATGATATTAATAAAATATTTATAAATAACTAAAATAGTAATTAAAATATTTATATTTTCTTACCATACGTCGTCTGTGCTCCTGAATCGAAATGAAGCCCGAAGTATGGCGGGAGAGACCCGTGCCAGGATCGTCCTTCTCAGATCGGCGGTTCGTGCTGGCTGATGCAGACCTCCTGTGCCAGCCATCGGACTGCCAGGCCTGCTGCCACTCATGCCAAATACCCTCTGGCACGTGCACAGGACGCTGACCCGATGACCTCCAACGATGAAGCATGTCGGAGTATCGGCGTCCCGTCAGAGCCTCCCATGCTGCCCTAATGGCATCATGGCTGGCAGGATCCCACGTAAACTTTTTCTGCATTAAAATAAACAGTTAGTTTCTAAATTTATTGTATTAAGTTTAAGAAATTTTATATCAGTGATAAATTGTATTTAATAAGTTTACCTGAAACTCAGAAAAATAAAACTCCCTCGTGGCTGGAGATACGTGGCGCCAATCGTAGCCACTGGGATCTGCACGCCTCTGAAATACGGCGCTGATGTGGCTGGATACATGATGCTACTCAATGAATCTATTAAAAAAATGCATGTTTATAAGTAATTAACTTAAAAATATAAACATATATTTTTAATTAGTATATACTTACAGCCCCTGAGCATCAAGTCGAAGTACGGTGCGGCCGATGGTGGAAGAACTCTCGGAGGTATGTGCCGATCGGCTGGATGGTAATACCGTTGGAGAGATCGAAGGCTGTGCGACTGCTGGAGATCCAAACTCTCCATCTCCGATGCTCATGTGATCTGATGTAGTAGGGCTACGTCCCTGCTCACTCCGTCTGTCGTCGGTAGATCTACCTCTGTCCGTCATACTGAAAATACTAAAGATTCATACAATTAAATTATGATTAATGATTGACTATGTAAAAATTTAACACTTATAAAAAAAAGTTAAATTTTAAAAAACCTCTATGTTTAATTGGTGTCATTTGTTTCGTGAAATGTTGGTTCAACATCCGATGCCGTATCGGATTGCGATTCAGTTTCATTATCATCGGAAGGAAACCGAACATTTGCATCCGCAATTTGTTGGACATCACCATTTGGATCTCTAAGTGATGTTTCAGGAGCCCTTGTGTCGTCCTCAATTGCATGCATTTCCATCTCATCCTCTTGAAATGCAGGGCACTCGGCTGATTGACTTGATGAACTCTCCTCTAATACGATTGTTGAATGTGGATGATTTTAGAAACGACCCACCAATCTCGCTTGTCGTTGCGCAAACTTGGATATCCGCAGTAAAAGACTTGCTGAGCTTGGGATGCAAGAATGAATGGGTCATATTTCTGCAATCTTCGTCGATGGTTCACTTCAACCAAATTGAAGTCATTATGAACCCTTTTGTCCACAGGAACTATCGGATCGAACCAATCACAACGAAACAATACGGTTCATTTCATAGGCCAACCGGGATATTCAACTTCAACCACCTCTACTAACTTTCCATAATAATCCTGCATATTGCTCCAACACTTTCTCCTTTAACACACACGCCCCAGTTCTGCGTGCCTCTTGAAGCTGCTAATCGTTCAATCTGAAATTTGTACCCATTTACAAAATAGCCAGTAGAGGTTGTTACTGTCTTCAATGGCCATTGCGATAGACATTTAATGAAAATATTGTCGGTTGTGGACCATGGACCATTGACCTATAAATTAATAAGCTATTCACATCCAATTCAAAAAATAAAAGCCATTATCGAAATTGATTGAGTGATACTACTCACAAATTCATAAAACCAGTAAGCAAACTCCGTTTCTAATTTCTGCCCAATTGCAACTTGACTGATGTTGGGATTCATCTGTCGTTGTCTATCATAAAACATCCTTATGGGATGAAAAGATGAAAACTGATGTTAGCAATTAAATATTGTGGTATATTGTAATTTAAATTTAAATTTTCAATTTAGCATTGAAGTATACACTTACTCAATATATGGATCGACTTCTCTACAGTTCATTAGGATGTAATAATGTGCTGCATTATACTCCATATCGCTAAGATTTCTTGACTTCTGCCCACCAAATGAACGGTCGATACCTTTAAAAATTGATATTCTACCGTCATTAGGTTCTCCTTCGTCCACACATACGTCATCGTTACGACCAAGATTTGGCTCCTCGTGTGGATGTGACCCTCAAAGTAATGTGAGGCAAAAGCTGAAACTTCTTCAACCAAGTGTGCATTGCATATAGAACCTTCAACCCTTGCCTTATTACGCACATTATTTTTTAACTTCTTAAGATACCTATATGTAAAGTTGAAACAAAAAATTAACCAATTTGCTTGCAATGAAATAATATTTGAAATGTCAACATATCTTAATAATGTATATATTTACCTCTCGAAAGGATACATCCAGCGATACTGCACGGGACCAACTATGCTCGCTTCGTATGGCAAGTGAACCGGTAAATGCTCCATTGAGTCAAAAAAACTGGGAGGAAATATTTTCTCAAGCTTGCATAAAATAATTGGAATTTTCTTCTCAAGCCTTGCCATGGATGCAGAACTAATGACTGCAGCAGATAACTCCTTGAAGAATAAGCTGAGCTCCGTAATTGCCTTCCAGACATGTTGCGGAAGCAACTCACGAAAAGCTATAGGTAATAACCGTTGCATGAAAACATGGCAGTCGTGACTCTTCATGCCGAACAACTTGAGCTTATGCAAGTCCACACACCTACCGATATTTGAGGCATAACCATCTGGAAATTTTAACCCTCTAAGCCAGTTACATAAAACTTCTCGTGAATTTCTGTCAAGAGTGTAACAGGCTTTAGGATAGGTCCCGTCGGCACTCCTTCTCAAATCACCTCTTCTGCAGTACTGATTAAGTTCTTCTCTTGAATTTGCAGTATCTTTTGTTTTTCCCGGGATGTTTAGCACTGTGTTAAATATGTTAGCAAAGAAATTTTTCTCGATATGCATAACATCCAAGTTGTGCCGGATGAGATTTGTGCTCCAATAAGACAAATCCCAAAATATACTTCACTTCTTCCAGTTATGTTCTTTACATATATGGCCATTTATTCTATCTGCATCCGGTTCCCATGCATACATCAACCAAATGCTCTATAGTATCAAATATATCCGTGCCGGACCTAACCGGTTCGGTGAATTTTGTGACTGCTTTGTTCTTCCGGAAGGCGATCAAGTTACGCCTGTAAAGATGATTTGGGGGAAAGAACTTCCTATGGTTATCAAACCATGACTGCTTACCACTCTTCTGCAATGTAAATGCATCGAATCATACATGCAATGAGGGCATGCCAGACGTCCAGCAGTGCTCCAACCAGACAACATTGCATATGCCGGAAAATCACTTATTGTCCACATCAAAGCAGCTCTCATGATGAAATTCTATTTCATAGAAATGTCGTAGGCTACGACTCCTGTTTCCCACAACATTTTCAATTCGGCCACCAACGGTTGCAGAAGGACATCAATCTTTTCCTTTCGATTTGATGGTCCTGAAACCAAAACGGTTAAAAACATTGCAGTATCATTCATGCACTT
>UESW01001602.1:98020-125511 GCA_900491605.1 Calamus simplicifolius | reverse complement strand
ATCTAAATAGTTCTTCCTTTGTCCAATTTGTAGAATATTTAGAGAACAATTTATATGCAAGTCTTCTTAGGAATTGTTTAAATTGCCAAGAAAAATCATTTTAAAAAATTCATGAAAAATATTATTCAAGTGTGTGGTGGCAGAAACAACTACCATATTACTTGAGAAAAAGGGAAAAAAAATCATGCAAGTAGATGTTGCATGCCTTATCATCTACTATATCTTCTATTCCTTTCTATGAAAATCCAAGTTTCACCATGTTTTCTCTCTCTCTCTCTCTCTCTCTCTCTCTCTTTTGGGTGATCTTGCTATGGTCCATGCTAGCCAATATGCCAGTTAATTTATTGTTGTTGGCCCAGATGGCAACCC
This sequence comes from Calamus simplicifolius, assembly GCA_900491605.1. Taxonomy (NCBI): domain Eukaryota; kingdom Viridiplantae; phylum Streptophyta; class Magnoliopsida; order Arecales; family Arecaceae; genus Calamus; species Calamus simplicifolius. The sequence continues at coordinate 125,142 of UESW01001602.1, read as the reverse complement.
AAGAGAGGAGATAAATTGGGTTCTTAAAAAATTCAAAACTTAAAAATTGTTTCTCAAAGTAATGCATAAGAAAGAATGCAATGAGAGTAGTGCTAAGAATTTTAAGCAGAGTACAAAGGATAGAGTAGAGAGAAAGAGAGAGTCAAGCATGACAAACACAAAAAATTTATAGTCGTTCGGTGTTAGCTACACCTACATCCACTCTCAAGAAACTCTTGGACCACATTATAATCATCATGAATATAACAGAGTTGTTTTACAAGATCACAACTCAAACTTGTTGTTTTATACCGGGATCACAACGAAGCCAGCTGGTTTTCACAGGATCACTGACACAAAACCTATCACAAGCCTTCTAACTTGTACAAGGTCAAACTGTCTTCCTTGATTCAATCTCCTAATTGAATCAATAAGCAAACGTAATAGGGAAATGGTTACAACAGTTATAAAGCTCATCAAATGAGCAAATAAGATAATATAATAAAAGTAGAAATAGAAGAGCCTGATTAGAAGATTTCTGAAGTTGGACTTTCTTCTTCTTTTCCTTAGAAATGATCTTTCTCATGTTGAGCGTGAAGTTTTGAAAGAATCTTTGATGTAGAGGCTTTTGAAGAACTAGGGCTCTATTCTTTTCCTTTTGATTTAATGAAAATCCTTCAAGATTGGCTTCGGAATGCTTTGGATTTCCTTAACCTCTATTTTGAACAAAAGGGCTTTCGAATTTGAACTCTTTTCTTTCTTTATTCTCTATTGTGTTCTTTTTGAAACGATCCCAAGACTCTTATTTATAATCTTCTCTAAATCCTCTTTAGAAAAAAATTAGCTGTTGAAAATGCTTGAGGATGAGTTTAGCACGAAAGAGAAAAGAGCCATTGAAATCCATTGAAAAAATGTCAGAGTTTGGAGTCATCTCGAACACCTATAAAGTCTGCTCCTAATAAATTAGAGTCAGCTCGAGTAGACCTGGAGTCAGCTCGAATGCGAGATGAGCGAAATGTGAACTTCTGCCTATTATGGAGTCGGCTCTTGCTTTTTGGGGAGTCGACACTCTGTTATGCGGAAGTCGGCTCGAGTGAATGCGGGAGCCAGTTCTACTAAAGCCCCAAAAAATACACTCTCTGTATAATTAGTGGAGTCAGCTCTAATCTCTGCAGGAGTCGGCTCCAGCTCAACATAGAATTAAGGACTTTCTATCTTTCTGGTGGAGTCAACTTCTGACTCTCTAAAAGTCGGTTCGACTGCATGCTGAAAGTGTCAAACTGTTTCGATACGCTTTAGAGTCAACCCTAGAGTTCTGGAGTCGGCTCTAAATGCTAAAACTTGACACTTAACACTAGACATATGGTCAAACTCAATTTTTCTTGGATTTTAGTTGATTAAACATTTAAATTCCTGAAACACTTAATCAAAATTATTAGTAACACAAGGAATATACTCATGTGATTTTTGTTATTCATCAAAATAATAATTGGGTCAACAATCTATCCCTTTTTGATAATGATAAAAACACCGAGCATATGCATATACATTTAAAGTATAAACTTTAACTTAAATAACTTTTCAATCAGAATGATAGCAAACAGAATTTCAACATAATTATCTTGAACAATAACTTCATTATAGATATCTAGTTCAACTATTCCAAGGATTCAAAATATTTAACCAAGGATTCATAAAATTCAAATTTGATAAGCTCTAAGCTCCTCCTGAGTAATAGCTCCTTCTAAATATGTGCATAGAGTTTTAAAATCAATATGCATATACAAATCTTTCCCTTTTTTGTCATCAACAAAAATTAAGGAAGCATAGGGCAGTCCTTGCTCAGGATAATATTCAAATTAATCAAATTAGAATCAAACATCATAGAATGACTTAAGAAGACAATCATTTCAAAAATATCAAAGAAATTTTATTAAGTCATAAAAACTTTGTACATATTCATTGATTTCATGAAGTGAAGTACAAGTCAAGTGTAAAACAACAAAATAATATATCTTTCAGTAAGTTCCTAAGTACAAACTAGGATTTCTAAGATAACTATGAAAATCTAACTATGAAATTCTAAAAGTAAACTAAGATAGATTGCAAGGATTTGTTTGATTGGCTGGATTGGCTGAGAAGGCTGGAGAGGAAGGGAACATTCACTTCAGAATCTTAAAATCCTTTTCAATTACTCCAAAATTTATCCCATTCCATCATTTTGAATCTTGCAAAATCATTGATCAGGTCTTCTGTTTTGGACATTGCCTTCTCAATGTTGACACAAAGCTCTGCATTAGACTTGGAGTTGATATCGGAGTCATCACGAATGCCCTTGATTTTGTCAAAGATGTTTTGTAGCTCAGTCTTCAAACTATCAGCAGAACATTGATTGATTTTTTCAATTTTCTCAACTTTCTCTTTCAAGGTATAAATTAGTTGCCTGATTCCAAAAAGCTGATCTTGAATGTTTTCATTTATCTTTTCATACAGTTTGATTATTTTCTTGAATTGCTCAACTGCTCAGATGTGAAAGCAAAAGAAGGTACTGTTCATGCTACCTGTGGTGGTGCTAGTGGTGAATTGGGTCTCGGTGTTGGAAAGATGGTCCAAATGCAGATGGTCTGGGCACAGGTGAGGATGGTCCATGAACCTCCTCAACATCATCATCCATTCTTTCCTCTCTGATTGGCTCTGGCATAGCACCAGGTCTCCGCCTTTGCCATTCTTCATTAATCTTTTAGAATCCCATGCGGGTAGGATGGAGATATTATTATAGTCTGTGTGCCTAGCTTCTTCTATGGTTTATTTTTTAAATATCAATCCATTAACTTCTGAAAATCACCGTCAACACTATCCCATAAGGAAGAGCTGACCTCTTCTTAGTACTAGCCTCAGCCATGTAGCTTAGCATCATTCCCACCAAATTAATAGGTTGACCAGTCAATACACAATCCATTAAGGCTATGTCCCTTCTGATACATATTCAAATCTTTTAATCTTAGGGAAAAGAATCATACTGTAACATCCTAAAAACCCTGTAATTCATGGTAATATTAATGGCATTTTTCATTTGAAATGAATGTCAGAGGGTTTCAATGAAGTGGGCGTGTTGGCCATTTGATAAATATAAAAAGGAGAAATTTATAGAGTAAATGAGTATATTTTTTAGTGCTAATGAGTTTGACTTAAGAAATTGAGAGATTTGAGTTTTAATGGACTTAAATCACAAGAAAAATCAAGTTTAGTTTGAGTTTTACCCTTAAGTCATGTTTTTAGTAATTAGAGTCGACTCTAATTGGTGTGGAGTCGACTTGGCACGATTTTGAATTTTTGGCACGCTTTAGAGTCGGCTCCTACAAAAGGGGGAGTCAACTCTATTGAAAAAATAGAAAGTTAGCATTTCTACCTTGTATTAGAGACAACTCTAATCTTTGCAAGAGCCGACTCTATTTTTGCGGGAGCCAACTCTAAATCTATTAGAGCCGACTCTAAGACAATAGATTTCTTGGGTTAAATCTTAAAATTTTTATATTTATTCCGTTTAAGTCCGATTTGAGTACTGTTTGAACCGTTGAATTCCTAAAATTGAGCTCTCAAGTTGGTGGGGTCTTTTCTTAGAAATATTATATAAAAGTATTGATTTAAATAAAAAAATAATCTGGGCTATAAATCGATTAAAAAAATGCTATGTTAGGGGTAAAATAGGAAAAGGCTCCGATGTAAATTGCTAATTGTGCAAAGGGCAATTTGAAAAAGAAAATATAAGGACAAAATATCATGGTTATAAGTGAGCCACATAATTTTCAAAAAGTATGCATTAAGAGTGTTTGAGGGCAAAATAAGAATTTGGCATGCCTTAGCCTCTAAGTTATCCATGACTTGGTCCCTAAGTCACTAGAGAAAAAAGGAAAACATGGGTTCAACCAAAGAAAAGTTAGGAAGAAAGAAAAGAGGAGAGGAAGAAGAAGAAGAAAAGGAAAAGAAAGAGGAAGAAAAATGGAAGCTTGGGTTTGTGTTTGGCTCCAGTAAGCTATAGCTTCCTAGATCTTGCATGACTTTAGATTTTCTTAGATTCTTGTATTTTGAGGTAATAGTGGAAGAAATATTAGAGAAAGGATAGAAGAAAATAATGAGATATTAGAGGCTAGATCATGTATGCATGCATGGTTTCGTGGAAAAACCTCGTGTAGAGGTAACCCTAATAGCTATCATATCTGTATGTTGACGTACGTCAAGAGAATTATTCCAGGGAGCCGAAATACCGGAGTTGAATACCAGTTGAGGAGTAACCTGCTAAGATGAGTGGGTTTCTAATCTAGCAATGAAAAGTTAATTTGAGCTAGTATAATGAGATTAATACCTTGTTGTGATATGTTATGTTTAGTAGAGTATTATGTATGTTTTAAATCTGAGAAATGAGAACCTAGTATATGATATTCTAATGTATGAGTTTTGAGCATGAGTCTTACAAAGAAATAAGCATAAGTTTCGATGAGGAGATTATTGATGTATACATGGCATATTTGCATGATAAATCTTTAGAAATGATATTTGATGTATGTATCATACTTAGCATTAGACAGCTATGGGGCTTATCACCCTTTAGACTGTGATGTAGCATGAGCATTGCACACTACTATTGAGCCAGCACCTTCTTGTGATTCAATCGTACAATGAACCCTAGAATTGGGGGTGAGTGTACGTTTGATCAGACCAATGGGCAGATTGTAAGCAGCCAGTGGGAACATGAATCATAGCTCAGTGGAGCTGGTTACTATATATAGCCCATGGGGGCAGAAAAAACCCAAGGTTTCAGGGTTAAGGAACAAAGCACTTTGCCGAATGAACCGCACGGGTAAGGGATGCTATTTATGGGGATCCTGTTGCTAGTCATGCACTCAATGAGAGTACACCTATAGAAGAGCGACTGTAGGATAGTACCTTAGACATTACACACAGCCCAGTATCATGAGATTTAAAAGCATATATTGTGATTTAAAAAGGGCCAGTGGGCCAAGTAATTATCCTACGAGAGAAAGTTTACATGAGATGCCAGTGAGCAGGCAGATCCCAATGGGAATCTGAGAATAATAAAGAAAGTTTGGGCTATAGGTAAAGAATGCATATCTTCATATTGTAATACATGGGTTTTTATCTTGATGAGTTATCTTTCAATAGAAAGTTATTGTAAAGTATTTCACTACTGGCATATTATTTAAAGAATAAGCTACATTTTACTTTATCTGATATCATGTTAAAAGTATACTTTGAGTTATACAAGCTATATTATATTAACGTACGATTGAAAATATGATGTTATGATTTTCTATTTCTCCATGGTTAGATGGTTATCCAGTCACTGGACTTAGGTCTTACCCTCTATGATTGATATTTACTTTCAGATCAGTGAGTATTTCTGCCAGGATCAAAGGATAAGCGAGACTGGATCCTTAGCTGGTGAAGCTTGCTTGGATGCAAGGGTGTATAGATGATAGCCTTGTATATTAAGATAGTGAGGATGATATTTGTATATGTATATATATACAGTGAGATGTGGTGTTGTATCAAATTATTTGGATATGAATACGAGACTTATGTTTTGGAGAAAATTATGAGCATGGTGTGTACTTATGATTTTGATGTCAATTGTGAATGTGATCTTGTAAACTGTCTGAGGATATCATAAAAATATTATTTGAGCAGGTTGATGCTTAGTGTTGATTTGAGTGATGTGCATATATAATTGAGCTGATAATAAAAGTTTTTAACATGATGTGTTTTCGAGTGTCTGCCACTTATGATAATTTGTTGGAGTTCTCTAGATCTTTATGGAGTGCTACATAAAGACTAGTAGAACTCTATCCGATTATCATAGGTGTGCAGGTGTGCTATCGGTGGCCCTAGAGAGAAGGGGGAGCTAGCAAGTTTTGGTATCAGAGCCCTAGGTTATAGGTCCTAAGGGAATAAGTATGAGCACGAGTCTAGATGATTGAATGATTATGATTATAGATATTGAAAGATGAAACCGATGTAATGAATAATGTCTTATAGGATGATTACTACAAAGGCATCCAGAGAGACAGAGCAATCCTCGGGCAGGGATAGAAGCAGAGGTCAAAGTAGACCCAGAAGTCAGTTAGAAGAAGTCAAATTGGTAGAATGGCTTCTAGTGATTCCACCGAGCCAGTATCTAATGAGGCTAGAGTGAGGGCATCTTCAGAGAAGATGCCAGAGTCTTCTTCACAGTCTGCTACCCCTGTGCCAGTAGACCCATCTCGAGCACAAATCAGGGGCCTAGTATACCAGAGTTGGTAGGCATGATTACTCAGGCTGTGGTAGCAGCTGTGGGTGCTAGTTCTAGCCTTCCATCTAAAAATTTGGAGGTTGTGAGGAATGTGGAAAGAGCCAGGAAGTTAGGGGCTCTGGAGTTCCAGGGAACTACTGATCCTATTCAGGCCGGGGCATGGCTGCAGAGGATCGAGAGGGTATTTGATGTGTTGGGATGCTCTGAGGAGCAGAGGCTGAGTATTGCCACCTTTTTACTGAGGGTAGAGCCCAGAGTTGGTGGAGATCTATTGGGCAGGCAGCCCAGGGAGTGGAGTTGACATGGAAAATTTTAGAAGAGAATTTCATCAGCAATATTATTCTGAGATTTATAGGGATCAGAAGAGGAGGGATTTCCTTTGTCTGACTCAGGGGAGGATGTCCGTGGCAGATTATGAAGCCACTTTTGTGGAGTTATCTCAGTTTGCTAGGGCCTTGGTGGCTGATGAGAGGGAGAGATGTCGACTATTCCAGGATGGATTGAATCTCCCTATTAAAGCCAAGATCCATAATAGTTACTCTGAGTTGGTGCAGGGAGCACTCAAAGCCGAGGAGATTGAAAAAGAATATATGAGTAGGAGGCAGGATAGAATGAAAAGAAGTGCTCCTAGTTATCTTCTGCTCCGGGAGGGACTCAGCCATTTAAGAAACCCCAGAGGACTGGACAGTTTTATTCTGGGTTTAGAGCCCCTGGTGATGTGGGCAGGGGATCAATATCTGTGTCAGCATCTAGCCCAGTTCAAAGGAAGCCTTATGGGGGTGTGCCTCAGGTTGCCACCAGCAGGGTGTCTGGTGATGTAGGGAGCAGGGTCGTCCTTCTGGTGGAGGAGAAATATACCTCATGTAATGTATGTGGAACTTCATTTGGGAGAATGTAAGAGGGGCAATAAGGGATGTTATATTTGTGGTGATCTAGGTCACCTGAAGAGAGATTGCCTAGGAGAGGGCAGCAGGCTGGTGGGCTTCCCAGGGGCCAGTAATGCCAAGGGGACAGCCTTGGTAGGAGGGGTGACAGTGGTGTTGCGGCTTCAGCCAGTCAGGTGGGGCCTAATGTTAATCAACAGAGGGTCATCCAGTATTCCAAGGGCCGAGGCCAGAGTATTTGCCATGACCAGGCAAGAGGCCTAGATTGATCCTGATGTGGTGACAGGTATGCTACCCATCGATAATCATGATGCTTATATTTTAATTGATTCTGGATCTACGAATTCATTATCTCATGTGAGTTTGCTAAGCATCTAGTTAGAGATGTGGCCAGTTGGGTAGCCAATTGGTAGTATCTATGCCCATAGGGAGGCCTTTTATAGCAGACCAAGTGTATAGAGGCTGTGATATTTCTGTGGAGGGTCAGAAATTAGCAGCAGATTTGATTCCTTTGAGTTTGAAAGAGTTTGATGCCATCTTGGGGATGGATTGGCTATCTGTGCATAGAGCCAGAGTAGATTGCTTAAGGAAGGAGGTGATGTTACAAACTTCTGATGATAGAGAGGTCTGTTTTGTTGGTGATAGGAGGGGGTTACCCTTAGGAGTGATTTCAGCCTTGTCAGCCAATAAAATGCTAGCAAAAAGATGTGGAGCCTATTTAGCTTGTGCAGTGAGCCTAGAGGGCAATGGTTTAGAGCTGACGGATATCCCTGTGGTAAGGGATTTTCAGATGTATTTCCTGAGGAGCTGCCAGGGTTACCTCCTGACAGAGGATTTGATTTTAGTATAGATCTAGTTCCAGATACCAGACCAATAGCCAGGGCACCTTATAGAATGGCTCAGTTGAATTGAAAGAATTGAAAGGCCAGTTACAAGAATTATTGGATAAAGGGTTTATTAGACCCATATATCACCATGGGATGCACAGTGTTGTTTGTGAAGAAAAAGGATGGTACCTTGAGGTGTATAGACTATAGACAGTTGAACAAGGTGACCATTAGAAACAATTATCCATTACCAAGGATCGATGATTTGTTTGATCAGCTGCAGGGGGCAGCAGTGTTTTCAAAGATTGATATGAGATCTGGGTATCATCAATTGAGAATAAAGAATGAGGATATATCTAAAACTGCTTTTAGGACCAAATATGGTCATTATGAGTTCTTGGTGATGCCATTTGGCTTGACAAATGCTCCAGCTGCTTTTATGGGTCTGATGAATCAAGTATTTCAAGGAGTATCTAGATAAATTTGTGATAGTATTCATTGATGACATCTTGATTTATTCTAGAAGTAGTGAAGAGCATGAGCATCTGAGGACAGTTTTGCAGATATTAAGAGAAAAGCAATTATATGCAAAGTTTAGTAAAAGTGAATTTTGGCTGGATGAGGTAAAGTTCTTGGGACATGTAGTTTCAGCCAAAGGTATTATGTAGATCCTCAAAAGATTGAAGCTATAGTGAATTGGGTATCACCTACCAATCAGACTGAGGTGAGGAGTTTCTTGGGGCTAGCAGGATATTATAGAAAATTTATAAAAATTTCTTGATTTTGGCTTCTCCTATGACTAAGCTGCTTAGAAAGAATATCAAGTTTGATTGGTCTGATGAATGCCAGAAGAGTATGGATGAATTGAAAAAGAGATTAACCTCAGCCCCAATCTAATACTCCCTGATAGTGCCAGTGATTATGTATAGTGATGCCTCATTGAAGGGTTTGGGGTATGTTTTAATGCAGAATGGAAAGTGTGGCTTATATATCTAGACAGTTGAGATCCCATGAAAAGAATTACCCCACCCATGATTTGGAGCTAGCTGCTATTATATTTGCATTGAAGGTTTGGAGGCACTACTTGTATGGAAGAAGATGCCAGATATTTACTGATCATAAGAGCTTGAAATATATTCTGACCCAGAAGGAATTGAATTTAAGGCAGAGAAGATGGATTGAATTGATTAAAGACTATGATTGCACTATTGAGTATCACCCAGGGAAAGCTAATGTTGTGGCTGATGCCTTGAGTCGAAAGTCTATGGCCACATTGGCTTCTATTAGAACCGTACACTACCCTTGATGATTGAGTTAAGGAGGTTAGATGCAGAGCTAGCTGTAGAAGAATCAGGAGCCTTGTTGGCTACTTTCAAGTGAGACCCCAAATGCTAGAGAAATAAGAGAAGCTCAGCTGCTAGATCCACAGTTGCTTAAAGCTAGAGATTTAATTTAGAGTGGGTCTCAGTCAGAGTTTTCTGTTAGAGGTGATGGGGTGTTATTATTCAAGGGCAGAGTTTGTGTGCCAGCTGTGGAATCAGTGAAAGATCAGATTTTAAAGGAAGCACATAGCTCAGCTTATTCAATGCATCAGTAGTACTAAGATGTATAGAACTATCAAACAGAATTACTGGTGGAATGGTATGAAAAAGGAAATAGCTGAGTATGTATCTAATGTTTGGTGTGTCAGCAGATTAAGGCTGAACATCAGTGTCCTGCTGGAAAGCTTCAGCTCTGTTTGTGCCAGAGTGGAAATGGGAGCATATAACTATGGATTTGTTGTAGGACTCCCAAAGACAGAAGGGGCAATGATGCTATATGGGTGATAGTTGATAGATTGACTAAATCTGCTCATTTTCTGCCTATTAAGATTACCTTTACCTTGGATAGATTAGCAGAATTATATGTGCTTGAAATTGTGAGTAGGCATGGTGTGCCAGTATCTATAGTATCAGATAGAGATCCAAGGTTTACATCTCAATTTTGGGTAGAATTGCAGAAAGCTTTGGGGACTAAATTGAGGTTCAGTACAACATTTCATCCCCAAACTGATGGTCAGTCGGAGAGAACCATCCAGACACTATAGGATATGCTGAGAGCTTGTGTCATAGAATTTTTTGGAAGCTGGGATGATCATCTGCCTTTAGTAGTGTTTGCTTACAATAACAACTACCATTCTAGCATTGATATGGAACCATATGAGGCCTTGTATGGGAGAAAATGTAGAACTCCAGTGTGTGTTGGGATGAGGAGAGAGAGAGGCTGTTAGGCCCCGAGTTAGTGCAGCTTACAGAAGATCAAGTTAAAATCATAAGAACTAAATTAAAAGCAGCCCAGGATAGACAGAAGAGCTATGCAGATAAAAAGCATAGAGTGGTAAAGTTTGAGGTTGTAGATAAAGTCTTTCTGAAGGTATCTCCTTGGCGAGGTATTATGAGATTTGGAAAGAAAGGCAAGTTGAGTCCCAGGTATATTGGACCCTATGAAATTCTGGAAAGAGTTGGACACTAGCTTATAGATTGGCTTTACCTCCAGAGTTATCTTAGATTCATAATATTTCATGTATCAATGCTTAGGAGGTATGTGCCGAATTCCTCTCATGTGATTCTGTATGAGACTAGAATTATAGGAAGATTTATCATTTGCAATGGAACCAGTGAAGATCTTGAGCAGGGAGATTAAGCAGCTTTGCAGTAAAAGAATTTCATTAGTTAAGATGCAATGGTTAAATCATCAAAAAGAGGAGGCTACATGGGAGCGAGAGGATGAGATGAGATTGAAATACCCCCATCTATTTGAAACCATATCTAGCTAAATTTTGGGGACGAAATTTCTTAAGAGGGGGAGAATTGTAAAATCCTGAAAACCTTGTAATTCATTGGTAATATTAATGGCATTTTCATTTGAAATGAACATCGGAGGGTTTCAATGAAGTGTGGGCATGTTGGCCATTTGATAAATGTAAAAAGGAGAAATTTATAGAGTAAATGAGTATATTTTTGAGCGCTAATGAGTTTGATTTAAGAAATTGAGAGATTTGAGTTTTAATGGGCTTAAATTACAAGAAAAATTAAGTTTAGTTTGAGTATTACCCTTAAGTGATGTTTTTAGTAATTAGAGTTGACTCTAATTGGTGTAGAGTCGACTCTGGCACGGTTTTGAACTTCCGGCACGCTTTAATTGGCTCCTGCAGAAGGGGGAGTCGACTCTATTGGAAAAAATAGAAAGTATTTTTGCCTCTATTAGAGCCAACTCTAATCTCTGCAAGAGCCGAATCTAATTTTTACGGGAGTCGACTCTAAATCTATTAGAGCCGACTCTAAGACGATAGATTTTTTGGATTAAATCTTGAAATTTATATTTATTTCATTTTAAGTCCGATTTGAGTACCGTTTGAATCGTTGAATTTCTAAAATTGAGCTCTTCAAGTTAATAAGGTCTTTTCTTAGAAATATTACATAAAAGTATTGATTTAAATAAAAATGATAATCTAAGCTATAAATCGATTAAAAGAATGCTATGTCGGGGCAAAATGAAAAAAGGCTCTGATGTAAATTGCTAATTGTGTTAAGGGATATATATATATATATATATATATAAGGGCAAAACATTATGGTTATAAGTGAGCCACATATTTTTTTAAAAACGTGCATTAAGAGTGTTTGAGGGCAAAATGAAAATTTGCATGCCTTAGCCTCTAAGTTATCCATGACTTGGTCCCCAAGTCACTAGAGAAAAGGGAAATATGGGTTCGGCCAGAGAAAAGAAAGAAAGAAAGAGAGAAAGGAAGAAAGAAAAAAGAGGAAGAGGAAGAAAAAGAAAAGGAGAAAGAAAGAGGAAGGGAAAGGGAAGCTTGGGATTTTGTTTGGCTCCAAGCTATAGCTTCCCTAGATCTTGCATAACTTTAGATTTTCTTAGATTCTTGTATTTTGAGGTAATAGTGAAAGAAATCTTAGTAGAGAAAGGATGAAAGAAAATAATAAGATATTAGAGGCTAGATCATGTATGCATGCATGGTTTCGTGAGAAAACCTCGTGTGGAGGTAACCCTAATAGTTATCATATCTATATGTTGACGTAGGTCAAGAGGGTTATTCCAAGAAGCCAAAATACCGGAGTTGAGTAGAAGTTGAGGAGTAACATGCTAAGGTGAGTGAGTTTCTCATCTAGCAATGAAAAGTTAATTTGAGCTAGTATAATGAGATTAATACCTTGTTGTGGTATGTTATGTTTAGTAGAGTATTATGTATGTTTTAAATCTGAGAAATGAAAACCTAGTATATGATATTCTGATGTATGAGTTTTGAGCATGAGTCTTAAGCACAAAGAAATAAGCATGCGTTTCGATGAGGAGATTGTTGATGTATACATGGCATATTTGCATGATAAAGCTTTAAATGATATATTTTGATGTATGTATCATACTCAGCATTAGACAGCTATGGGGCTTATCTCCCTTTAGACTGTGATGTAGCATGAGCATTGTACACTACTATTGAGCCAGCACCTTCTTGTGATTCGATCGTACAATGAACCCAGAATTGGGGGTGAGTACATTTGACCAGGACCAATGGGGCATATTGTAAGTAGCCGTGGGGCATGATCATAGCTCAGTGGAGCTGGTTACTATATATAGCCCATGGGGCAGAGAAAAAACCCAAGATTCCAGGGTTAAGGAACAAAGCACTTTGCCGAATGAACCGCACGAGTAAGGGATGCTATTTATGCGGGGATCCTGTTGCTAGTCACACACTCAATGAGAGTACATATATAGAAGAGTGACTGCAGGATGGTACCTTAGAGGCATTACACACACAGCCCAGTATCATGAGATTTAAAAACATATATTGTGATTTAAAAATGGCCAGGGCCAAGTAATTATCCTAAGAGAGAAAGTTTACATGAGATGCAATGAGCAGGCAGATCCCAATGGGAATCTAAGAATATAATTAAGAAAGTCTGGGCTATAGTAAAGAATGCATATCTTCATATTGTAATACATGGGTTTTTATCTTGATGAGTTATCTTTAGTGAAAAGTTATTGTAAAGTATTTCAGTACTGGCATATTATTTAAAGAATAAGCTATAATTTACTTTATCTGATATCATGTTAAAAGTATACTTTGAGTTATACAAGCTATATTATATCAACGTATGATTGAAAATGTGATGTTATAGTTTTCTATTTCTCCATGGTTAGATGGTTATCCAGTCACTGGGACTTAGGTCTTACCCTCTATAATTGATATTTACTTTCAGATCTGTGAGTATTTCTGCCAGGATCAAAGGATAAGCGAGACTGGATCCTTAGCTGGTGAAGCTTGCTTGGATGCAAGGGTGTATAGATAATAGCCTTGTATATTAAGATAGTGGAGGATGATATTCATGTATATGTACATGTATATATATACAGTGAGATGTGTGTTGTATCAAACTTATTTGGATATGAATACGAGACTTATGTTTTAAAGAAAATTATGAGCATGGTGTATGTACTTATGATTTTGATGTCAATTGTGAATGTGATCTTGTAAACTATCTGAGGATGTCATAAAAAATATTATTTGAGCCAGTTGATGCTTAGTGTTGATTTAAGTGATGTGCATATATAATTGAGCTAATAATAAAAAGTTTTTAACATGATATGTTTCTGAGTGTCTGTCACTTATAATAATTTGTTGGAGTTCTCTAGCTCTTCATGGAGTGCTACATAAAGACTAGTAGAACTCTATCCGATTATCGTAGGTGTGCAGGTGTGCTATCGGGGCCCTATAGAAAAGGGGGAGCTAGCAAGTTTTGGTATCAGAGCCCTAGGTTATAAGGTCCTAAGGGATAAGTATGAGCACGAGTCTAGAATGATTGAATGATTATGATTATAGATATTAAAAGATGAAACCGATGTAATGAATAATGTCTTGTAGGATGATTACTACAAAGGCATCTAGAGAGACAAGCAATCCTCGTTCAGGGATAGAAGCAGAGGTCAAAGTAGACCCAGAAGGTCAGTTAGAAGAAGTCAAATTGGTAGAATGGCTTCTAGTGATTCCACCGAGCCAGTATCTAATGAGGCTAGGGTGAGGGCATCTTCAGAGAAGATGCTAGAGTCTTCTTCATAGTCTCCTACCTTTGTGCTAGTGGATCCATCTCGGGCATAGAATCAGGGCCCTAGTATACCAGAGCTGGTAGGCATGATTACTCAGGCTGTGGTAGCAGCTGTGGGTCTTAGTTCTAGCCTTTTAGCTAAAAATTGGAGGTTGTGAGGAATGTGGAAAGAGCTAGGACATTGGGGCTCTGGAGTTCCAAGGAACTACTGATCCTATTCAGGCCGGGGCATGACTGAAGAGGATCAAGAGGGTATTTGATGTGTTGGGATGCTCTGAGGAGCAGAGGTTGGGTATTGCCACCTTTTTATTGGAGGATAGAGCCCACAGTTGGTGGAGATCTGTTTGTAGCAGGTAGCTCCAGGGAGTGGAGTTGTCATGGAAAGATTTTAGAAGAGAATTTCATCAGCAATATTATTATGAGATTTATAAGGATCAGAAGAGGAGGGATTTCTTTAGTCTGACCCAGGGGAGGATGTCTGTGGTAGATTATGAAGCCACATTTGTTGAGTTATCTCAGTTTACTAGGGCCTTGGTGGCTGATGAGAGGGAGAGGTGCCGACTATTCCAGGATGGATTGAATCTCCCTATTAAAGCCAAGATCCATATACAGACCTATAATAGTTATTCTGAGTTGGTGCAGAGAGCATTCAAAGCCGAGAAGATTGAAAAAGAATATATGAGTAGGAGGTAGGATAGAATAAAAAGAAGTGCTCCTAGTTATCCTTCTGCTCCGAGAGGGACTCAGCCATTTAAGAAACCCTAGAGGGCTAGATAGTTTTATTTTGGTTTTAGAGCCCCGATGATGTGGGCAGGGGATCAATATCTGTGTTAGCATCTAGCCCAGCCCAAAGGAAGCCTTATGGGGGTGTGCCTTAGGTTGCCACCAGCAAGGTATCTGGTGATGTAGGGAAGGGTCATCCTTCTGGTGGAGGAAGAAATATACCTCCATGTAATGTATGTGGGAGACTTCATTTGGGAGAGTGTAAGAGGGGAAATAAGGGATGTTAAATTTGTGGTGATCTAGGTCATCTGAAGAGAGATTGCCCTAGGAGAGGGCAGCAGGTGCTGGGCATCCTAGGGGCCAGTAGTGCCAAGGGGACAGCTTGGTAGGAGGGGTAGTGACAGTGGTGTTGCGGCTTCAGCCAGTCAGGTGGGGCTTAATGTTAGTCAACAAGAAGGGTCATCCAGTATTCCAAGGGTCGAGGCCAGAGTATTTGCGATGACCAGGCAAGAGGCCTAGATTGATCCTGATGTGGTGATAGGTATGCTACCCATCGATAATCATGATGCTTATATTTTGATTGATTCTGGATCTACGAATTCATTTATCTCATGTAAGTTTGTTGAGCATCTAGATAGAGATGTAGGCCAGTTGGATAGCCAGTTGGTAGTATCTATGCCCATAGGGAGGCCTTTTATAGTAGACCAAGTGTATAGAGGCTATGATATTTCTGTGGAGGTCAGAAATTAGCAGCAGATTTGATTCCTTTGAGTTTGAAAGAGTTTGATGCCATCTTGGGATGGATTGACTATTTGTGCATAGAGCCAGAGTAGATTACTTGAGAAAAGGAGGTGATGTTACAAACCTCTGATGATAGAGAGTCTATTTCATTGGTAATATGGGGGTTGCCCTTAGGAGTGATTTCAGCCTGTCAGCCAATAAAATGTAGCAACAAGATGTGGAGCCTATTTAGCTTGTGTGGTGAGCCTAGAGGGCAATGGTTAGAGCTGACGGATATCCCTGTGGTGAGGAATTCTCAGATATATTTTCTGAGGAGCTACCAGGGTTACCTCCTGACAGAGGGTTTGATTTTAGTATAGATCTAGTTCCATACTAGACCATAGCCAGGGCACCTTATAGAATGGCTCTAGCTGAAGTGAAAGAATTGAAAGGCCAGTTATAAGAATTATTGGATAAAGGGTTTATTAGGCCCAGTATATCGCCATGGGATGTCTAGTGTTGTTTATAAGAAAAAGGATGGTACCTTGAGGTTTGTATAGACTATAGACAGTTGAACAAGGTGACCATTAGAAACAATTATCCATTACCAAGGATCAATGATTTGTTTGATCAGCTGCATGGGGCAGTAGTGCTTTCAAAGATTGATATGAGATTTGGGTATCATCAGTTGAGAATAAAGAATGAGGATATATCAAAAACTAATTTTAGGACCAAATATGGTCATTATTGTTCTTGTGATGCCATTTGGCTTAACAAATGCTCCAGTTGCTTTTATGGGTCTGATGAATCAAGTATTTAGGAGTATCTAGATAAATTTATAATAGTATTCATTGATGACATCTTGATTTATTCTAGAAGTAGTGAAGAGCATGAGCATCATCTAAGGACAGTTTTGCAGATTAAGAGAAAAGAAATTATATGCAAAGTTTAGTGAAAGTAAATTTTGGCTAGATGAGGTAAGTTCTTGGGACATGTAGTTTAAGCCAAAGGTATTATGTTACATCCTCAAAATATTTATAGTGAATTGGGTATCACCTACCAATCATATTGAGATGAGAGATTCTTGGGGCTAGCAGGATATATAGAAAATTTATAAAAAATTTCTTGATTTTGGCTTCTCCTATGACTAAGCTGCTTAGAAAGAATATTAAGTTTAATTGGTCTGATGAATGCCAAAAGAGTATGGATGAATTGAAAAAGAGATTAACCTTAGCCCCAATCTAATGCTCCCTGATAGTGCCAGTGATTATGTATAGTGATGCTCATTGAAGGGTTTTGGGGTATGTTTAATGCAGAATGAAAAAGTGAGGCTTATTATCTAGACGTTGAGATTCCATGAAAAGAATTACCCCACCCATGATTTGGAGCTAACTGTTATTATATTTGCATTGAAGGTTTGGAAGCACTACTTGTATGGAAGAAGGTGCCAGATATTTACTGATCATAAGAGCTTGAAATATATTCTGACCTAGAAGGAATTGAATTTAAACAGAGAAGATGGATTGAATTGATTAAAGAATACAATTGCACTATTAGTATCACCCAGGGAAAGCTAAGTTGTGGTTGATGCCTTGAGTCGAAAGTCTATGGCCACATTGGCTTCTATTAGAACAATATAACTACCCTTGATGATTGAGTTAAGAAGGTTAGATGCAGAGCTAGCTGTAGAAGAATCAGGAGCCTTGCTGGCTACTTCAAAGTAAGACCCCAGATGCTAGGAAATAAGAGAAGCTCTACTAGATCCACAGTTGCTTAAAGCTAGAGATTTAATTTAGAGTGGGTCTCAGTCAGAGTTTTCTGTTAGAGGTGATGGGGTGTATATTCAAGGGTAGAGTTTGTGTGCCAGCTATGAATCAGTGAAAGATCAAATTTTAAAGGAAGCAACATAGCTCAGCTTATTCAATGCATCCAATAGTACTAAGATGTATGAACTATCAAACAGATTACTGGTGGATGGAATGAAAAAGGAAATAGCTGATATGTATCTAAATGTTTAGTGTGTCAATAGATTAAGGCTGAACATCAGTGTCCTGCTGGCAAGCTTCACCTCTGTTTGTACCAGAGTGGAAATGGGAGCATAACTATGGATTTTGTTGTAGGACTCCTGTTGCCCAGATGTAGTAACCCAAGAGGGGGTGAATTGGGTTATTTAAAATTTTAATAGCTATGCAGATAAATATGCTTTCAACCCTAATTTTGATTTGCAGCGGTGAAGTGGAGTGCACAGAGTAATATCAACAGAAAGGCAAGCAATCACAAAACACAGAAGTTTATAGTGGTTCGGTGCCAAACTCAGCACCTACATCCACTCCCCAAACCTTTGGGAATTCCACTAATCGTATCACAATGATTACAACCTCTAGCCGAACCAGGCTAGCCCTCTTGTTTATACGGCACAGGCAGCCAAAAACCCCTAGCCAAACCTAGGCTAGTCCTCTTGTTTCACAAGGAAGGCTAGCCAAACCAGGCTAGTCCTCTTATTAAATGGCACAAGGAAGCCAACAAACCAGGGTTCACTAACCCTTTTACAAGATAATTAGAGTATGTAAAGAAGAAGCTCCTACAAAGAGCAAATATTCATAATATACTTTACAACTTTTTGAAGCAATAAACTCAGCAATAAATGAACTCGGTTGAAGCAGCTGAAGTCTTGAATGCTTGAAAAGCTTCAATGATTCGGATGACCTTTCAGAGCAAGGAATGAGCTTAAAAATAGCAACCACTCAACAATAATCAATGAAGGCTCTTTTCTTGGATTTTTCTCTCTTTGAAATTTCTTTTCAAAAATCGTCGTCGGGTGCTTCTAATCCTAGCTATTTATAACCATCGAATAAGAAAAATCCATTAGATACAAAAGAAATAAATGAAAATAATAACGGAAAAAAATATAACCGTTAACATGTTTCTCTAAGCATGAATGCAGATCTCCATTTGAGGAAGGATGAGCACTGTAAAAATCCAAAATCAAAAGTTAACTATAGCTTGAAATAGCAATAGAGAGAGAAAGGGAGAAAGAAAACTCTTTAGGCGGCGGTGGACTGAAAGAAGAGCTCCAGGTAGCTGAGAAATGAATGCCATCGTCCAAGAGTAAAGCAATAACCCCCAGCTAGCTAATCGTTAGCTAACCAGAGAGAACATAGCAAAAGAACAGCACGTTAGTTAGCTCGGCAGATAACTCGCCAGCTAACTCCATTTGAATCCAAACGGCTGTAGGGAAAAAGGATAGCTAGTTAGCTGAATAGCTAACTAAAGAATGGCCAGTTAGCTCACGAGCTAACTAGAAGAAAAATACTATGCTATCCGTCCAGCTTAGTTAGCTCTCCAGCTAACTGAGCAAAAAGGCAGCCAGTCAACTGAATAAAGTAGCTAACTCTCTAGCTAACTAGCCAACCGGCAGCTAGCTTTCCAGTTAACTAAAATTTAAATCCATTCGGCTGCAACATTCCCTGTGAAAAATAGTTAGCTAACCAGTTAGCTCCAGGATGAAATAGTTAGCTAGCAGTTAACTAAAAGAAACATCAGCTAGCTAGGAGTTACAGTTAACTAACAAGACATCCAGCCAGATAGCTAAAATGGAAGGGTGTTCGGCCGAACCACTGTGATAGGATTTTTAGTTAGCTGAAAGAAATTTCAGCTAGCTAACTACTAGCTCACCGGTTAACTAAAATAAAGGGATTCGGCCAAACACCTGAGATAAGTCCTTAGTTAGCTGAAAAGAGCTTCAGCTAGCTAACAAACTAACTCACCAGTTAGCTGAAGAAGAGGGCATTCGCCAGCAATTGTGGCAGGTATTTTAGTTAGCTAAAAGGGCTCCAGCTAGCTAACAACTACTCATCAGTTAGCTGAAATAAGGGACGTTCGGCCAAACTTACTGAGATAAGTTCCTTAGTTAGCTGAGAGAGCTTCAGCTAGCTAACAGCTAGCTAGACAGCTAGCTAATTGCAAGACGGTTGGCCCATACACTGTAAAACTTTCCCAGCTAGCTGAAAGTCGTGCCAGTTAGCTAAATAAACTAACAAGCTAGCTACCAGTTAACTCCAAGGCTAATAATCATGTTCAAAGCAAATTAAATGAATTACTTTCTTACCAGTCGATTTTGCATGAAGATACTTACTTGCAAGGCGACCGAACTTCCCTGTATCAATCTTAGAATTGCTTAATTTATTTTGTAATCATCAAAATCAATCTGGGGTCAACAACTCCCAAGACAAGAAGGGGCAATGATGCTGTATGGGTGATGTTGATAGATTGACTAAATCTGCTCATTTTCTGCCTATTAAGATTTCCTTTACCTTGGAATAGTATAATTATATGTGCTTAAAATGTGAGTAGGCATGGTGTGCCAGTACTCTAGTATCAGATAGAGATCCAAGGTTTACATCTCAATTTTGGGTAGAATTACAAAATATTTGGGGACTAAATTGAGGTTCAGTACAACATTTCATCCCCAAACTGATGGTCAGTCGGAGAGAATCATCCAGACACTATAGGATATGCTGAGAGCTGTGTGCATAGAATTTTTTTGGTAGCTGGGATGATCATCACCTTTAGTAGTGTTTGCTTACAATAACAACTACCATTCTAGCATTGATAGGCACCATATGAGGCCTTGTATGGGAGAAAATAGAACTCCAGTGTATTGGGATGAGGAGGGAGAGAGGAGGCTGTTAGGCCCCGAGTTAGTGTAGCTTCGCAGATCAAGTTAAAATCATAAGAACTAAATTAAAAGCAGCCCAGATAGACAGAAGAGCTATGCAGATAAAAAGTATAGAGAGGTAAAGTTTGAGTTGTAGATAAAGTCTTCTGAAGTATCTCCTTTGGCGAGGTATTAAGATTTGGAAAGAAAGGCAAGTTGAGTCCCAGGTATATTGGGCCCTATGAAATTCTGGAAAGAGTTGGGACAATAGCTTATAGATTGGCTTTACCTCCAGAGTTATCTTAGCTTCATAATATATTTCATGTATCAATGCTTAGGAGGTATGTGCCGATTCCTCTCATGTGATTCAGTATGAAACTATAGAATTATAGGAAGATTTATCATTTGCAATGGAACCAGTGAAGATCTTGAGCAGGAGATTAAGTAGCTTCACAGTAAAGAATTCCATTAGTTAAGATTGCAATGGGTTAAATCATCAAAAAGAGGAGGCTACATAGGAGCGAGAGGATGAGATGAGATTGAAATACCCCATCTATTTGAAACCATATCTAGCTAAATTTCAGGGACAAAATTTCTTAAGAGATGGAGAATTGTAAAATCCTAAAAACCCTGTAAGTCATTGGTAATATTATGGCATTTTTCATTTGAAATGAAACGTCGAGGGTTTCAATGAAGTGTGGGCATGTTTGGCCATTTGATAAATAAAAAGGAGAAATTTATGGAGTAAATGAGTATATTTTTGAGCGCTAATGAGTTTGATTTAAGAAATTGAGAGATTTGAGTTTTAATGGGCTTAAATTACAAGAAAAATTAAGTTTAGTTTGAGTATTACCCTTAAGTGATGTTTTTAGAATTAGAGTCGACTCTAATTGGTGTAGAGTTCGACTCTGGCACTGTTTGAACGTCCAGCAGGCTTTAGAGTTGGCTCCTGGAAGGGGGAGTCGACTCTATTAGAAAAAATAGAAAGTATTTTTGCCTCGTATTAGAGACAACTCTAATCTCTGCAAGAGCCGACTCTAATTTTTGCGGGGTTGACTCTAAATCTGTAGAGTCGACTAAGACGACAGATTTTTTGGATTAAATCTTAAATTTATATATTTATTTTATTTTAAGTCCGATTTGAGTACCGTTTGAATCGTTGAATTCCTAAAATTGAGCTCTTCAAGTTAATAGGGTCTTTTTTTTAGAAATATTACATAAAGTATGATTTAAAAATGATAATCTGAGCTATAAATCGATTAAAAGAATGCTATTCGGGGGCAAAATGAAAAAAGGTGCTGATGTAAATTGCTAATTGTGTTAAGAACAATTTTAAAAAATATATATAAGGGCAAAACATCATGGTTATAAGTGAGCCACATATTTTTTTAAAAGCGTGCACTAAGAGTGTTTGAGGGCAAAATAAAAATTTGGCATGCCTTAGCCTCTAAGTTATCCATGACTTGGTCCCCAAGTCACTAGAGAAAAGGGAAATATGGTTCAGCCAGAGAAAAGAAAGAAAGAAAGAGAGAAAGAAGAAGAGAAAAAGAGGAAGAGGAAGAAAAAGAAAAGGAGAAAGAAAGAGGAAGGAAAAGGAAAGCTTGGGATTTGTGTTTGGCTCCAAGTTATAGCTTCCTATATCTTGCATAACTTTAGATTTTCTTAGATTCTTGTATTTTGAGGTAATAGTGAAAGAAATATTTAGTAGAGAAAGGATGGAAGAAAATAATAAGATATTAGAGGTTAGATCATGTATGCATGCTGGTTTCGTTAGAAAACCTCGTGTGGAGGTAACCCTAAATAGTTATCATCTATATGTGACGTAGGTCAAGAGGGTTATTCAAGAAGCCCAAAATACCGGAGTTGAGTAGCTGTTGAGGAGTAACCTACTAAGGTGAGTGGGTTTTTACTAGCAATAAAAAGTTAATTTGAGCTAGTATAATGAGATTAATACCTTTGTGATATGTTATATTTAGTAGAGTATTATGTATGTTTTAAATCTGAGAAATAAGAACCTAGTATATGATATTCTGATGCATGAGTTTTGAGCATGAGTCTTAATCACAAAGAAATAAGCATGATTTCGATGAGGGGATTGTTGATGTTAATGGCATATTTGCATGACAAGCTTTGCAAAGATATATTTTGATATATGTCATACGAGCATCAGGCAGCTATGGGTTGATCATCCTTTAGACACTGTTTATAGCATGAGCATTGTACACTACTATTGAGCCGGCACCTCCTTGCAATTCGATCATACGATGAACCCTGGAATCAGGGGTGAGTGCACGCTTGACAGGCTAGTGGGCAGCTTGTAAGCAGCTCGTGGGGGCATGAATCATAGCTCAGTGGAGCTAGTTACTATATATAGCCCGTGGGGGCAGAGAGAAACCCAAGGTTTCAGGGTTAAGGAACAAAGCACTTGCCGTTGAACCACATGGGTAAGGTGCTATTTGTGTGGGGATCCTATTGCTAGTCAGGCACCCATAAGAGTACACCTTCAGAAGGGCGATTGTAGGGTGGTACCTTAGGGCATTACACACAAGCCCAGTATCATAAAATTTAAAGCATATATTGTGATTTAAAAAGGACCAATGGGCAAGTAATTATCCCAAGAGGGGAATTTTACATGAGATGCCAGTGGACAGATAGATCCCAGTGGGAATCTAAAAATTTAATAAAGAAAGTCTGGGTTGTAGGTAAAGAATGCATATCTTTTATATTATAATACATGGATTTTATCTTGATGAGTTTTTTTTAGTGAAAGTATTGTAAAGTATTTCAGTACTGATATATTATTTGAAGAATAGCTACATTTTACTTTATCTGATATCATATAAGTATACTTTGAGTTAGACACTATATTGTATCAGCGTATGGTTGAAAATATGATGTTATGGTTCTCTATTTCTCCATGGTTAGATGGTTATTCAGTCACTGGGACTTAGTCTCATCCCTCTATGATTGATATTTACTTTTAGATCAGTGAGTATTTGCTAGGATCAAAGGATAAGCAGACTGGACCCTTAGCTGGTGAAGCTTGCTTGGATGCTGTAGGTTACGGATAGAAAATCCCAATCTAATTGGAATAAAATGGCAGCGGAAACAAAATAAATTTATTTCATAACCCCCACCAAGAATCACATGCGTTTCATAAAAACCGAAAGAAGGATAAACAAAATTATTATCTTTTGTTGATCAGTATGTAATCCGTCTGTTCTTGTGTTGGGTTTGCTCGGATCTTCAAAGGTGCTGCCTTTCAGAAAGACGACCACCCTCTACAAGTATCCACACACGAACGGACACCAAAATAGTTTTTTGAATGCTAGTTCACAAGTTTATTTTTCACAAAAATGAACCATAGTTTCCAACTCTTTGCTTATCTTTTAAGGTAAAAGACACGACCCTTCAAATATCCCAATAGACGCGACCTTTCAAATGCCCATCGGACATGACCTTTCAAATGCCCAATGGACTTTAAAACGTATATATATTATATACAAGTCTGGGGGTTCTGTTAACTAGGATTTTAATCAATATTTATTTAAAACTCCTTTTAAATAATGACAATTAAATCCTTCCTTACAAATAAGGAATTTATATTTTTAACCAAATCTTTATGGATTATTTTCTTATCCAATAAGACAATATAACAAATTAATACTTGTCATAATTTAATTACGAATTTAAATTTTCTCAAAATTAAACTCAAATCTAAATGACAACTAATTTATTTGTAATTTAAAATAATCTCATCATTTTAAATTACTATAGAGAGTAACAAACCGTAACCATTATTGTCCGTTCTTAGTTATGACCCTATGTTCAATTAACGTGGCAGTAAGCCTAAATCACATTTTGATCCTATAAGTCATAAGCGGCCTCTAGCAAGACATTATGACTACCCAAGTTAAATGAAAAGCTCAATTCCGAGACAACCTTAAAGTAGCTAATGACATAATCCTTTTGCCACATGATATCTTGATAGAATATAAGGCATGGAAAAAGTCAACCTTATATCGCTCTATCTTTAATTTCTTGAAACCATTAACTGACTAGACAAATGATATTGATCTCCATCAATTCATTTGAGCATGCCATGCATTTCTCAGTCTCAATCATCGAGGGGCCCAGAGATATCTCTCTATAATAAGAGGGACAAATTCCATCTTAATCACTCATATCTCACTACATGATTCTTATTATGTTCAATCATAATCTTTATAATCATCCGGTTAAAGACAACGTTTGATTATGTCAAAACATAATATTCCTCATGTTGAGAATAGCAATCTCAGGTCTAAGGATTCAATGACACAACTACTAGAGATTAACTTATGACTTTGATCCATGTATTAATCTCAAGGCAGGTCTTGTCCAATATTTGTTCTCAACAAATACATATAAATTTGATTTGTATCTCATACACATATTCATCCCATGAATATCAATCAAATTTCATACTAATCTTAATTTATTGTTATTCCCACAACAATAATCGATTAGGGACATTTAGAATAATTCATAATATTATTCAAGGATATTATTATAATAATATGCAAATTATGATAATAGTAAATGCTCATAAATATTCAAAATACCATGTCCATACAATAGGCCTAGGGCACTATTACTAACAATCTCCCACTTGCACTAGGCCCACTCTCAATGTATCTAATACCTATGAACCTAGCATGATGATCATGCTTTGCTTATGGTAGGCTTAGTCAATGGATCAGCAACATTGTCATCTGTTGGAACTCTGCTATTTTTACGTCACCTCTCTCAATGATTTCTCGAATGAGATGATAACGCCTAAGAATGTGTTTGGATCGCTGATGTGACCTAGGTTCTTTTGCTTGTGCGATAGCACCATTATTGTCACAATGAACATCAACAGGATTTGTGATGCTAGGAACCACTCCAAGGTCAGTAATGAACTTCTTGATCCAAACTGGTTCCTTTGCTGCATCAGATGCTGCTATGTATTCAGCTTCAGTTGTAGAATCAGCAATAGTGTTTGCTTCAAACTTTTCCAGCTAACAGCACCACCATTTAAACAAAACACATATCCTGACTGCGATCGAAAATCATCTTGTCAGATTGAAAGCTTGCATCTATGTAACCACTTACAACCAGATCATCTTCCAATCCGCCATACACCAAGAACACATCTTTAGATCTTCTCAGATACTTAAGAATGTTCATGACAGCGTCCAGTGACTCTCACCGGGATCTGACTGGTATCTCGTTATGCTTAAAGCATAAGAGACATCTGGTCTAGTGCACAACATAGCATACATGATAGATCCTATTGCTGAAGCATAAGGAATCTTACTCATGCGCTCTCGCTCATCTTTTGTGTTAGGACACTGAGATTTGCTAAGTGTAATACCATGAGACATAGGCAAATATCCTCTCTTGGAATCTTGCATACGAACCTTTTCAGTACTTGTCTATGTAAGTACTTTGACTTAGACCAATCAACCTCTTAGATCTATCTATATAGATCTTTATCCCTAGGATATAGGCAGCTTCGCCTAAGTCTTTCATTGAGAAACATTTCCCTAACCAAGACTTGACACTCTGCAAGGTAGGGATATCATTCCCAATGAGTAAACTGTCATCAACATATAAGACCAGAAATAAATGGTGCTCCACTAACTTTCTTGTAAACACAAGGTTCATCTTCATTTGTTAAATCCAAACTCTTTGACTGATTCATCAAAACGAGATTCCAACTACAAGAAGCTTGCTTCAAACCATAAATGGATCTTTGAAGCTTGCATACTTTACTAGAATTCTCAGGTTGTACAAAACCCTCAGGTTGTGTCATGCACATCCTCAAGTAAGTTTATTAAGAAATGCAGTTTTAACATCCATTTGCCAAATCTCATAGTCATAATATGCAGCATGGCAATGAGAATTCTAATAGACTTAAGCATGGCTACAGGTGAAAAAGTTTCATCATAGTCTATGCCATGAGTTTGTTTGAAACCTTTTGCAACTAGCCTTGCTTTGTAAGTATGCACTTTACCATCCATGTCAGTTTTCTTTTTGAAAACCCATTTGCACCAATGGTCTTTGTACCTTCAGGTGGATCAATCAAGTCCATACCTGCTTATCATACATGGATTAGATTTAGACTTCATGGCCTCTAACCATTTCTCAGAGTCTGGATCTAACATAGCCTCTTGATAGGTAGTAGGTTCATTTTGATCCACTAACAATACATCATGATTATCAGTCACAAGAAATCCATATCTCTCGGCTCATGACTATCCTATCAGATCTATGTAATTTTTGTGCTACAGGTGTGTGTCAACAATGGTTTGTTGACTTTGAGCATCCACAGGCGGTTCAATGTTATCTTGTGGTTCTTGAATTTCTTCGAGTTGTACCTTTCTTCCACTGGTTCCTTTAGAAATAAATTCCCTTTCTAGAAAGACACCATTCTGAGCAACAAACACTTTGTTCTCAATGGATTGTAAAAGTAGTATCCTTTAGTCTCTTTAGGATACCCCAAAAAAAACATTGTCAGACTTGGGTTCCAGCTTATTTGAAACTTGACGTTTTACATAAGCTTCACAACCCCAAATCTTAAGAAAGAAACTGGGCTTTTTACTTTCCACATCTCATATGGCGTCTTTTCAACCGCTTTGGTTGGAACTCGATTTAGTGTGAATGCAGCTGTTGCAAGTGCATAACCCCAAAAGGTTAAGTGGAAGATCCTTTAGACTCATCATAGATCGAACCATATCTAATAAGGTTCAATTTCTTCTTTCAGACACACCATTCCATTGTGGTGTTCCAGGAGGAGTTAGTGTGGAATGATTCCAACTTCTAAGATGGTCATAAAAATCTTGGCTCAATATTCTCCACCTCGATAGATCGAAGTGCCTTGATTGTCTTGCCAAGTTG
>UESW01001602.1:41834-90990 GCA_900491605.1 Calamus simplicifolius | reverse complement strand
ATGCCGTTATTAATGCAAAAATTTTTAAATAAATAATTTTTAAATTTAGTCCCATGATCACTTTTAAGAGACACTATGATAGTATTTTTTCTCATTTTTACTTTCTTGAGAAATTTCAGGAAAACTGAGAAAGTCTCATCTTTGTGAGCTAAAAATATACCCAAGTGAATCTAGAGTAATCATCTACTATCATAAGACCATATTTGACTAGTGGTTCTAGTAGGTCCAAAAAGGTCCATGTGTAGTAGCTTGAGTGGCCTAGAAGTTGAAACAATATTTTAGATTTGAAAGAATTTTAGTTTATTTTTTCCAAATTGACATGCATCACAAACTCTATTATTTTCAAAATCTAACTTTGGAAGACCTTTAACCAAATCCATTCTAAGCAATTTTGAAATCAAGTGTGTACTTGCATGACCTAATCTATGGTGCCATAGCCACCAATCTCATTTACCTTAGCATTATCAGCAATTAGGCAATGATTACTTGTAGATAAGTTATCCAAGTCAATTAAGTATACATTGCCATTTCTATTTCCAACAAAGATAATGCTATTATCGTTGTGATTCGATACAGTGCAGATAGATGCTTCAAAAGATACTTTAAAACCCTTATCGCATAGTTGGCTAATGCTAATCAAATTATGCTTTAAGCCATCAACATATAAATTTTCAATAGAATGGATGGAGTTATCTAAATTTTACCAATACCCATGATGTGACCTAACCATTATCTCCAAAGGTCACCACTCCTCTTTTTTCATTAAGGGTGATGAATTGATCTTTATCATCCGTCAAGTGTCTTGAGCAGCCACTGTCAAGATACCATTTTTTTTGATCCTTTGGCTGTAAGACACACTGCATAGCAATCAATCTTATGTTTAGGTACCCAAGCCTTCTTGGGTCCTTCATGGTTAGTAGCAAAATATAGTTACTTTTGAAATTCAAATCATTTTACATTTGTAACCAGCATTTACATGAGATTTATGATTGCAAACATAGGATTTATGACCTTATCAAAAATAGCTCTTTGATTATTCAAAAACAAATTGAGTATTTTCAAGCTATAAGTAAATTTGTCAACAATATTCTTGTATTTTTCAACTTCATTTTTCAAGTTTTGATTTTTAGTAGAAATCATAATTTTTTCTTTTTTCAAATTTTGCTTTTATGATTTTAGCTTTTCAAACTCAATGCTAAATTCATCTTTCTTTTTAAGAAGACTTTGGTTTTCAGTTTTTAAAACTTTGTTCTTTATTCTCAAAACTTTAAAATCACTAAGCAATTCATTGAAAGCATCATAAAGTTCATCAAAGGTGAAATCATAATGGGGCTTTCAGAACATACATCTTCCTCGTTTGCCATAAGACATTTATTAGCAACTTCTTTTGTTCTTCTTTGGATGAATATTTATTACTGTCACTCCATGTTGTAACATATGCTTTCTTTTTCTTTTTATATTTCTTTTTGAGTTGAGAAGATTCCAGATTTGTAATGTCCAGGCTTTTTACACTCATAGCAAATCAAGGGTTCCTCCTTCTCCTTCTTTCTCTTTATCTCCTTCCAATTTCATATCATTTTTCTTTGTGGAATAGCCTCCTTTTTGTATAAATTTCTTGAATTTTCTTGCAAGGAGAGCAGTTGTCTTCATCATCTTCATCTTCTTCACTGCTGCTCTTCTTCTTTTCAGCAGCTTTTAGTGCGATTCACTTTTTTCTTTTTCATATCTTCTTCCAGATGTTGCTTCATTGTGAGTTCATGGGTCATGAGTGATCCAAGAAGCTCCTCCAAAGGTAACCTATTCAGATCTTTGGCTTTTTGGATTGCTGTCACTTTTGCCTCCTATGCTCTTGGAAGAGACCTAAGAATTTTTCGAACAAGCTCTAAGTTAGTATATGTTTCCAAGACTTTTTAATCCATTCACTATATCGGTAAATCTAGTGTACATGCAAGTGATGGGCTCATTCTATCCATATTAAAGAGTTCATATTTATGCACAAGAATATTGATCTTGGACTCTTTAATCAGGTTGGTACCCTCATGGGATAACTTCCAATTGATCCCATATCTTCTTGGTTGAGATGTAAGTAGATATTCTATTGAATTCATTTGCATCTAAAGAGTAGTATAGGACATTCATGACCTTGGCATTAAGCTGAGCATTTTCTATCATTCTCATTCCATTCCCTTTCGGGCTTAGGAATAATGGATCCATCTACTAAGTGTATGGGAGTACTAGGATCATTGATAATGATATTCCATAAATCATAGTCCAAAGCTTGAATGAATATCCTCATTCTTAGCTTTTCAATATGAGTAGTTAGTGCCATTAAACAACGGTGGACGATTGGTGGATTGCTTCTCAGAAAAAAAAAAACTAGCTTGAGATACCATTTGGATCTTTAGCTCTTGATTGTTAAATCAAGGAAGGATGGGCATATGTTCTAATACGAATTGTTGACCCAGATGGCAATGCAAGAGGGGGGGTGAATTGGGTTCTTAAAAAAAAATTTCTCAAAGTAATGCACAAGAAAGAATGAAATGAGAGTAGTACTAAGAATGCCAAGTAGAGTACAAAGGATAGAGTAAAAAGAAAGAGAGTCAAGCATGACAAACACAAGAAATTTATAGTGGTTCGGTGTTAGCTACACCCACATCCATTCCCAAGAAACTCTTGGGCCACACTATAATTACCTTGATTACGGCAGAGTTGTTTTACAAGCTCACAAGTCAAACTTATGTTTTATACCGAAATCACAATGAACCCAGCTGATTTTCATAGGATCACTAGCAAAAACCTATCACAAGCCTCCTAGCTTGTACAAGGCCAAACTACCTCCCTTGATTCAATCTCCTGAGATTGAATCAATAAGCAAATGTAATAGAGAAATGGTTACAGTTATAAAGCTCCTCAAATGAGCAAATAAGATAATATAATAAAAGTAGAAATAGAAGAGCCTGATTAGAAGATTTTAAAGTTGAGCTTTCTTCTTTTCCTCAGAAATGATCTTCCTTAAGTTGAGCTTGAATTTTGGAAGAATCTTTGATGTAAAGGCTTTTGAAGAACTAGGGCTCTCTTTTTTTCCTTTTGATTTGATGGAAATCCTTCAAGATTAGCTTTCTAATGCTTTGGATTTCTTTAACCTCTGTTTCAAACAAAAGGGCTTTCAAATTTGAACTATTTTCTTTCTATATTCTCTATTCTTCTAAATCCTTTTTAGAAGAAAACTAGCCGTTGAAAATCTTTAAGAATGAGTTCAACATGGAAGAGGAAAGAGCCATTGAAATCCATGAAAAAAATATCAGAATTTGGAGTCATCTCTGACACCTCCGGAGTCCACTCTTGACAGATTGGACTTGGCTCCAGCAGACTTGGAGTCAGCTTGAACGCAGGATGAGCGAAACGTAAACTTTTGCCCATTGTGGAGTCAGCTCTTGCTTTTCAAGGGATCGACACCTTGTCGTGCGGGAGTCGGCTCTAGTGAATGCAGTAGTCGGCTTGACTAAAGCCCCGAAAAACATACTCTCTGTATAATCGATGGAGTCGGCTCTAATCTCTGCAGGAGTCAGCTCTAGCTCGACAAAAAATTGAGGACATTTTGTCTTTCTGGTAGAATCGACTTCGGACTCTGCAGGAGTCGGCTTAACTGCATGACAAAAGTGTCAAACTATTTCGATACGCTTGGAGTCAGCTTTAAATGCTGAAACTTGATACTTAACACTAGACATATGGTCAAACTCAATTTTTCTTGAATTTTGGTTGATTAAATATTTAAATTCCTTAAATACTTAATCAAAATCATTAGTAACAAAGAATTTATGTTTTTTATTATTCATCAAAATCAATAATTGGGTCAACAACAGTAAAGTGGCAGCGCTTCAATTGTTGTGTTATTGGTCTTATTCCTTCTTGTTACCTTATTGTACATCATGCAAGGAGTATTGATGGCAAGAGATGATCAAATTAAGTTTAATTTGAAAACCTGTTGAGTCGACATAGTTCTTAGCATGTTTTCCTTCCAAGGCTTGCCTACAGTCTTCTCGCTTTTCTTTTTCAAGGATTCTTGGAAGAAGACACTGGGACCAACTTCCTAATCCATAATCATGGCACTATTTTAATTTCCTCCTAAAATGCCGGACACTGGCTAAAATGTGGAGAAAATAGAGAATAGGAGAACAGAGATGGATAAAAACGTGACGAGATAAGAGATAGATGTTGTGAGCTTTGTGCTTCATCTTTAATTGATGGAATCTAATACATCAGGTGTTCATAATCTTAGCTATTATTTTATTTTATTTTATTAAAAAAGCCTGTGACAGGGCCACCAAAGAATTTTCATTTCTTAATAACTAGAAACCTTTTCGACGGTAATATCTTTGGAACGAACTTAGGTATCAAACTTGATCCATATGTACGTGATCTTGAGAAGGTATCAATTAATGTCAGGTCAAAGCCCTTGACTTGGTTAGGTCGAGTGGATCGTGTTGGACCACGTTTACTAGCTCGGTCAGCTGGCCCTCGTAGTATAGCTAATATTTCATAAAACTCACATTTGCTCAAAGTGAGAGATCAGAGCATATATAGTTGGAGACTCTTGACCGATTTACAGGTTATGGGCCAATTGTTGTCTCTTTTTCGTGTATGAGAGAGAAAGACAAACAGATTAGTTTACATGAACGTGCAAGTGTGCCATCTATTTCTCACTAAAAATGATAGCGATAGCATGGATTTTATTACGTTGATGAGAGTCGAAGAGGACAATAGGTAAAGCTAAACTGCTATCAAAGGTGCTAGCGATTCAAAAAAGATAATATCTGAAGCAAAACTATTAAGAAACTATTATAAATAAAGATAAAGAAAGTAGATAAAAGGATAATATTCGTTGTTTGACGTGTTTAGCGCGTTGCACTCTCCAACTTGGCATCCATCCCCACCAGTTCGTGTCATGTTAAGTAACATCATCTCCAATGATAATTGTCTTCTAGTTCTCCATGATTGCATTCTTCCTGCTTGCTTTCAATTTCTTGGCAACGTCCGCTTGTCAGATTTCAGATACATTTAGTTTGATAACTCTAAATTTGATTAAGGATTAGCTTAATATTTACTAGTTCTTGGATTTCATTCGACCAATGCTCTGTACCAGTCTATACCAAGATTAGTTCGTCCTTAGGGCATACTAAAAATCGATTTTTCTTGATCGAGGCTTCTTTGCATGTTAAATTAAAAAAAATTATTTAATTTTTTTAAAAAAAGAATATATGCTCCATCATTGTTTTAAAACAGAATTTAGGTGTAGTGCCTTGTGTTTCTATGTTGCAATTCTATGTTTATCTCTCTCTCTTGCTTTTTTTTCTCAATCACCATCACATAA
This sequence comes from Calamus simplicifolius, assembly GCA_900491605.1. NCBI lineage: Eukaryota > Viridiplantae > Streptophyta > Magnoliopsida > Arecales > Arecaceae > Calamus > Calamus simplicifolius. The sequence continues at coordinate 85,619 of UESW01001602.1, read as the reverse complement.
GAGGCCAAGTAAAGGCTAAGATAGCTTGAAAAAAATCAAGAAAAATGAACAAAACTATAATGTTGATACACAAGGTACTGCACTTAAGTTCTATCCTTTCTTTTATATTTAATCTGTTGACGCCAAATCACCCCTCAAACGTTCGCGAGCGTCCGATCATCTTCTCCAACGAGCCCAAGATCTTTCGGCGAGCTTCTCACACCTGGGAGCCTGCAAACAAGTCACGGGGACCGAAGATTCCGGCGGGAACCCTTCGACGCTCAAGTTAGTGCTCTGGACAACTGTCGTGAGCTTGAGGAAGCTCGAAAGAGAGAGAAGCTTAGAGCTCTCTATGAGCAAGAATGAGCATTTGGAGTATAGTAGTTCGAGTTACCTGGTCGAGGGTCCCTCTTACCCTTTTTTTTTATTGAGGCTTAGAGGCTATGAGACTAGCTTGGAGCATGGTCACATGTTAGAGCATTTATTGATGGTGGCAGCAATGGCCAGGCTTACTTCCTTCTTTGGCATGTCAGAGCTGCATGTCGTGTCCCCTCAGAGAAGGTGGCTACAGCTAGTTGTTGGGTGCTGCTTAACTTGGACAGCTGTTGCAAGCTGTCGTAGGGCGTGGGCCGCCATTACGGTGTTTGTCAGATGTGTCCCCCACGCCACCCTTCTGTTGCCTTGTGCGGACAGTGATGGGCGATAAAGTCAGGCACGTGGGCCCCAAAGTGTAGCCGCTGAGGCAGAAGATGAAGTTTGGAGTTGAAGCCGCCCTGTCCCTCATAGAGCATTGATGGGCGATAAAGTCAGGCACGTGGGCCCCAAAGTGTAACCGCTGAGGCAAAAGATAAAGTTTGGAGTTAAAGTCGGCTCTGTCCCTCGTAGAGCATTAATTATAGAGTATGTGCATGGCACTGTTCATGCCCTTGGATGAGCTCCAGAGAAGGCCATGGGTGAACACTTGCATGGCACTGTTCATGCCCTTGGATGAGCTCCAGAGAAGGCCATGGGTGAACATTGCATGGCACTGTTCATGCCCTTGGATGAGCTTCAGAGAAGGCCATGGGTGAACACTTGCATGGCACTATTCATGCCCTTGGATGAGCCCCAGAAAAGACCCCTTGGATGAGCTCCAGAGAAGACCGTGGGTGAACACTTGCATGGTACTGTTCATGCCTTTCGATGAGCTCCAGAGAAGGCTGTGGGTGAACACTTGCATAGCACTATTCATGGCCGAGGGGAAGAGGCCGATCATTGTTCATGGCCGATCAGTGTTCATGGCCGAGAGGAAGAGGCTAATCATTGTTCATAGCCGAGCACTATTCATGGCTGAGGGGAAGAGGACGATCACTGTTCTTGGCCAAGGGGAAGAGGCCGAGCACTGTTCATGGCCGAGCACTATTCATGGCCAAGGGAAAGAGGCCGAGCATTGTTCATGGCCGGGAAAGAGGCCGATCATTGTTCATGTCCATGCACTGTTCATGGCCGAGGGAAAGAGGCCGAGGGGGCCGAGTGGCTGAGGCCGAGGGCCGACTCCAGAAACAATTGGTCCGATCTCGGTGAGATTACCATTGCCCATGGGGCTCATTGGCCCCATCAGATGCCCCCCACACTCCTGAGTTTGTTCGACCGCATGCCCTGCATCCACCAAGCGATAGGAGTGTAGGAATTATATATCTTTCTTTTGCACTTATCTCTGCATGCCAGCTTTGGATAGTTTCTGTCTGCCTTGTGTGGACTTGTGACCATGTGTACATGCTCTCTTATACTTTTTTCTACTCAAAGACCTTAAGTAATGCTGGAGGTAAATTGATTACCTTAGATTGGCTGACAGCAGCCAGTAATCTTCTCTCGATGTAGGGTCTGGAAGAGGATGCCCGTCAACTGTGGGTTGAGAAGTTGGTTTCTCCTGACTTTGAGTTGACTTTGGGTCTTCTACTTTTGTCATGAAATTTGAAGATGGGTGCCCATCAACCGTGATCCAGGGAGTTGGCCTCTCTTTACTGTGAGTTGACTTGGGGCTTCTTCTTGAATGGCTGAAAGTGACCAAAATATGTTGAAAGTGTATATTTTAAACAATGGTCTTACCCGGTTGGCCATTGGCCGCTGAGATAGAAATAAAGCCATTGAGATTGTGATGATACCATTGAGGCTATGACGAAGCCACTGAGGCAAAGTTGAGGCCATCGAGAGCCTTTTGAACCCCGGAGGGTGACCCGAGAGTCGCTGTGATGGGACCATGCTCAGAAGCCTTTAACCCCGGAGGGTGAACTGAGGGTGCTTGGACCAGGCTCAGGTGCCTTTTGAACCTCGAAGGGTGATCCAAGAGTTGTTGTGATGGGACCATGCTTGGGAGCCTTTATTCCTGGAGGGTGACCTGAGGGTGCTTGGATCAGGCTTAGGTGCCTTTTGAACCCCGAAGGATGACCCGAGAGTCACTGTGATGGGACCATGCTCGGGAGCCTTTAACCCCAGAGGATGACCTAAGGGTGCTTGGACCAGGCTCAGGTGCCTTTTGAACCCCGAAGGATGATCCGAGAGTCGCTGTGATGGGACCATGCTTGGAAGCCTTTAACCCTGGAGGGTGACCTGAGGGTTCTTAGACCAGGCTCAGGTACCTTTTGAACCTCGAAGGATGACCCAAGAGTCGCTATGATGGGACCATGATCGGGAGCCTTTAACCCCGGAGGGTGACCTGAGGGTGCTTAGACCAGGCTCAGGTGCCTTTTGAACCCCAAAGGATGACCTGAGAGTCGTTGTGATGAGACCATGCTCGGAAGTCTTTAACCTCGGAGGGTGACCTAAGGGTGCTTGGACTAGGCTCAGGTGCCTTTTAAACCCCGAACGATGACCCGAGAGTCGCTGTGATGGTACCATGCTCGGGAGCCTTTAACCCCGCCGAGGGTGACCTGAGGGTGCTTGGACCACGTCCTTCCCATCTCGCGCAGCCAGGCTAGGACCTTACTTCTTGGAGGGAACCCAGCTAGGAAGATGTTCTAGGTGATGATGATGATGTGGAACTTGATGCAGATGGTTCAGAGAAAGAAAAAGCGGCCGGGAAGGAGTGCTGATCAGCTCCCTATTGGCCGAAGATAGCCCCGGGATTGCTCGCCTCTTGTGGACTACAACTGTCCGAGTAGAAGAGGCTGTCATTGTGAATTGTCTTTGGAGGAATTTGTCTTCTTCTGTTGATTTGGATACATCAGCTTGCTAGTGGTCTACCCCCCGGGAAGCAAGTTGATTGCAGAGGAGGTGCTGGCGCCCTTGCTTGGGCCTCCCCCCGCGTCGCCATCCATAGGAGAGAAGGCCATTTAGACGGTGAGCGGTAGTGGTCTTGCTAGTGAGCTCTTGCTTTTGAGCTTAAAGATACTTATGCTAATGAGCTTGATGGCGATGAGCCTTTTGCTGCGGAGATCTTCCGTGGGATGGATGATGGCTGGCCTGAGCAGCAACTAAAGAGGGAGTGAAAGCTCTTGCTAGCTGCTATATGGCCATGAGATATTGCTTTTAGAGCTTTTGGACAGCTGCCATCAATGTATGGATTTGCAGGATGAGGGTGGCATGCTATTTTGCTTGAGTGGCCTGAGGTAGTGGCGATGGTGGAGTGGAGCGGTTGGCTCTGTTGCTCAGCTCGTTGGGGTGCCCCCTAGTATGACTAGGGGAAGCTCTTTGGACTCTTGTCATCACCATCATTTTGATCCACCATGTTAATCTAAGGAGGACGAGGATCCGCAAGCTAGCGACGTTGATGATTCGTGCTCTGCCCCCCTACCTGGCGCGCCAATCTATTGATGCCAATCACCCCTTCGAACGTCCACGAGCATTTGGTCGCCTCTTCCAGCAAGCCCAGGATCTTTCGGCGAGCTTCTCGCACCTGGGAGCCTGCAAACAAGTCCCGGGACTGGAGATTCCAACGGAAACCCTTCGATGCTCAAGTCAGTGCTCTGAGCAATAGCCGTGAGCTTGAGGAAGCTCGAAAGAGAGAGAGAGAGGCTTAGAGCTCTCCGTGAGCAAGAATGAGAGTTTGGGAGTGTAGTAGTTCGAGTTACCTGGTCAAGGGTCCCTCTTACCCTTTTTTTTATTGAGGCTTGGAGGCTATGAGACTAGCTTGGAGCATGGTCATGTGTCAAAGTATTTATTGATGGTGGCAGCAATGGCCAAGCTTGCCTTCTCCTTTGGCATGTCAGAGCTGCAGGTCGTGTCCCCTCAGAGTAGGTGGCTGCAGCTAGTTGGTGGGTGCTGCTTAACTTGGACAGCTGTTGCAAGCTGTCGTAGGGTGTGGGCTGCCATTACGGCGTTTGCCAGATGTATCCCCCACGCCACACTTCTGTTGCCTTGTGCGGATAGTGATGGGCGATAAAGTTAGGCACGTGAGCCCCAAAGTGTAGCCGCTGAGTCAGAAGATGAAGTTTGGAGTTGAAGCCGGCTCTGTCCCTCGTAGAGCATTAATTATAGAGTACATGCATGGCATTGTTCATGCCCTTGGATGAGCTCCAGAGAAGGCTGTGCGTGAATACTTGCATGGCACTGTTCATGCCCTCGAATGAGCTCCAGAGAAGGCCGTGGGTGAACACTTGCATGGCACTGTTCATCCCCTTGGATGAGCTCCAGAGAAGACCATGGGTGAATACTTGCATGGCACTATTCATACCCTTGGATGAGCTCCAAAGAAGGCCGTGGGTGAACACTTGCATGTCACTGTTCATGGCCGAGGGGAAGAGGCCGATCATTGTTCATGGCCGAGCACTGTTCATGGCCAAGGGAAAGAGGCCGATCACTGTTCATGGCTAAGGGAAAGAGGCCAAGCACTATTCATGGCCAAGCACTGTTCTGGCCGAGGGAAAGAGGCCAAGCACTGTTCATGGCCGAGCACTATTCATGGTCGAGGGGAAGAGGATGATAACTGTTCATGACCGAGCACTGTTCATGGCCGAGGGGAAGAGGCCGATCACTGTTCATAGGAGCGTTGTTTATAACCGAGGGGAAAAGGCCGAGCATTGTTCATGGTCAAGCACTGTTCATGATCAAAGGGAAGAGGCCGAGGAGGCCGAGTGGCTGAGGCCGAGGACCGACTTTAGAAATGACTGATCCGACTCCGGTGAGATTACCGTTGTCCATGAGGCTCATTGGCCCCATCATAATCCATCCCACCCAATCGAAAACTAGGTTTTAGATAGGCCAAGCCACTACGTACAGAACTAGAGCCAGGCCTTAATCAAAAGCTGAAGTAAGGGCCCATGTTATTATTGGAATCAACCCCCATCCATTGCCCACAGTGGCAAGGGATTATACCATCCAAAACAAAGTTCAGCGGACAAGAAACAAAGAAAATCGCAAGTCTTGACTAGCTAGATATAGGGTTCAGGTGATGGTGGACATAATTAAGCCTAGAGTTAAAAAAAGGTAAGGCTCGGTCACTCTATATTGTGAAGTAGGCTTGAACTCTGCCCTCTCGTTGGCATCTTCTCAAAGTAGCACGATAGATCATTTTGGGGCCACCATTTTGTTTTATTGAATGAATAATGGCACATAAGTTATAAGTGTAAAACATTAAAAAATATTTAAATAATAATAATAATATTTTCCATTCAATTACAAAGATAAGAATTTACAAGTAATTAAATTTATTTATATATTTTCAATTGATAAAAAATTAAATCTTCTTCCTAATTTATGCAAAAATCACAAGTATTTGAAGGAGAAGATTGATTTTATTCAAATAAGTATTTTTATGTATAATTGGTTATTTGCATATGAACTTTTAAGGCACACCTTCATAAAATACTCATCTTTTTTTTTTTTTCATTTAATATTCTTTCATATAAAATAAACTATTTACATGAGGTAGTTGACATAGAAAAAATACTAATGGAAAAAAATACTAATGACAAAATTTAATTATATACTTATTTGTAAAATTAACATTGAAATTAAAAATCAAATATTCAGCTTAGGATTTTCATATAACCCTTCCAATTTGTATGTGCAATCAAGGAAAAACACACAAAAATAAGAAAATATAACCATTAGACGCTAAGAAAATTTTTTGCTATTCAGATCAATAGTGAGGTTACAATAATCCTTCTAGCAATGCTAGAGATCACTCAAAAATTATTTGCTCATCCAAGATAGTTGGATTTCAACATAAGAATGAAACAAAATTACCCAAATTAGGGTTAAGAAAAATACCACTCAAAACAAAATGAAATCAACATCACACCATTAAGAATATTTCACAAATAATTAGTCTCTGAAATTTCACTTTGATTGGAAATTGTATGACATTCCAATCAAAGAAAGATGTTGACTAAAAAAGACCTTTTAATTTCCTTCTTAGAGCTTTTTTTTTTTCTGCACTTCTATTTCTCCTTTTTTGCATCTTTTTCAAAGGTTACTTAATCTTGTTATTTTATTGGGTCATAGGCTTGCATGAAAGTAGGACCCAACGCAATCCAACACACGAGGGCATAAACATAAATAGAAAAGAAATGATTTACAAGTTGACATGTAAATTATTTTTACAAAGGTCGTAGACCATTTGGTGCCAATATAACCCTGATTTATAAAATGAATATTGAAATTAAAAATCATATATTCAGCTTAGGGCCTTCATATAACCATTATACTTTTTTGATGACACCAAGATTAATTTTTATATTAATTAATGTTGGGGGGTAAATTCAACATTGCATTAACATCCGTGCAAGGCGGCTAAGGTCGGCCCCCTCTGGGCTTCCGTAGCTCGGCTCCTTCCGGGCCTCCCTAGCTCGGCTCCTTCCGGGCTTCCATAGCTCGGCCCTTCCGGGCTTCCTTAGCTCGGCTCCTCCCGGGCTTCCATAGCTCGACCCTTCCGATCTTCCATAGCTCGGCCCTTCCGGGCTTTCCTAGCTCGGCCCTTCCGGGCTTCCATAGCTCGGCTCCTTCCCGGGCTCTCATAGCTCGCTTTCCCTGAGTCACCATGGCCCGGCTACGTCAAATGATCCATAATCCAGTACCCACCTCCGCGGAACCTGACGCGGGAGAGCCCAGGTTCACCATAACGACATCCTAAACAAGGAATCATATCGAAACGTGGCCTAGGACCTATCATAACTCCCCCAGGCCTACTCAGCCAGATCTCAGTCATCAAGAAGCTCTCCTGGCCGTCGATCCCCTAACAAACGGGATACAAATTCCAACGGCCCCACAATGGCCTGATTCTATCCATCTCCATATCCTAACAACCTCTGAATCTTTCAGAAGGCGCTCAAGACACAGGTGACAGCCTATAACTACCACACTGGCAGATTCCCTCAGGTACGCATCTTTTTCGGTACACACTAGCGCACGCGCCCCGACTCTCACTCTCACTGCTCTCTCCGGCGGCTCGTTGGTGCTCTTGCCCTCTAGAGCTCTCGATTGGCCGTCCCCGGAGAGGTCTCCCGGAGAGATCCACCTCCCCATTATCTGGTTGATCGCCGATTTCTTCTCCACTGACTTGAGCGTCGGAGGGTCTTCCGCGGAGGGCCACCCCAATGCCTCTCGCGCGAGGACTTCTTGTGCAGGTCTGCCCCCTCTCCCTGGAGATCGACCGCGCCCGAGTCGGATGATGGATCCCGGCGGCAACAGATTTACTTCTTGTGCAAGTCCGCCCCCTCTCCCTGGAGATCGACCGTGCCCGAGTCGGAGGACGGATCCCGGCGGCAACAGATTGGCGCTAGAGGAAGGGGCCTCAAGTCCCATTAAAACTTGGAAAGAGAAGATAAGGATCTAAATCTGGAGCAGAACCTCTCTAATGGCCAACCGGAGAAAAGCAACCTCGGAAGCTCAAGATCAGGCCGCTTCCCAAAGGCCTGATCCGACGAGCGGTGTAGCGCCGCAACCACCATCAGTCGAAACCCCGTCACCACCTGCCATCCCGATGACCCAGGACCAGTTTGCCTCGCTGGTCCAACAAGTTCAAACTCTAACCCATCTAGTCCAGGAGCGCCTTGCAGCTCCTCCTGTTCCAAACTTTCATAAGGAAGCGACGGTTTCTTCTTCACCGGCGACCTCCTCCTCCGGTCCGCACAAATCCGCGGACCCCCTGCATCGGCCTAGAGGGGACAAGCCAGTCCCGCCAGGCGGCCACAACGGAGATCCTCCCAGATCTCAGCGAGCCCAGTCTCTCTCACCGGTGACCTCCCACTATGATTCGACGCCGTCTCTGCGATCTTCTTGCCCAGCTCCTCCCCTAACCGACGAGGAGGAGATCCGTCGCCAGATCCAGGAAATGCGAAAAGAACTGGATGCCGCGAAGCAGGCCCATCCGCTCCAGCCCAAGGCGGAGCAAGGCATCCCTTTCTCTAAGGGGATCATGGAGGAAGTGATTCCCTCCCATGTCAAATTACCGGCCGTCGAACCCTATCACGGCTCTTCCGACCCGGATGACCATCTCAGCAGCTTCCGGTCGATAATGATGTTCCACGGAGCATCTGACGCGGTCCTCTGCCGCGCCTTCCCCTCCACCCTCAGAGGATCTGCCCGAACCTGGTTCAATGCTTTGAAGCCAGGTTCTATTGATTCATTCGACGAGCTGAGCCTCCTTTTTATTGGCCAGTTCGTTATTAGTCGCCGCCACCGACGAAGGTCCGACTCCCTCTCCGAAGTTAAGCAGAGAGAGGAGGAGTCCTTGAGGAATTACCTTGGCCGTTTCAATAAGGCCATGTTGGAAGTGGACCACCTTAATCATGAGGTGGCCATGTCTACTTTGGCGGGGGGAGTTTCAAAGGAAAGCGACTTCTACCTAGCAATGGAGGTCAGCTACCCCCCCAGCCTATCTGATATGATGGCCCTGACGGATAAGTACGCGAGAGTCAAGGAATCACGGAGAATTGCCCGCGCTAAGCAGGCAAAGAAGCAGGAGCCCAAAGTCCCCGACAGGCACCGTCCCGCTCGGCGACCAAGTCCACCTCGCCACCAGAGAGTCCCTCCGCTGCAGCCAAGGAATCACTCCCGGAGCCCTCCCAGGCGATTCAACCACTACACTCCGTTGAGCGTGCCCCGGGCGCAAATCCTTATGGAGATAGAGCGCCAGCTCCTCCGGCCAATACCTCTCCGAGGGAACCCGATCCGAAGAGATCCTACCAAGTACTGCCGTTACCACCGGGAGCACGGCCACGACACTGAAGAATGCTGGCAGCTAAAAAACGAAATCGAGAGACTGATCCAGCGAGGGCAACTGAATCAGTTCAGGAGGGCGCCCGAGCCACAACAACAAGGAGGTGACCGCCAGCCCGAACTTCAACAACCTCCTCCTCCACTGAATCCACCCGTGATCGGCCATATTAATATGATTTAAGAGGCCAGCGGATCAAGCCCCAGAGGCGACAGTGATGGATCAGTGCCAAAGAAGGCACGAATGAGCGAGCTCTCCTTCTCCGATGATGATCTTCTTGGGATACAGCTCCCCTATGATGACGCACTAGTTGTATCCCTTAATTTGAACAACTATGATGTAAGCCGAATCCTAGTTGATAGTGGAAGTTCGGTAAATGTTTTGTACCTCGGTGTGTTTGCCAGGATGAAATTACTCATAGAAAATCTTCGAGCCGTAGATTCCACCTTGATGGGATTCACAGGCGACGTCGTCATCCCGGAAGGGGTCGTCACCCTGACGCTCCGCGTGGGAACCTGGCCCCTCGTGACCATTGTCCAGACAGATTTCCTGGTAACCGACCTCAGGTCCCCCTACAATGCAATATTCGGCAGGCCCGGTCTGATGTCCCTCAAGGCAGTTGTCTCCATCTCGCACCTATCCATGAAGTTTCCCATCGAGCGAGGAGTTGGAGTTGTTCGAGGAAGTCAGGCCATGGCTCGGCAGTGCTTTGTTACAAGCCTTCAGTCTAGAATGCCAGAGGTTGATGGGCTAGACGCTCGCGAGGACTTCGCCGAACAAAGAGAAGAACCGGCAGAGGAATTGGAGGAGATACCGCTGGACGAGGCTCGTCCTGACCGAACCATCAAAATCGGATCGCTGCTCAAAGGAGCCTCGGCACAGATTGATCGGGTTCCTCCGAAGCAACGCTGACATCTTCGCCTGGTCCGCCTCCGACATGCCAGGGATCAGCCCCGAGGTTCTCGTCCATCATCTCAATGTGGACGAGATGCACAGGCCAGTTAAGCAGAAGAAGAGGAGCTTCGCCCCAGAACGACAAAAGGCCATCGAGGAAGAGGTAGACAAACTCATCAAGGCCAATTCGTCCGAGAGGTAAATTACCCGAGCTGGTTGTCAAATGTCGTCATGGTGAAAAAGTCGAACGGCAAGTGGAGAATCTGCATTGACTTCACCGACCTCAACAAGCCTGCCTGAAGGAGAGCTTCCCCCTCCCTCGGATTGACCAGCTCGTGGACGCCACCTCCGGCCACCAGATGCTGTCATTCATGGATGCCTATTCCGGCTACAATCAGATCCGAATGGCCCCTGAAGACGAAGAAAAGACCGCCTTCATAACCGACCGAGGTACTTACTGTTACCGTGTTATGCCTTTTGGTCTTAAAAATGCAGGTGCCACCTACCAGAGGCTGGTCAACAAAGTGTTCAAGGAGCAGATCGGCCGGAATATGGAGGTGTACGTGGACGACATGCTGGTTAAAAGCAAGGAGGCGTCACAGCATGTCGACGACCTCATAGAGAGCTTCGCCACGCTGCGCAAGTATGGGATGAGACTCAACCCGACCAAATGTGCCTTCGGTGTCAACTCAGGGAAGTTTCTCGGCTTCATGGTCTCCCAGCGAGGTATCGAAGCCAACCCCCAGAAGATTCAAGCTCTCCAACAAATGGCGCCCCCGGCATCTGTCAAAGAGGTCCAGCGCCTAACCGGAAGAATAGAGGCCCTAAACCGCTTCGTGGCGTGGTCGGCCGAGAGATGCCTCCCCTTCTTCAAAACTCTCCGATCGGCTAAAAACTTCCAGTGGACTCCCGAATGTCAAAGGTCATTTCAAGATCTCAAGAAGTACCTCGGCTCGCCCCGCTCCTCAGTAGTCCGACCCCAGGAGAGACCCTATTCTTGTACTTGGCTGTTTCGGAAGGTGCAGTCTGCTCGCTGCTGATCAAGGAAGAAGGCAAAGTCCAAAAGCCGATCTACTATGTCAGCAGGCTGCTCCGCGATGCGAAGATGAGGTACAGCAGAATCGAAAAGATGGTGCTGGCCTTAATCACTTCAGTTCGAAAGCTGCGGCCGTACTTCCAAGCACATTCCGTGACGGTCCTGACTGACCAACCCATCAAGGCGGTGGTCCACCGTCCCGAGACATCGGGGAGAATGACCAAATGGGTCGTCAAGCTAAGTGAGCATGACATACACTTCCAGCCTCGCCCAGCCATCAAAGCTCAGGTGCTGGCCAACTTCCTCCTCGAATGTACTATCCCGGAGGACGGTTCTACCCCAGACTCCCCCGAGGAACCAAAAGCTGGAGCCTGGTGGCTCCTCCATGTCGACGGGTCATCTAACGCCCATCGCTCTGGTGCAGGTCTAGTTCTTACTAGTTCAGAGGGGATAATCTTCGAATATGGCATCCGATTCTCCTTCCCAGCCTCCAACAACGAGGCCGAGTATGAAGCCCTGTTAGCCGGCCTCCGAATCGCCCGCAACTTGAAGGTGGAGAAGCTCAGTGCCTTCACCGACTCTCAGCTAGTAGCCGGCCATGTTCGGGGAGAGTTTGAAGCCCGAGAGCCGAACATGATTCGGTATCTCCAAGAGGTGCGTAACCTGCTTTCCCATTTTTTTGAATTTGAAATTATTCAGATTCCCAGATCTGAGAACGCCCGCGCCGACCTACTCTCCCGATTGGCGACTGCGGAAAAATGGATGCCGAGCAAAAATTCCACCTGGAGACTTTGGAAAAGCCCAGCATTGCGAAAGCCGACCGAGTAATGCAAGTTGAGGCCGAGCCGTCCTGGTTCGACCCTATCCTCAAATATCTCAAAGAAGGATCGCTTCCGTTCGACCGAAAAGAGGCTAGAAAGCTGAAGCTACAGGCCATTCATTACGTGTTGATCGACAACTAGCTTTACAAACGGTCTTTTTCCATGCCACTGCTTAGATGCCTTCGCCCATCCGAAGCAGACTATGCTCTACGCGAGGTACATGAAGGGATTTACGGCAACCATCTGGGAAGCCGGTCCCTATGCCACAAAGTGCTGCGACAAGGCTACTATTGGCTGACCATGCAAAAAGACGCGGACGATCCAGTCCGAGCCTGCGACCCCTGTCAGAGGCATTCAAGCATCCAAAGGCTCCCTTCCGCCGAGCTAGTTTCTATATCCTCTGCTTGGCCCTTTGCCAATGGGGGATGGACATCCTCGGCCCATTCCTACTTGCCACGGGGCAGCGGAAATTCCTATTTGTCGCCATCGACTACTTCACCAAATGGGTCGAAGCGGAAGCAGTTGCACAAATTACCAAAGCACGGGCCAGAGATTTTGTTTGGAGGTCCATCATCTGCCGATTTGGCCTCCCGCACACCATAATCACCGATAACGGCAAGCAGTTTGACAACTCCAAATTTCGCCAGTTCTGTGAGGAGCACGGAATCCGTCACCACCTTACTTCGGTCGGGCACCCACAAGCCAACGGAGCAGCCGAAGTGACCAACAGAACCCTCCTCCAGGGAATCAAAGCTCGCCTCTCCAGAGCCCAAGGCAGGTGGGCGGATGAGCTACATCATGTCTTATGGGCCTACCGCACCACCCCGAGAATCCCGACAGGCAAAACCCCATTCCGAATGGCTTTTGGCACAGAAGCCGTTATCCCTGTGGAAGTCGGCCTCCCATCATTGCGGGTGGAAAGCTACTCAGAAGAAGCTAGCAATGAACAACTCCGCACCAACCTCGACTTGGTGGAGGAAATCAGAGAGAAGGCCCAGATCAGAGTGGCTGCTTATCAACAAAGGGTGGCCCATTACCACGCTTCCAGAGTCAAAGGGAAGGCCTTCCTACCCGGCGACCTTGTCCTCCGAAAGGCCTCTATTTCGAAACCGCTGGAACAAGGAAAGCTGGCGCCAAACTGGGAGGGCCCGTACCAAGTAGCGGAGATCATCGGACTGGGAACCTACAAGCTACAAGATCTGGATGGGAAATCCATTCCCCGGACGTGGAATTCGGACAATCTCCGAAAATATTATCAATAGGGTACGTCCTCTCCAAATTTATTTTCATATGCCTCATTATATCTTCCTGTCGGCACATTTTCCTCAATGCAAATCATTATGCACTACATCACCAAAAATTGCAAAAAGAAACAGATGCTGCTTACCAATCCTCAGCACGACCGAGCTCCTTGTCTGGACAGGAATTCTCCGAACCTTGGCAGGGCCAAGTAAAATATTCTCCGAACCTCGGCTGGGCCGAGCAACAAATTCTTCGAACCTTGGCAGGGCCAAGTAAAATATTCTCCGAACCTCGGCTGGGCCGAGCAACAAATTCTCCGAACCTCAGCAAGGCTGAGTAAAAATTTCTTCAGGTTAAGACGCCGGCTGAAAGCCGAGGTGCGTTGGCCCCGATTAAGGCCGAGGGACTTCCAAATAGCCCCCGAAATTTCTGCCGGTTTAAAACGAAGCACGATAAGCAAAAACCGTTGACACACAAAAGGAAGGGCCCATTAAGCCCCGCGTAATCGGCCAAAAGCCCCGAGCAGAGCCAAGGAATGCCCCTCTGCTACTAAAATCTTTGGGTAACGCCCCTATAACCCATTGATCAAAGCGTCTACTTCGACGCGTGAACCAGTGGAGCCACGCCGACTCCCTAACTATTATGCGAATGACATGTTTAAAAGCAAAGGACTCTTGAAAAAGAAGATTATCTGAACATAGCCTCTTTGTATTAATCCAAAGAGAGAGGAGCACACAAAAAGAGAGGCAAGAAAAACGAAAGCGCAAAACGAAAATAACGGAGGCCCTAAGTCAGGTGTCGGAGTCACTTCCGGACGCCAGCAGACCCTCCAGGCGCTCGGTGAGATCAGCCACCTGCTGGCGAAGCGATTCGACCTCCTCCCTCTGCCGGTCTATCACCCGGCGCAGGGCCTCCACCTCCTTGGTCGTCACGTCCATATACTCCTCTACGACCCTCACAAGCTGCTGATTGCTCGTGAGGGCCGACGCCAGGCCCAGTCCTTCAACAGTGACGGAGGTACCCTCCTCTCCAAGTGAAGTAAGCCATTGAGATACGCGTGTAATTCTCCTGAGGATCGCCCTCGAGAGGCCATGATCCAATATTCCTTCGAAAACTGAACAGAGGGATGACTGAGACCATACCTCTCGGTCATATTTATACTCGCTGAACAGATATCTCAATCGGTCGCGCCATAGTCACTGACCTATAAGAATTTGCCACGTGTCGTCGCTTCAATGGCTGCAGAATCCGAGGTACCACACCCTATCCCGAGTAAGATCGGTAAGTGTGGACTGATTGATCGGGAATCCCCCCGAACAGACTACCTTCCGATCTGCCGCCCCCAGTAATAAATGGTCACGGCATTTCCCCAAGCTCTCTTTTCGGGAAGAACAGAGGGGAGAGATCCGGCGTCTAGCCAATGAATTGTCCCCTCGGGAAGGGTTACGTCATACCGCTCGTTCCGCCCAGATGCCCCCTCACCGAGCGTCATAGAGATCTTACACTACGGCTCATAGTGGCAGCTAAGTCATTTCTCCGAGCCCCAAACCTTCGAACCTTGGCAGGGCCAAGTAAAACTTCTCCGAACCTCGGCTGGGCCAAGTAAAAAATTCTTCGAACCTCGGCTGGGCCGAGCTACAAGTTCTCCGAATCTCGGCTAGGCCGAGCGACAATTTTTCCGAACCTTGGCAGGGCCAAGTAAAAAAATTCTTCGAACCTCGGCTGGGCCGAGCTACAAGTTCTCCGAATCTCGGCTGGGCCGAGCGACAATTTCTCCGAACCTTGGCAGGGCCAAGTAAAACATTCTTCGAACCTCGGCTGGGCCGAGCTACAATTTCTCCGAACCTTGGCAGGGCCAAGTAAAAAATTCTCCGAACCTTGGCAGGGCCAAGTAAAATATTCTCCGAACCTCGGCTGGGCCGAGCAACAAATTCTCCAAACCTTGGCAGGGCCAAGTAAAATATTCTCCGAACCTCGGCTAGGCCGAGCAACAATTCTCCGAACCTTGGCAGGGCCAAGTAAAATATTCTCCGAACCTCGGCTGGGCCAAGCAACAAATTCTCCGAACCTTGGCAGGGCCAAGTAAAATATTCTCCGAACCTCAGCTGGGCCGAGCAACAAATTCTCCGAACCTTGGTAGGGCCAAGTACAAATTCCCCGAACCTTGGCAGGGCCAAGTAAAAATATTCTCCAAACCTCGGCTGGACCGAGAAGAAAATTCGCCGAACCTTGGCAGAGCCAAGTGAAAGTTCTCCAAACCTCAGCTGGGCCAAGCCGCAAGTACCTTGAACCATGACAGGAACAGGTACACATTTCCCTGAGCCGCGGCAAGGCCAACGCGAGAGAATTCGAGTTCTGATGAGAGCGAAGCGCGAAAATACCGAACTTCGGACCAAAGTAAGGAATGTATTTTGCTGAATGATCCCTGAACCGTCGCTCGCGAACCTTGATTAGTTCGGACAGCGTGGGATCCTCATCTAAGGACAAGCGGGACGCCTTTGTACCCCATGAACGACAATAACAGCAAACTTGGCATAAAAAAGATAGAGATTGAGAAACAAAACAGAACTCTCTTTATTTATTATCGATCAAGATCAGTTACAAATGCCTTAGAGGCGTTACAAGGACACTGAAATGCATAAAATAAAGACGAGTACAAAATTCGGGCAACTGCTCCAAAGCAGACCTAGGCAACTGTGATGCTCCAGCGTCCGGATCGATAAAATCAGACAAACCACGAAATGGTCAGCCTGCCTGGACGGTTGATAAAGCTGACCCTCCATGGCCCCCACCAAATGAAGAGATTCAGAAGGTGGCACGACCCGTGGATGCTGATTCTGAGGACTCGGACGAACTAGCCCGCTCCCCTAGGAGGGGTGCTGGATCGCAGGCCGCCGCCCGACCGAGAGGCTCAGGGACCATCAGACCCTGGTTGCTCCCATATTCTCCGCCCCGTGTCAAGGATTCCCCTCAGAGAAGGGATGGGAATCCAGGCCAGCGAAAGAGGGAGAGTCTGTGCGTGCTACGGGGGTGTCGATACACTTCCTACCGTAAGCCCCCGTAACAGGCCACAAAGGTCACACGGGAAGAATATATGTGCGCTCTCCGTGTGACCTCTGCGCCCTCTATGTGCGCTCTCCATATGATCTCCGGGACTCATCCCCTAAGGGCGAGCCGTCCTTCGGCAGCTCCTTCGTTGCCCCAACTATCCGGAGGCAGAAGGCTTGCAAGAGAAAAGCTCAGTCCTCCCACTCCCAACAACAGAGAAACAAGCATGATGAAAGCTCTAGTGGAAAAGAAATTTTCGGGGATGACCAAACATGACCCTCATTTCCCCCCTTTTTTTATAGGCAGAAACGAACCGGGGAAAAGCTACCCAAGCTGGAAGCCCCGAGATTCAAACATCTGGCCCATGCCACCACGTGGCCCCTCAGGATAGACAGGCGCCCTACTGCGTGCCAATCCCACCGCCTGAGTTGTGACTTATACGGAGATCTCCTCCTGATCCCAAATCACGGTCATTAAATGTAGGAGATCATCCACTAGCACTTCGAAAACTGGCAGGTTCAGGAGATCGTCCTTCGAAAATAATGTCCTCCAATGGTAAGCGGCTGCGTACGCAGCACGATGAAACGACCTGCATGGGAAAAGGGCACCTTCCAAAAAGCTTTAAGTGCAACTTTATGTTCTCCACAGCGCCGTACCATCGATTTTGGTAAAACAAAAACCGATTCACCTGCAAAACTGCAGGGTGTTGACATAATAGCAAAAAGCGCGAAAACCTGCCTTACTCGTCGGCCCCAGCCGACCTATCTTGCTTGTCGGCCCTAACCGACCTATTTTGCTTGTCGTCCCCAGCCGACCTATCTTGCTCGTCGGCCCCAGCCGACCTATCTTTGCTTGTCGGCCCTAACCGACCTATTTTGCTTGTCGGCCCCAGCCGACCTATCTTGCTCGTCGGCCTCAGCCGACCTATCTTTGCTTGTCGGCCCTAGCCGACCTATTTGCCCGTCGACCCTAGCCGACCTATTTTGCCCGTCGGTCCTAGCCGACCTATCTTGCTTGCCGGCCCTAGCTGATCTATCTTTCTCGTCGGCCCTGGCCGATCTATCTTGCTCATCGGCCCTGGCCGATCTATCTTGATTGTCGACCCAAGCCGACCTACTTTGCCGATCGGTCTTAACCGTCCAGCTTTGTTTCTTGAGCCTTAATTAAGACATGAGCCGAGCCGGATCACCTGTCAGTTCGCTGGTCAAGGCAATCACCCCGCCTTGGGTTGAGCCAATGCACTCCCTCAATCTCGGAACAAAACTGACCATACAACATCAGCGAGCCATAAGTTGCTCACGATTGGGGCAAAACCAGGCGGCAACAGGGCCATACAAAGAAAACACTTAAATGAAAATAAAGGTTTCATTTGCTAGAAAGCGTCGATCAAACTTTCAAGAAACAAAGTGCAGGAGTGGCCTCTAAGAGCCGGGAACCACATCAGTTTTAGAGGAGCTCTCGGTTACATCCACAGAGGTATGACTAGACTCACCCTTCTAATATCTTTGCCCCTTCAGCGGCAGTTTGCGACCGTCCCTCAGAAGCTGCGACTTCGCCGGGACCCGGGACAACACCAGGATCAATGTCAGAGACATCGACATATTCATCCTCTTCTTCTTCTCCCTCGGACTCACCGTCATTAGGAGTTTCAGCGTCCAGAAAAGAGAGATCCCATTCTGGATGTTCGCTGAATATCTTCTCTTTGCATTCCTGCAGCCCGAGTCGGAAGGCGTCAACACCGATAGCATCCTGCCTCCCCTTGAGTATGGCAAACTGCATGTTGGCCTCAGCGGCCTGTTTCTCAGCTTCTACAACTTGGGCCCGCAGAATGATATTTTGCTCCTCAAACTCGCCGGCCCGCGTCTCGAATTCTGAGCTCTTGTTGCGGTTGGACACAAGCTCACCTTGAAGAGCCCGAACCTCCAACTCCAACTTCGCCATCTGAAAAAGCCAAAGTAAATCGGCATCACAAGAGACCAATATAGGAAACTAAAAGGGGAAAAAATGAGATTATACCTCCTCCTCTCGTCTAGCCAACCTCTTGGCCAACTCCTCAGCCTCACCCCTGGCTCTTGTTCTGTCAGCCCCGACCAGCTCGACTCTCTCCTGCAGATTGTTGATCCTCGACTGTTTGGCTCCGATTTCCTCCCGAGCTTGGGATAACTCGTTACTCACCCGAGCTATCGTCCCTTGGTGCCACTTAGCGCCCTCCCTCAAGTGAGTAATTCGTCATCGCGCCGCTTCAACTTTTCCTCCACCTCGCCGAGCATTCTCGTCAAGCGTCTTCTTTCATCGTCAGCTTCCCTTCCCAGCCGACCCAAGCTTTCACTATGTTCCCACCACATCGCCGCCACCTCCGCGGAATGTTTCGACTCGATTCTCGCCAGCTCCAAGCACGCATTATCGTTCTTCGCCAGGAGTTCCTGCAACTCCTCCACCCTACGCTTTTGCTTGGACACCTCGGCTAGGGCGACCTGGTGTGCCGCCCTTATTCCCTTCAAGCTCCTATCACTCATATCCATAAGCTCTTCGAACTTCTCAGACACCTTCAGTCGTGATTGAAGCTCGGCATTATCTCTCCTGGCTTGAACACTGGCCCCTGTCACCAAACTCAAACGCCAGCATATCGCCCGAGAGAGAAAAATACTCTGCAAGATAAAAAAGTGAATGAGTGAGAGTTAAGTCAACCAGAATATATCCACTACCCGAGAATAACAACTCACCCGCGAGGCATAGGCCCGAGTCATCCTCATCAGGGTCGTATTATCGATATGGGGAGGAGATGAACACTTTCAGCCACACCTTGCTTCCCGATCGCAGCATCAACCAACTCCAAATCCGCAAACTTGTCCGCCGAAGGATCTGCACCCGGATACAAGGCCGACCTCATCATGGCGGAAAACGCCTCCTCGACACCAGCACCCGAGCTGCTGGGTTGATCGTCCCCGCCTGAGGGACCGGCCTGGGCGACCTCCATCTGAGAGGCCTTCAACCTCCCAGCCTCTTCTACCAAGGCCCTAGCTTAGGTTTCTTCAGATAGTTCGGCCAGCCCAAGCGCCAGCCTCCCCAAAATCTTTTTCGAGGGGGCCCCAATTGCGGGACTCCCACTTTGCTGCACCTCCTCCGATGCATCCTTTCCGGTTACCACCACCTGCATCTCTTCCGCAGGCTCCCCCGAAGCCTCGGTCTGACCCGCTTCTTGACCCATCGAGGGCGGTCCGACCTTGCTACTACCGGACTCCCCTGCAGAGAGACCAAGAGGGGGCTCTCCCTGAACCTCCTCGGCTGCAGCTGTCCCATCTCCCTCTCCTGCTGGAGTCGGCGGTGATCTCGCGGGGACAACAGGCCCCTCAAAATG
Organism: Calamus simplicifolius; assembly: GCA_900491605.1. Taxonomy (NCBI): domain Eukaryota; kingdom Viridiplantae; phylum Streptophyta; class Magnoliopsida; order Arecales; family Arecaceae; genus Calamus; species Calamus simplicifolius. The sequence goes on along the minus strand of UESW01001602.1, from coordinate 66,105 downwards.
ACCGCCTCTGCCAGATCCATCGCTGGTTCCTCTTTCAGGGGGACGCGGTCGAACGAGCCAACGGAGCCTCGTCCGAGCTATCCGATATCTCCAACACGAGAGGGCCGGGGGCCATAACCGTTCTCCCCAGATCCTCCTTCGCCCCCAGCGCTCCTGTCGTGACTGCTCCGGCGTCCGGCGGGTTTCTTGCGGAGGTATGAGCCCTTTTCTCGGGCCTCCTGCTATCCGCGCCACTGCTCTTCCCTGGGCGCTTTCCTCTCTTCCTCTTGGAGAGGCTCGACAACGCCGACCTCTTGCTGAAAGAACGAAACATACACGATCAGATCCAAACACATTCATCGAGAAAAAATATACAGTGAGAAAGGGATAAAAGAAGGGATTCACCTTGCGGGTCCAGAGGGCTGAGCCCGGCTGCGAAGAGGGTCCCCTCCGATAGCAGATCGTTGGCCGAAAACACCTGGCCATTGCGAAGGACATCCAAGTCCCTCTCCTCCTGCGCCGACAAAGCTGGATGTGTCTCCGCATCCCTCACAAAATTCCTTCATTTCTGAGGGAAGCCGGAACTGATATTCCCCTCTGCGATAACGAACCGACTCTTCCACCCCTTGATGGAGGATGGCTTATCCACAATGACGTTGAAAGATCTCCGGGGTCCAATATAGGGCCACTCTGATTTCCTCCCAGGAATCAAATGGTAGCAGGCGTGGAAAAGGGGGAGAGTGGCGACGATTTGAATCTGGTGGCACATTGAAATGAATCCGATGATGCTTTGCCAACTGTTTGGGGCCACCATCGCCGGGCAGATGTTGCAATGGGTCATGATTTCCTTCACCAAGGGATGAAGAGGAAAATGAAAGCCCGCCTTCAAACTGTCTTCGTAAACGAAGACCCCAGACTCCAGATCTCGCGAGACCCTATCTCCAGACTCTAGCACCCGCAGAACCACATCTGAGGGCATGCCATACCATTGGTGAATCCTCCCCAAATCCTTAGCGACGATCTCCGAAGCCATATCGTCGGGACTCATCGCCATCTCGATTGAGAAGAGCACAAGATGAAACGACGAGCGTCGAGAAAGGTGAAAGGCCAAACTCTCCAAAAACAGGATGGGAGGATGATGCGAACATGCATGTATATATATAGTGTGGCTATCGCTTTGCTTCCCCGCTAAGGAAGCCGCCTTGAGGGGATAGGGCGTCTCGCCCGAGGCATCCGGAATCGCCTCGACAATGCCCGATCGATCGGGATTCACAACGTGGCGTAATCCCAACCGCCACTCTCGGAGGAGCCTTACCCCTGAAGGTACGATGACCCTGTCGCATTAATTAGGGCATCATTGCACGGGCTGTCTAAACCAAAACGTCCCATCCGGAGCACGCCGCTTGGACTTATACTCCCTATGCCCGAACCTATGCTTCGAACTAGGGAGTGGAGGGCATGTGTTGGGGGGTAAATTCGACATTGCATTAACATCCGTGCGAGGCGGCTAAGGTCGGCCCCTCTGGGCTTCCGTAGCTCGGCTCCTTCCAGGCCTCCCTAGCTCGGCTCCCTCCGGGCTTCCCTAGCTCGGCCCCTTCCGGGCTTCCATAGCTCGGCCCTTCCGGGCTTCCTTAGCTCGGCTCCTCCCGGGCTTCCATAGCTCGGCCCTTCCGATCTTCCATAGCTCGGCCCTTCCGATCTTCCATAGCTCGGCCCTTCCGGGCTTCCCTAGCTCGGCCCTTCCGGGCTTCCATAGCTCGGCTCCTTCCCGGGCTCTCGTAGCTCGCTTTCCCCCGAGTCACCATGGCCCGGCTACGTCAAATGATCCACAATCCAGTACCCACCTCCGCAGAACCTGACACGGGAGAGCCCAGGTTCACCATAACAACATCCTAGACAAGGAATCATGTCGAAACATGGCCTAGGACCTATCATAACTCCCCCAGGCCTACTCAGCCAGATCTCAGTCATCAAGAAGCTCTCCTGGCCGTCGATCCCCTAACAAATGGGATACGGATTCCAACGGCCCCACAACGGCCTGATTCTATCCACCTCTGTATCCTAACAACCTCTGAACCTTCTAGAAGGCGCTCAAGACACAGGTGACAGCCTATAACTACCACACTGGCAGATTCCCTCAGGTACGCATCTTTTTGGCACACACTAGCGCACGCGCCCCGACTCTCACTCTCACTGCTCTCTCCGGCGGCTCGTTGGTGCTCTTGCCCTCTAGAGCTCTCGATTGGCCGTCCCCGGAGAGGTCTCCCGGAGAGATCCACCTCCCCATTATCTGGTTGATCGCCGATTTCTTCTCCACTGACTTGAGCGTCGGAGGGTCTTCCGCGGAGGGCCACCCCCAATGCCTCTCGCGCGAGGACTTCTTGTGCAGGTCCGCCCCCTCTCCCTGGAGATCGACCGCGCTCGAGTCGGAGGATGGATCCCGGCGGCAACAGATTTACTTCTTGTGCAGGTCCGCCCCCTCTCCCTGGAGATCGACCGCGCCCGAGTCGGAGGACGGATCCCAACGGCAACAATTAATGTAAATAATTATAAATATATAAATACGTAATAAGATATATATATACTTTCAATAAGGATGTGTCGGTGTAGTGGTAACTTAAAAACCATTACAATTGCTACTATAATATTTTTAATAATAACATTTTTTTGAAATATTAATTACCATTTTTAAATTCTGTACTATCCATCTTTAAACCGTGCATTCAGCTCATGATGTTGACAAAATCCTTCTACTTGACAAGTTTTTTATCTGCTTAAATGATAATTTATATAGTAACAAATATTATTTTAAAATATAAATTCAGATGATAAAGGTATGTAGACTTTAAAAGGAATATGTGAATAGTTAAAATAATAATAATAATAATAAAATTAAGCTTTACATAATCCCTATGATTACATCTAGGGATTTTGTGGTCATCATGTGTCCAACTCAAAAGTTAACGGATGAGTTGGGTACGATAATTTCTACAGTGGACCTTATTTAACCTTTATAAGAAAGAAAGATCTTATAAAGCAATCAAAAATAAAATAAAAAGTTTGCAAGCTTACCGACTAAAATAGGTTCTACCTTCAATTGATTGGTTCCAAGTTGATTTCAAGTTAGGATTAATTCTATTTTAAGTTCAAAATCTTAGACCTAATCTTGATAAGATTGATTCTAGATTCTTATTTGGAAACAATTCAATCAAACCTGCGCTCAACTCTATAAATAATCATGATGCTTTGAGATGAGCTCTTCTGTTTGAATAAAATCTTAGAGACAATTTTGATTCTTTAAAGTATATAGTTATTTCATAGTCTCTTATGATGGGATAAGTCTATTTTTGCTTAGCATATTTTGTTTGCTTCAATTTTTTCTCCATATTAAATTGAGGCAGAATAGGTTTGCCATCACATTCTGAAAATTTATTAGCTATTCTAGCTCATTAATATTACCATGTCAAAACATTACAATTTCTTTGATCACTTTTTTTGTTTATATGCTATAACAATTTTTATTAATGGCTACAATAGAAAGATAATAAATTATAAAAATAATATTATGTATGCAAATTGAGTTAATATTCACAATATGTATATATTAGCAGATATAGCATTTTGTCATGATAAAGTTTATATTTAATATTTTAATTTATCATTATTAAAGAAATACTATGGCACTATTATATCGTCAAAAGCATTAGAGTTTTTTTTTTAATAGCTGGTCACAAAAGTGTAGTAATAGATGGCATGATATTATATTAATATAAAATAATAATATGTATGTAATAATTATTGAACCTTTTGGTTATTACATATATCTTGATCCATGGTAAACTAGAGACCACGTACTTTAGTTGCCATTATAATGTTTTTCCAAAAGAATAATTGCTATTATTACAACTTTATATATCCAATTTTTTTTGTTACAAAACGGACGATCATACAATTCTTGAATGAGTCAGTCCATATACATCAGAAAATAAGATCTGCTGCAGAAGGATAGGACAGGGGTCGCCTGGCTTCCAAATCCATAGACCCGCATGCTGAGCAGCAAAGGCAGCCACCCAGTCCGCCGTCGAGCTGGTCTCACGATAAATGTGGCGGATCTGAATAGAATCAACCTCCGCAACATAGACCAACAGTCCCTCAGAATCGGATTTGAGGAACCATCTAAGCAGCTTTCCTTCAATAACCAAGAAATGACAGTCATAGAATTCCCCTCAATCATAATCCTATGAGCATAGAGAATCCTGACAGCAAACGAAAGACCCGCCCAAGCAGCATAGAGCTCCAACATAAGAACAGTTGAGTCCAGGGAACCAAAGCCACCCGCCGCCAAAAGATCACCCATCGGTCCCCGAATGATGAAAGCAGATCCAGCAGCTCTATCCCGGACTCCCATCAAAGTTAATTTTGACATACTTTGGAGAGGGGACTCTCAAGAGAAGAAAACTATACGCCGGTTCACTATCGGGACAGCAGGGGATCTCCAGAGGCCAGAGGAGTCAAAATCAACATCATGAAAGCCGCGGGCATAGTCCGAAGCTAATAATCTAATCTTTCTCACAATCTATGGAAAAAAAATCGGAGAATATGATCTGATTCCTCGACAGCCATATATATAAGCAGTGACAGACCAAAGACCACGCTTGCTCAAAGGACCGCACCGGATGTCCTGAAAGAAAGATGATCGCGATAAAGCCAGCCTCCAGGTCCCTAGGATAGCCCATAAGAACCCAAATTTTTCTCGCTCTGGAACAGCGAAATATAGCATGGTCCACAGATTCCTTCATCTGCCTACACAGAGGATAGATCGGCTGAATAAACAGACCCCTCAGAGATAGAAGGAGGTAAGTAGGAAGGCAATCCCAAAAAGCTTCTAAATGAATAGCTTATATCCATCTTTAAAACCATATAGTAAGCTCACTGTCTTGATATGACCGTTCTACTTTACAATTTCTTAAAAAAAATTATTATCGTTTTTATAATTTTATACCATTTATATCTAAAACCATGTATTCAGCTCAATTAGCTCGGGTTCCAGTAGAACAACTGGAACCCTTCTAATTGACAAATTTTTGATGACTTAAATAATGGTTTATACGGCAATGTGAATAATTATAATTAGCATATAAATACAAGTAATAAAGATGTATACCTTGATATGGATACGTGGAAACTGAACGGAGACCGCTACCATTTCCGTAGAAAACTAGTCAGCTTGTCCCGTCTTTAACGTCAGCTTGTCCCGTCTTTAACGTCAGCTTGCCCCGTCTACCACGCGTCAATAGCAGCATAAACCATCCATCAACAATATTAGAAAAACTCTATAAAAAAAATATTCATCTCTACCAGTATTTTCCCCGCTATTTTATATTAGTACTTGTATAATTAGCATTTTAGATTTTAGTTCTCGCCAGAACTATTGCAGTCCCATTTTGCAAGATTTTTACATCTATTTCTGTGCAAAGCTTCATTTATTTTTTACACGTTACCTCAAAATTATATATGGGATCAGGTATTAAAGATACACTAGCCAGCCATCAAAAAGAATAATATTTCATCACGAAAATTATATATATAATGACAGATGACTCTATGGGCAGACCGCAATTTCGTGGAAAATTTACTTTCCAAATGTTTTCTGAAAACAAAAGAAAAAAAAGAGAAAAACAAAACTGTCGATGAAATTGACATAAATTTCCAAGTAAGATCCGAAAACGGTGCGGTGTAATTAAGATGCATCACGGTCTCGGAAAATCAAACGTTGAAATGAAGCAAATAGATCCAATTGCGCAATTGGACCTTGAATCATATATATGCTTGACTGGCACTCCGTTTGAAGTCTGAAAGTCTCTGCCCCTATAATAACAGCGAGCCAAGCAATTATAGGTACCAAGCTCAAGTAATCAAGAAGATGAAGCTTTCTTGTTCCCTCATAAGTTTCTTGGTAGCGTTGGAAATTTTAGGTATCCTGTTCTTTGCACTGCAGCCAGAAGTCGTGAGAGGGGGTAGGTGGCGACCTGGAGGAACTAGCCTTGGCCATCATCTATCTCGTTCGGGGAAAGGTTCCATTCTTTTCTTTTATTTTTTTTCTTTTCTATCTTTTGATTTCCTCTCTATCTTTCTGATTTGTTCGCTACTTTGAATGTTAATTTGTAGATGTTATTGGTAGGACCTTGCGCGAAACGCCAACTCCACCATCTCCAGTGGGCAACAAACCTCGTAACCACGGTTAGGCAGCCCCCACCACGCTCGTGCATAATCCAGCATCCTGTAAATTTATAATATTTTGACAGCAGCAGATGCTGGCAATGTTTAAAGTGCTTTGAAGTAGTGCTTGTCTAGTGTTATCATATAAGACGTGTCATCTAGTGCAGTACTAGACTCTGCATGCGGGTAGAAATAGGGGAGGAATAATTAAGAAGCATAAATTTCTGATTTAGAGGGATATATGTCTGATCTTTTGCTTTAAAATATGCAAATAAATTGTTTCGACGAGCGTGCATGCAACTCAGCATGTTTAGTATCGATTCAGTACTCTTAATATATTCTTCGTACCCCGCTAATAAAAAGCTAGAGAGGAGTTTCCGTCCGTACTCCGCTCCACTAATTCAGTAAAAAAACAAAAAATTAGCACCTTTGCAAAGTACTCCTTAATTTTTGAATTTTTTCCTATGTATATATCTTTTTAATATATAAAATTATATATATAATCATTTTTTATATGTATACCCTTCTAATTATTTGAAATGATGTGTATATTTCATAAATTTACTTTTTGCATGTATATTTTTATAAATATTTCTTTTTACTTGCATACCCTAATACACTATTTCTTTTTTCAATGCAAACATTTAACTTAATAAGGAAAAACATGTCAAAAATATTAAAAATTTATAAGAGTATATACGTACTCCAACAGTAGTTTTATAAAGGTATAGATGTAATAGAAAATAATTTATAATGTTATACATGAAAATAGAAGAGTTTTAAGAATATATATGTAATTTTATATATTTATAATATTATATATAAAAAATAATTATAAATTATGCATATAAATAGTAATTTGAAAGAACATACATGCAATTTCAATTCTCTATGAGGATAAAAAAATAAAAAAAAATTTAAGAAAAAAGATTTCCTTGAGAATCTCTCCAAGGTATACATATAATAGAAAAAAAAATAATCTACATGTTAACATCAAAATTATTTTTAATAAGGTTGTAGAGCATTTGATGCCAATCCGCTGCCCTATGCAAAATACCACCCATTAATCCTCGGTGTCTCCATCTAAACAGTTGTTTTTCGTCTCATTTGTACAATATCTAGAAAACAATTTATATGTAAGTCTTCTTAGGATTTGTTTAAAGTGTCAAGAAATATCATTTAAAAAAGTTCATGAAAAAATTATTCAATTGGGTGGTGGCAAAAACCACCATCATATTGCTCCAGAAAAAGGAAAAGTATCGTGCAAGTAGATGTTTGCATGCCTTCTCGTCTACTGTATGAAGTCTATTCCTTACTGAAAATCCATGTCTCCCTCTATCTCTCTCTCTCTCCTGGGTGATCTTGCTATGGTCCATGCGAGCCAATATGTCAATTAACTTACAGTAAGGTGGCAGCGCTTGAATCATCGTCTAGTCGGTCTTATATATTGCTTCTCTTGTTACCTCATTGTACATCATGCAAGGAGTATTAATGGCAAGAGATGAGCAAATTAAGTTTAATTCGAAAGCCTGTTGAGAAAGTCGATATAGTTCTTAGTATGTTTTCCTTCCAAGGCTTGCCAGTCTTCTTGCTTTTCTTTTTCAAGGATTCTTGGAAGAAGACACGTGGGACCAACTTCCTAATCCATAACCATGGCACTATTTTAATTTCCACCTAAAATGCCAGACACTGGCTAAAAATTTGTGCGTGGAGAAAATAGAGAATAGGAGAACGGAGATGGATAAAAACGTGACGTGATAAGAGATGGATGTTGTGAGCTTTGTGCTTCACCTTTAATTGATGGAATCTAATATAATACATCAGGTATTCATAATCTTAGCTATTATTTTATTAAAAAAACCTGTGACAGTGAGACCAAAGAATTTTCATTTCTTAATAACTAGAAACCTTTTCGGAGATAATATCTTTGGAATGAACTTAGGTATCAAACTTGATCCATATGTGACGTGATCTTGAGAAGGTATTATCACGCCCTAGACCCAAATTTAAGCTAGAGTGACAACCCGCCGCATGACAAGCATACAAGGCGTTACGAATCAAGATACTTAATTCAAATAAGGCAATATATTGACATATCAATCCAAGTTTATAACTTAATACAATCCATAATTATAAGGTTTGAGCTACAAGCCCTACATATAAACGTCACTGGGGTTACATCAACATAATGGAACTAATTTATTTAGTAGGGCTCCATTTAATCCATAATTCCTTCTTCAGTCTTGTGGCTCTGAAAAATATTGTGAGATTTACATGAGCTCACATTCAATAAGTAAGCCTACTATAATATAATATAATCAATTAATCATTTCAAAATATTATAAAATCAACTCAGCTTTACCAATAGAAAGCTTCCAATTTCAATTACCGTGCCATATTATCAGAATATGCATATCATTTTCTCAAAGTAATTTTGGAAGCTAAATCATACAATAAATGCCAAAATATGCAATGTAAATAAACCCATTGCCGAAATATGCAATATAAGCAAACCCACTGTATTTATATAATTACCACTTCTTATGTGTCCTATGGCCCTACAACACCCAACTGGTGTATCACTCTTAAATGTCCCCTAAGAGGAAGGGTCCTGGAACCATCGTTATACCATGTATCAAAAACAATCACACCCTACATATGCGTATCCTCCACATATCTTTTCATGTCTGTATCCTTCACATATCTTTCCCTATGGAGGTGGGTCCCGTATCACTTGGCATTTCACATCATTTCACATCATTCACATCATATGAGAACTACGGCGACACATATAAATATATCTCAATATCATCATCATATTTGCATGTCACACTTCATGCATCAATATAAGCATAAGCTTCTCACATCACATATACAGTGGTTTGAATATTATTAACAATTACATATAAACATATCAATAGTACCATTATATTTTGCAAAGTCAAAATAAGCATATAATTCATCTTTTGCACATACATATAAAGCCATTACTTTGCAAAATATTACCAGTTGTAATAATCATAGCAAATACTCATTTGTATACTCATGGTACTATTACCAAATTAAATATCAAAATTCCATTTGTCTCATTTCATAAATATGCATACAGTTATAAATCCAAAGATTTATATATTAAATAATTTATAAAATCATGATAATTGGCTTACTTACCTCAGTACGCTAATTCCAAACTGTAAACCAGCTATTTGGACATCTGGTTACCTACAACATTAATTTTCACAATTAAATCCTTAAAATTTGAATAATAAAGTGTCCCTTAAATTCTACCCAAAATAATCTTGGGCCCAACTTTGGGCTCGAATATCTCTTAATATATACGCCTAAATGGAAAAATAAAAATACCGCAAGAAACTAGGATCAACACTGATCTAGGCTATATTTTTTTTTCCTCAATCCTGGTCCAATACAGAGCCCAAAAATCAGCTCTCTCGCTCTGTCTCTCTCACCCTCTATCATGGATAGTGGCTTACCAGGAGATAGGTACGCGCGAGGATGAAGGAGAGGGTTGCTCTCGATCTCTTTTTAAGCACCCTCGCGACTCTTCGGCTCAAGGGAAACGAGAACCCATCCGTTACGTGGAGGTTTGAAAATCCAGACGTCGCCTAAACGTCAGAATGAAACGTACCCCAGGTGTCCCCAAATTAATTATCTGGTTACATTCTCCCCTAAATTAATTACCAGGGGTTACAGGTATCAAAGTCAGGTTAAAGCCCTTGACTTGGTTAGGTCGAAAGGAGTTGGACTACGTTTAATAGGCTCAGTCAGCTGGCCCTCAGCAGCATATATAGCTAATACTTATAAAACTAACATTTGCTCAAAGTCAAGATCGGTACATAGTTGGAGACTCTTGACCGATTTACAGTTATGAGTCAATTGTTGTCTCTTTTTCAAGTATGAGAGAGAAAGACAAACAGATTAGTTTACATGAACGTGCAAGAGTGCCATCTATTTCTCACTAAAAATGATAGCAATATTAGCATGGATTTTATTACCTTGAGAGTCGAAGAAGACAATAGGTAAGCTAAACTGCTATCAAAGATGCTAGCGATTCAAATAAGATAATATAGCTGAAGCAAAACTATTAATAAACTATTATAAATAAAGATAAAGAAAGTAGAAAAAAAGGTAATGATGATGCCGGACCACTCTCCCCGATTGCCTGCGAGCACCCAGTCGCCCTCTCCGATGAACCTGGGGTCTTCTGGTAGCTTCGCTCCTATCGCTATCCTGCAAGAAGTCCCGGGGGCCGGTGATTTCAGCGGAAACCCTCCGACGTTTAAGTCAGTGGTCTAGGTAATAGTTGTTAACTTGAGAGAGAGAGAGCGTGCTCAAGAGCTGATCAAAAATCTCTATGTGAGTATTTCAGTGTTCATACCTCGTTAGGGGGTTCCTCTTACCCGATTTATGAATAATTATTCATTTCAAGGTGCGGCCATCTGGCATAGAATGAGTGGTGTGGGGTTCAGCGGCGAGGGGTGCCTCCCCCATGGCACGTCAAAGCTGCAAGGCCTTGTCCTTTCTAACATGGGCATCTTGCGATTGATTGGTAGGCCAGGTCATGTAGGACATGGTGGCCGTAGAGAGGTTGGTAGGCTAGGTCTTGTCAGATGTTGTGGCCGTAGAGAGGTTGATGGGTCAGGTCCCGTTAGGCGTTATGGTCGCAGAGAAGTTGATGGGCCAGGTCCCGTCAGGCGTGGTGGCTGCAGGGAGGTTGGTAGACCAGGTCCCAACAAACATGGTGGCCATAGAGAGATTGGTGGGTCGTACGAGCCATCCTTTCTGAGGATATTGCTAGGATTGATATGAGGGACTAAGTAGAAGAGGCCGAGTTTGGAGGCTAAGGCCGACTCCAGGGGCCGAATGAAAGGGCCGACTCTGGGAGCCAAAGTGGACTTTGGGCACCGAGGCCGACTCCAGAGGCCGAAGCTGACTCTAGGCGTGGACATGTCAGGCCTACCAGATGACTCCTGTCGTCCCCTGGATCATAGCTTTATGGGCCAATCTCAACCGTTGATTTAAACGTGGCTTTATTAGCCGCATCAGGTAATATTCATTGTTTGATGTGTTTAGCCGTTTGAACTCTCCAACTTGGCATCCAACCCCACCAATTCATGTCATGTTAAGTAACATCATCTCCAATGATAATTGTTTTCTAGTTCTCCATGATTGCATTAATTCTTCCTACTTGCTTTCAAGGTCTTGGCAACGTCCACTTGTCAGATTCAGATATAGTATAATTCATTTAGGCTGATAACTCTAAAGCTTGACTAAGGATTAGCATAATATTTACTAGTTCTTAGATTTCATTGTACCAGTCTATGCCTAGCTTAGTTCGTGCTTGGGTCATAACTAAAAATCGATGTCTTGGTGGAGGCTTTTTTTTGCATACCCACGCTCATTCAAGGCCACCATCAATTTAGCCTGTCTATCATCAATTTTGTATCCAACTATCTTTGGACTCTTGGCTATCGGTCTGGACATGGTGTAATATTAGCAAGAAAAAAATATTTTTCTTTTTTCAAAAAAAGATATAGACTGAGACTATTCTCCATCATTTGTTTTAAAACAAAACTTGGGTGTAATGCTTTATGTTCCTATATTGCAAGTCCATGTTTATCTCTCACTTGCTTTTTTTTCAATCACCATCACATAAGAGGCCAAGCGAAGGCTAAGATAGCTTGAAAAAATCAAGAGAGATGAGCAAAGCTGCAAAGCTCAAACACAATGTCCTCCACCTAAGTTCTATCCTTTCTTTTATATTGTAATTTGGATTGTTGATAATGAAATTATCGGAATGAAAGCACTTTATATAATTTGATCATATATGACTGGAACATGATTAATTATGAATCTCTAATTAATTCCGTTGTTAAAATAGAGTACTAATCAATGATGATCATATATGAATCGATCTTAATTCTAAGTAATTAATAGACTCTTATTTATTGTATTATATTTTTTTGATATGCCGAGTAATGACACAGAAACATAGTGTCAAATTCTTGGTATATTAAAAATATAATAACATAAGTAGTCAAAAATTTTAATATACAAGATGAAATCCATGTAAAAAAGTCTCCACTACAAGAAAAAAGGTTTTTTCCAATGGAAAACTTCGTTGGAAAAGGTAATGAAAACCGTTGGAAAAATCTTTCTTAACGGATTTTAAGTCCGTTGGGAACCGTTGGCAAAACTCTTGTTGGCAACAAAAAAAAACGACGAAAAGTCATAAAAAAGTTTAGTTTTTATGACAGAAATAATTCCGTTGGGAAAAACTATGTTTATGATAAGTTATCCGTCGAAAAAAAGTAAATTAGCTACGGAAATAATTCCGTTGGGAAAAGCTATATTTATGACGAAAGTTAAATAAACTAGTTTTTATGACGGTAATAATTCCATTGGAAAAAGCTGTATTTATAATAAAAAAAAAATTAGCTTTTATGACGAAAATAATTCTGTTGGGAAAAGCTATAATAATTGAAAGTTTTACCAACAAATATATATCCGTTGGCAAAATATTTAGATATCAACTTATATATACCTATTTTAGCAATGACTATAAATATAGTCATTGAGAAAGATATATTGCTGGAATTAATATTCAATCAGTTATTAAATATTTACCTGCCAATGTTTAAAAAATTTTAAAATCAAAACTCAAAACTTAATTAATGAAACCATAAAATTTAATCAAACTATACAATTTATCCATCATAGACATTTTACAAGTTCACATATATGTATCAACATAATTATATATAGTCATAACTAACCTAACTAGTAACCACCAAAAGATAGCTAAATTCCAATAAAACATAATTACATATAGCCATACTTATCCTCCCACTTGCTTTGCTACCAAATTCATTTACTATTGTCCTTGATTCTTGAGCTTGAATAGACCTCAAAGTAGATTGGTTTGGACCCATTCCTTTACAAAGAAGACGATCATGTTTACTTGGGCCAAAAACAACATAAATATTTCTTCATCATCAAGAAAAACCTCTTCCTCATCACGCTTTTGTTTAAGTTCTTTCACTTGTGCCTGCATTGAAATTTAAATTCTCAAATACATGATACATGAAAAGAAGCAACTTTGATACATAATAAATGATACATGATACATGATCAATGATGAGCTGCCTTTGGATATGGAAAGAAGCAACTTTGGACACTATGGGGATATGATACCTGGGTTTCGAGACAATACATGCATGGACAAGAGTCCCATCTACTGGTTATCATTAAGGTGTCATAGATGTACAAGGAGGACGGGAACATTCCTATTGCTAAAGAGACATATAGCAGCTAAAATAGCCATAGCCATCAATGAAATCAATCTATGCAGTTACAAAAAATTGTACATGATATTTCCTATTGATCACTTGGTAATTGTAGGTATTTAAGTGGTAAGAATTTTTGGATGAAAATCATGTTCTCTGTTTTTTTGGATCAGTCTTGTAGAACCGACATGTCTAAATCTTCATGTATGGCTACCCATATTGCAATGCACAATTGTAATTCTTATGTGGGCTTGTGAAATGCTGAATCCTAATATGTGATATGTAAATATTCTCTTGATTGTTTAATAGAATTAAAGTAGTGCCTTAAACAACTGAATGGTTTGTAGGAGTTCAAAGATGGCAGAAACCATCTAAAGGAATAATTTTCTTATTGGAAATGAGTTAGCTATTTAAAAAGTTAGTCTGAGGGGACAATTCCTCCACAATGTTTAGTATCCTGATACTTAGATTTATGATATTGCTTTCCATGCTGTCACTTGATCTTGCTTAAAATATTACAAGTCCAGTTTGTAGTGATCTTTTAGAAATATGCTGTCTTTCTTATATACATGTCAAGAAAATTTGATCAGAACACAAAGCAAGGCCTGATTGAGATGTTTTAATTTTTAAAACTTCAAAACTATGCAAAAACAATGGACGTCATGTTGTCACATCAGAAAATTGAAGATGCATTGCAGTGAAAGGCTTCAGCTGTCCATTGTGGTTAAAGGCATTGGCTGTGTATTGGCAATTTGTATGAAACAATTCTAATACTGCTGCTACTTCAAACAGAGCAAATAAAAGCAAACGTATGAGAACCACAAGCAATATTAGATGCAAAATTTATATCAACATATTATAAGTCATGAAACATTGGAGTTTTCAGAAAACAAAGTTCTTTTGATCTAGGCCTTCTGGTAGAATCCAGTGCACAGAACAAGATAAAAGACAGCAACGAAGAGTTCTGCTACTTACCTGATGCTTCCGCATGAGCACCCGGCTGGACTCTTTAGCAAGCCAGTATCCATCCTCCACAATGAGCTCGTACAGGACAAGCTCCATAAATTATTTGGCAGCCAAGTACAATTAATGAATTGAGCGGAGATCAACTCGCCAATCATGCACTATTAGGCTCCAAGTCTCCTCTAATTGGACTAATAAGGCACCTAATCTACCACCTCATAAACAGAAATCCACAGCATCCAAGATACTGAAAACCACCTAATGCATGGAAGTTTTCTTAAGTTTTCACAATCCACCTAATGCAAGCCTAAGTCCAACTTCTGATTGGAGTATGATCTGCTCTTTGTTCCAAATTATGGTACCATTTCAATGTATTCTCCAATTTATCTTCTATCATAATCTTTGGCTCTCACTAGACCTTATATTTGCTACCATCAGAGTAAATGAGTACAAAACCATGATGCATGCTGATAAAAACATAAGCAAAAAATCATTTGATCTTCTAATATACATGAACATTTCCTTACCATTTTTTCTTCAGCTGCAACATCAACTAAAAAACCATTCTTACGTGTACGGGTTTTTTCAAACATTTCCAACCTACTTGGTCGCACCCCATTTGCAGCCTAGGTCTGTAATTAAAAAATTTAGTAAGAATAAAAAGAATACACAACTATAATGTTAGAATTATAAAAGAAATTTATATTGTTTGTATTATTCATACCAATCATTGCTCAATTACACTGAAAGCAGTCCTACCGGTACAAGGAACCATATTTGGTTTTGATCTATTTTCTACATTTGCTTTACTCATTTTCTGCAAGTAACTATTGATAAATTAGTTAAATTAATATATGAAAGACACTTAAAACAATCATCTTTCTATTGCTTCATGCTCATCCTTTTCATGCCTGAAAAGTTTCACTATTCCAATGGGCAACAAGCCATTCCAAATCATCCTTGGTAATTACCTCATCTAGTAAGTGCTTTAATTTTGCTGGATCTTTATGTCGATTCTTATAAATTTCATACAACTCATTCCTATACTCTCTATATTGATCATTAAGCTTTCTTATCACATATTTTGTCCTTCTTATAACTTCAGCCTTATCGAGTCCTTCCTCAAAGAGAATAAAATAATAGTACAAAAAGATAATACAGTTTAGTAAATGTTAAAATTAGTGATGCTATAATTAAAAAACTAACAACAATCTTACCATGATGCGGTTAATCATATTCCTTATTTTATCATCAGGAATGTCACTCCATCCTTTAACTTTAAGGGGTACAAAGGATCGATTTCTAACATTGTACCACACCAACTTGCAAATTGAGCACGATTCTCTCCTGCAATTCTTCCCTTGTGATCCCACTCCACTACTTTCTTGGTCTTTGAATTTTTCAACTCATTGTTCAAAGTCCTCCCTCATCCTTTTTTTGTAGTATTCATGGCTAAACCTGCAAAATCATAAGCATACAAAAAAGAAATTAAAAAATCACTTTGAATAAAAAGAATTAGGAATATATATATATATAAATTTAAAGATACTTACTAAAGTTGTCATTTTCACCCTCTTGCACACAGTCAACATTATCTCTAATAGTAAGTGGAAGGCCTTGTTGGATGATAGCATTAACTTCTGTGCCTCTACCTTTAGTAATGCATCTCCCTTTGTAATTACTAGTCTCAGCCATAATTATCTACCTTTATACATTAAGTTAGTAAAACTTTTGCTTGTTCCATATGGTATTACAATAATTCAATTTAAAGATAAATTTTAACATATCATAAAAGTCATCATCCATCAAACTTAATAAGAAACAAGAACCAGGTATCATCAAAACAATGCAATTAATAAACATTGAAATAAATTTCATTAAAGGGCTTTCACAAAAATGCTTAGTCCAAAGTAGAAAAAGAACAAAAAGAAATTAAAATTATGCAAATATATAACATGCAGTGCTTGCATAAGTAAATAACTTCAACAATAGAAGCTCATGGCATCATAGTTCTTCCTCCTCACTATCATTATCATCCTCATCATCACAATCATCTGCAAAAATTTCACTGCTAGAGTAGCCATTATGATCTTCATCAGAATCATCTTCCATTGCAAAATTTTCAAGTCTATCCTCATCCGATAACTCTGCATCGATACTTTGAGGAGGAAGGCCATTCCTAATCCAATCATCCACTTCATCATAATTTTCTATCATATTTGACAAAGCTTCAGGATGGGATTCATCTTGCTGAAATGCACATTCTTCTTCCAAATCGATGCTTTCTTCCTCAATCGGCATATCGTAGAAGGCACGATGTTGTGTCTTAACCACCACAAGAAAATCAGGCTTAATGTTGTCTTGAACATAGAAAACTTGCTCCACCTAATATGCTAGCACATATGGCTCATTGGTATTCAATTTTTGTTTAGTATTGACACTTATGTAGCCATAACGATCTTTCTCAATTCCCCTACCAGGGCTATGAACATCCCACCAGATACATTTGAACAAAACAATTCGATTTCCTCCCATATAATGCAATTCCACAATGTCGGTTAGTACACCATAATAGTCCATGTTCGTTGTGCCTACAATTCTCTTAACAAAAACCCCATGATTTTGTGTTACCCTTCCACTATCACGTTGCATGGTACGAAATTTGAACCCATTGATTTTGTAGCTATCATAAATTGTAACTACTAAATCTGGACCACATGCCAACTAATATAGTTCTTCACTCACTTGTCTGTTTCCTTTGAAGTACAATTGCGCTACCTATTATAATTAAAAATAGATCGTTAGCACATCATTTAATATAATTTATGTAATTTTTTGTTTCCATTGTTTGAATAGTATATTATTAAAAAAAAGGATTATATCACTTACATGTTTCTCAAACCATTCAGATAATTGAATATGTTGAGGTTGGCCAGCATTATGAACTTGTGAATTTCCATCATGTTGTCATACTCACTAAACAATATAACCATTTCTATCACAATGTTGCATATTAGCTACAAGTCATATATAAAAATATTAAATAAGAAGAGCTTACTTACTTTAAGTATGGTAAAGCTTCGTTGCAATTTTTTAGCACATATAGATGACCTGTAGTAGCTCCATTCTACTTAGCTTACATCTGAATCTAACCTTCTTCTCCTTATTATTTGGAAAGTACAACCAAGTTGTGCAAAAACTGCTAACCCATGATGAGATTTAGCATTTGAGCCATCATAGTTCCTCTCCAATCTATTGAATCTTGTTTCAATACCATGTAGATACCTAGAACAAAATGTGACACATTCTTCTGCAATATATCCCTCTGCAATTGAACCCCCAAGATGACTTTTGTTATGCACAAAATGTTTAAGTGTGCACAAGTACCTATAATTATTGAAAGTATAAAGCAATAATAAGAATAATACCAAGAAAATGGATAAATATATCTATACTATAAATATGAAAATTTAAAATGCACTAACCGTTCAATCGGGTACATCCAACGATATTATACTGGTCCAGCAATTTTAGCCTCGTTCGTCAAATGTAGTGGCAAATGCATCATAATATCAAAAAATGATGGTGGAAAGAGCATCTCCAACTTACAAAGTGTTATTGCAATGGCAGCCTCTAACTTTTCCATATCCTCCATCCATAAAACCTTTGAAGATAACTCTTTAAAGAAAGAGGAAAGCTCAATTAAGGCTTCTGATAATGGTTTACATAACCTTTCACGAATTGCAAGTGGTAAAAAATTTAACAAAAGGACATGGCAGTCATGACTTTTCAATCCAGATATCTTGTGCTCTTTGGAATGAATGCATCTGAAAATATTTGAGGAATATCCATCAGGCACCTTAATATTCTTTAAAAACTCACATAAAGTAGTTTTCTCTTCCGTAGACAGTGTATAACATGCAGCAGAAAATGTCCACTTTCCTTCATTTAGTGTTGGATGAAGCTTTTCTCTTACACCCATATCCTTAAGATCACGACGAGCTTTGAGACTATCTTTTGTTTTTCCTTCAATGTCTAAGAGTGTACCAACCACACTATTACATATATTCTTTTCAATATGCATGACATCTAAATTATGATGCAAGAGAAGGTCCTTCCAATATGGTAATTCAAAGAAAATACTTCTCTTTTTCCAATTATAGCTTTGCATGAAGTCTCCCCGTTTTCTTTGTGTACCAATCTTACCAAATTTAATATGTCTAAGCCCATGCAATTGATCAAGCACATCATATCCTGACAACTGCTTAGGAGGTGGCCTTAGCTCTTTCTCACCATTAAATTCCTTTTTAGAATTTCGCCATATGTGGTTAAGGGCCAAGAAACAGGGCCAAGAAACGACGACTACCAATATAGTAGAACTTACCATAATGTTTCAGCCAATATGAATATGTATCTTTATTATATAGCAAGGACATGCTAGCTTTCCTTTAGTACTCCATCCTAACAAATTAGCATATGCAGGGAAGTCATTTCACTACAAGAAAATAATGAAATAGCGACGCAATTTTAGCGACGCAATTATGCGTCGCTAAAATTGCGACAACATTGCGACGCCTCCGCGTCAAAAAACATTGCGACGCAAATAGCGACAAATTAGCAACTGAATAAACCATAAAATTAAAAAAAAAAATTAAATTTAGCGACACAAAAATGTGTCGCAATATTTATAAAATGTGTTTTTTTAAATATTATTAAAGGAAAAAATATTGCAACGCAGATAAGTGCGTCGCAATGTTTTTTAAAAAATTAATTATGTTAAATAGCGACGCATTAGCGACGCAATAAACATAAAATAAGAAAAAATATAGTTAATATAGCGACGCTAAAATTGCATCACAAATATTAATAAAAAATTGATTTTTATAAAATATAATTATGAAATAAAATATTGCGACGCCACTCAGTGCGTTGCAATATATTTGAAAAACATAATAATTTTATATAGCGACGCAATAGACCAAAAATTGTAAAAATTAATTTTAATTTAGCGACGCACTAATTGCGTCACAATTATTTTAAATGAAATTAATTTGTATAAATATTAATATGAAAAAAAAATATTGCGACGCAAAACAGGGCGTCGCAATTTTTTTAAAAACTTAATTTTTTTAAATAGCGACGCATTAGAGACGCAATAAACCAGAAAAATATGAAAATTATTTTTAAATTTAGCGACGCAATAATTGCGTCGCAATTAATTTAAATAAAATTTATTTTAAGAAAATAGTATTATGAAATAAAAATATTGCGATGCAATCCAGTGCATCGCAATGTTTTGTTAAAAATAAATATGTTAATTAACGACGTAATAGCGATGCAATAAAACAGTAAAGTATAAAAAAAATTTATTTAACGACGCAAATTAATGCGTCGCAATATTTTAAAAGAAATTCATAATGCCAAATTAGCGAGGCATTAGCGACGCAATAAATTAAAAAATATAATTAAAAATGAATAATGTCTGAGATCGATCGTCGTCGACCGTGATCGATCATGGCTTCGATCGATCGCAACCATCGGGTTGTCGCCGATCGGATTGATCGCGACGGTCCGAGATCGCTCGTCGCCGATTGGGATTGATCATGGCTTGGATCGATGGCAACCGTCGGATCATCGCCGATCGAGATCGATCATGGCTTCGATAGATCGCAACCATCGGATCGTCATCAATCCGATCGATCGCGATAGTCCGAGATCGGTAGTCGTCGACCGGGATCGATCATGGCTTCGATCGATCGCAAGTACCATCGGATCGTCGCCGATCTGATCGATAGCGACGGTCCGGGATAGGTCGACGCCGACCGGGATCGATCATGGCTTGGGTCGATCGCAACCATCGGATCATCGCCGACCAGGATAAATCATGGCTTCGATCGATCGCAACCATCGGATCGTCGCCGATCCGATCAATCGCCACGGTCCGAGAGAGGTCGTTGCCGACCAGGATCGATCATGGCTTGAATCGATCGCAACCGTCGGATCATCGCCGACCGGGATCGATCATGGCTTGGATCGATCGCAACCGTCGGATCATCGCCGACGGGATCGATCATGGATTGGATCGATCACAACCGTCAGATCATCGCCGATCGGGATCGATCATGGCTTGGATCGATCACAACCGTCGGATCATCGCTGATCGGGATCGATCATGGCTTCGATCGATTGCAAGTACCATCGAATCATCGCCGATCCGATCGATCGCGACTGTACGAGATAGGTCGACGCTGACCGGGATCGATCATGGCTTGGGTCGATCGCAACCGTCGGATCATCGCCGACCGGGATCGATCATGGCTTGGATCGATTGAAACCGTCAGATCATCACCGATCCGATCGATCGCGATGGTCCGTGATAGGTCATCGCCGATCGGATCGATCATGGCTTGGGTCGATCGCAACCGTCGGATCATTGCCGACCGGGATCGATCATGGCTTGGATCGATCGCAACCGTCGGATCATCACCGACCAGGATCGATCATGGCTTCGATCGATCGCAAGTACCATCGGATCATCGTCGATCCCATCGATCGCGATGGTACGAGATAGGTCGACGCCGACCGGGATCGATCATGGCTTGGGTCGATCGCAACCGTTGGATCATTGCCGACCGGGATCGATCATGGCTTGGATTGATCGCAACCGTCAGATCATCGCCGACCGGGATCAATCATGGCTTCGATCGATCGCAACCGTCGGATCGTCGCCGATCCGATCGATCGCGACGGTCCGAGATAGGTCGACGCCGACCGGGATCGATCATGGCTTGGGTCGATCACAAGTACCGTCGGATCGTCGCCGATCCGATCGATCGCGACGGTCCAAGATAGGTCGACGCCGATCGGGATCGATCATGGCTTGGGTCGATCGCAACCGTCGGATCATCGCCGACCGGGATCGATCATGGCTTCGATCGATCGCAAGTACCATCGGATCGTTGCCGATTCGATCGATCGCGACGGTCCGAGATAGGTCGACACTGATCGGGATCGATCATGGCTTGGGTCGATCGCAAGTACCGTTGGATCGTCGCCGATCCGATCAATCGATGGTCTGAGATAGGTAGATGCCGACCGAGATCGATCATGGGTTGGGTCGATCGCAACCGTCGGATCATCGCCGATCGGGATCGATCATGGCTTGGATCGATCGCAACCGTCGGATCATCGCCGACCGGGATCGATCATGGCTTCGATCGATCGCAAGTACCGTCGGATCATCGCCGATCCGATCGATCGCGATGGTACGAGATAGGTCGATGCCGACCGGGATCGATCATGGCTTGGGTCGATCGCAACCGTCGGATCATCGCGACCGGGATCGATCATGGCTTGGATCGATCGCAACCGTCGGAACATCGCCGACCGGGATCGATCATGGCTTCGATCGATCACAACTGTCGGATCGTAGCCGATCCGATCGATCTCGACGGTCCGAGAAAGTCAACGCCGACCGGGATCGATCATGGCTTGGGTCGATCGCAAGTACCCGTCAGATCGTCGCCGATCCGATCGATCGCGACGGTCCGAGATAGGTCGATGCCGATCGGGATCGATCATGGCTTGGATCGATCGCAACCGTCGGATCATCGCCGACCGGGATCGATCATGGCTTCGATCGATCGCAAGTACTGTCAGATCGTCGCCGATCCGATCGATCGCGACGGTCCGAGATAGGTCGACGCCGACCGGGATCGATCATGGCTTGGGTCGATTGCAACCGTCGAATCATCGCCGACCGGGATCGATCATGGCTTGGATCGATCGCAACAGTCGGATCATCGCCGACCGGGATCGATCATGGCTTCGATCGATCGCAAAGGTCGGATCGTCACCGATCCGATCGATCTCGACGGTCGAGATACTTCGACGCCGACCAGGATCGATCATGGCTTGGGTCGTTCGCAAGTACCATCGGATCGTCGCCGATTCGATCGATCGCGACGGTCCGAGATAGGTCGACGCCGACCGGATCGATCATGGCTTGGGTCGATTGCAACCGTCGGATCATCGCAGACCAGGATCGATCATGGATTGGATCGATCGAAACCGTCGGATCATCGCCGATCGGGATCGATCAGGGCTTCGATCGATCGCAAGTATCATCGGATCATCACCAATCCGAACGATCGCGATGGTCCGAGATAGGTCGACGCCGATCGGGATCGATCATGGCTTGGGTCGATCGCAAGTACCATCGGATCGTCGCGGATCTGATCAATCGCGACGGTCCGAGATAGGTCGACGCCGATCGGGATTGATCATGGGTTGGGTCGATCGCAACCGTCGGATCATCGCCGACGAGATCGATCATGGCTTGGATCGATCGCAATCGTCGGATCATCGCCGACCGGGATCGATCATGGCTTGGATCGATCGCAACCGTCGGATCGTCGCCGATCCGATCGATCACGACGGTATGATAGGTCGATGCCGGCCGGGATCGATCATGGCTTGGTCGATCGCAACCGTCGGATTATCGCCGACCGGGATCGATCATGGCTTGGATCGATCGCAAACCGTCGGATCATCGCCGACCAGGATCGATCATGGCTTGGGTCGATCGCAACTGTCGGATCCTTGGATCGGATCGATCATGCTTCGATCGATCGCAAGTCGTCGGATCACCTGGATCGATCATGGCTTCGATTGATCGCAACCGATCGTCGCCGATCCGATCGTCGTGACGGTCGAGGGTCGACGTCGACTGGGATCGACATGGCTTGTCGATCGCAAGTACCGTTGGATCGTCGCCGATCCAATCGATCGCGACGGTCGAGATAGGTCGACGCCGACCGGGATCGATCATGACTGGGTCGATCGAACCGTCGGATCATCGCCGATCGGGATCGATCATGGCTTCGATCGATCGCAACCGTCGGATCATCGCTGATCGGATCGATCATGGCTTCGATCGATCGCAAGTACCGTCGGATCGTCGCCGATCCGATCGATCGTGACGGTACGATAGGTCGATGCCGATCGGAATCGATCATGGCTTGGGTCGATCGCAACCATCGATCCTTGCCGACTGGGATCGATCATGGCTTCGATCGATCGCAAGTACCATCGCGTCGCTGACCTGGATCGATCATGGCTTCGATCGATCGCAACCGTCGGATCGTCGCCGATCCGATCGATCGCGACGGTTCGAGATAGGTCGACGCCGACGGGATCGATCATGGCTTCGATCGATCGCAACCGTCGAATCATTTATAATATTAAAAAAAAGTTATGAAAAAGTTTAAAAAATATTAAATAAAATTTTTATCAGTATTAATAAATAAAAGAAATATAATATTGCGACGCATAAGTTACGTCGCAATGTTTTTTAAATAATATGTAATTAAAAATTTAAAAAAATATTGCGACGCAATTTGCATCGCAATTATTATCATAAATTATAAATATTATCATTTATAAATATTAAAAAATTATTATGACACGTAGCGATGCATTTTAGAAAAAAAATAAACAAATATTGCGACGCAATGTATGCGTCGCAATTATTTTTATAAATAAATTTTTATCAGTATTAATAAATAAAAGAAATATAATATTGCGACGCATAAGTTGCGTCGCAATGTTTTTAAATAAATATATGTAATCAAAAAGTTTAAAAAAATATTGCGATGCAATTTTGTGTCGCAATTATTATCATTAATTATAAATATTATCATTTATAAATATTAAAAAATTATTGCGACGCCGTAGCGATGCATTTTAGAAAAAAATAAAATAAATATTGCGACGCAATGTATGCATCGCAATTATTTTAGTAAATA
>UESW01001602.1:0-36912 GCA_900491605.1 Calamus simplicifolius | reverse complement strand
TCTTCTCCAGCCACGGCCGCTGCCGTGGCCGGCAGTGGCCTGGCCACGGTGGCCAGGCCATTGTCAAAAAAAAAAAATATCGGTAACAGGAGGGGACCCCCCCCTTTTTGTCTTCTCCGGCCGTGGCCGTAGTCCAAAAAAAAAAAAAGTTAGGGAAAAAAAAAGTTAGGGGGGGAGGCCACGGTGACTAGACCAAAAAAAATAAAAAAGTAACAGCTAGGGGGCTTTGCCCACCCCTGGTCCCTTCAATTTTAAAAAAATTTAACTCTCATTAAAAAAAATTTACAAAAAAAAAAAAATAGATTCTATCATATTTTATTGTTTTAAAAATATTTTCAAATAATTTGATGATAAATCAAAAAAAAAATTTATAAGATTAGTTATAAATTAATTAATTTATGTCATTAGTTGGAGCTCTTTGGATAGACTGATTGTTATGTCTTGATTATGCAATAATATTTGTAATACTAGAAAGAAAGTCTTGTTGTATTATTATTTAATTTGCATAATGTTTATGCAATAATTAATCTAAGCAGAATGTTTATGCAATAATATTTGTGTATTTGTAGTTATTTACAATTGTTATGTCTTGATTATTATATTCTACTGCAAACTGAAAGATGCATTAAATTATGTAATGCTAGATAGAAAGTTTTGTTGTAATATTATTTAATTTCTAGCACAATTAGTAGTTTTAATGATTTATATTTTAGTCTTCACAAACATTTGTATTCGACACAATATCTTAAGAAGTCAGTGACTGTATATAGAACACTATTCCTATATATGTATAATTGATAAGAGTTAAGAATAACAAGCATAAGTTCGATTGTCTTCGGACTTCCATACTATTAATCATAGCACTATAACCTTTAGACCCGTTTGAGAATTTGTAAGCCTTAGTCTTGCAAATTCTCAAATTGTCCTGGTGGACAGTTTGAGAATATTTCTTGCGATATGTTAGTCTGCTATTAATCATCGTTGGGTGAGATATCGGTTTGTATTTGCTCATACGTTCTCCTAGTGTGGGTTATATACCACACATTTAGGAGAACATATGGGAAATGCTGCCGAAATTTCAATGTAACCGATCGATGATAATTAATAGCAGAATAACATATCACAAAAAATATTCTTGAATGGGATATGGCCTTACCTTGTAGACATGGAGTGAAGGTAGAATTAATTTAAGACACTTGATTGCTTGTGAAGTAACCGATCGATGATTAAACGGACCGCCTTGTGGCCCGACCCGAACTCAAGCCCTACCATTAGCCATGAACCTGTGCCTCGTCCTTGCTAGCACGCCAAGGATCGTAGCCGTGGCTCGCCCTTGCTTGGTAGGGACCTTAGTTGCCTAAAAGAAAATTGGTTTAGTTATAATGATTTAAATGGTTGTTATTAACCTTAGTTGTGACCAAGAAATAATTTAGTTATATATTTAGTAATACTAATAGTTTTATTTTGTGGTTTCCTTTAATGGTTTACCAGACTTTGTATAAGTCGGTCAAAATGAGCGGGGCTCGCTCGTGGATGTATGCAGGATAAAGATGGCTTGCTTAATACAGATTTTCTGAATGGATTGGAAGAATTTATCGCATTTGCATGTAGCCAACCTGACTGGATGGATGGCCCTAGGATTAGATGCCCATGCAACTTCCACAGGTGTCAGAATAAAGCCTACAGAGATGTGGAAACTGTTAAGGTGCATTTGTGTAAGAAAGGGTTTGTTCCTGATTACTATGTTTGGTACTGTCATGGTGAACCAGAGGATATTACAGCAGCTGTTATAGGCCAACAAGAGTCAATTCCCGTAGATGAACCATTTGTGAATTTAAACACATATGAACAAATGATGATGAATTTATCGGGTAATGAATTCAATCAGAATATATTTATGGAAGAACCAAATCAAGATGCACAGCAATTTTATGATATGTTGCGTGCTGCAAATCAAGAATTGTATCCTGGTTGTGAGGGTCATTCCCAGTTGTCTACAGTTGCTCGAATGTTGAATATTAAGGCAGAACATTGATTATCAGAAAAGGCGTTCAATTCTGTAGCTGGGTTAATCAAAGAAATTTTGTCAAATGACAATGTTGCGGTAGATAGTTTTTACGCAATAAAGAAGTTGTTGCATGGGCTTCGGCTTCCAGTAAATAAGATCGATTGTTGCTTGAATAATTGTATGATATTTTGGGGTGAAGACTCAGAGCTGAGATGGTGTAAGATTTGTGGGCAATCGAGGTACAAAAATAGCGAAGGAGGAGCTAGTACAAGTAGGAGGAAAAGTGTGCCTTACAAGAGGATGCATTACTTTCCTCTTACCCCACGCCTACAGAGATTATACAGATCTGAGGCAACAGCTGCTGATATGAGATGGCATGCCGAACATGAATCTAAAGAGGATGAAATGCGGCATCCATCAGATTCAAAGGCTTGGAAGTATTTCAATGAAAATCATCCTGATTTCGCTGAAGATATAAGGAATGTGAGATTAGGTCTTTGTACCGATGGCTTCCAACCATTTGGTCAAGCGGGGCAACAGTATTCATGTTGGCCTGTGATACTGACTATATATAACCTTCCTCCGTGGAAGTGCATGAAAGATACTGTAATGTGTTTAACCGTTTTGGTTCCAGGACCATCAAATCCAAAGGAAAAGATTGATGTCTTTCTGCAACCGTTGGTGGCCGAATTGAAAATGTTGTTGGAAACATGAGTCGTAGCCTACGACATTTCTATGAAACAGAATTTCATCATGAGAGCTGCTTTGATGTGGACAATAAGTGATTTCCCGGCATATGCAATGTTGTCTGGTTGGAGCACTGCTGGACGTCTGGCATGCCCTCATTGCATGTAAGATTCGGATGCATTTACATTGCAGAAAAGTGGTAAGCAGTCATGGTTTGATAACTATAGGAAGTTCTTGCCCCCAAATCATCCTTACAGGCGTAACTTGATCACCTTTCGGAAGAACAAAGCAGTCACAAAATTCGCCGAACCGGTTAGGTTCGGCACGGATATATTTGATACTATAGAGCATTTGGGGTTGATGTATGCATGGGAACCGGATGCAGATAGAATAAATGGCCGTATATGTAAAGAACATAACAGGAAGAAGCGAAGTATATTTTGGGATTTGCCTTATTGGAGCACAAATCTCATCCGGCACAACTTGGATGTTATGCATATCGAGAAAAATTTCTTTGATAACATATTTAACACGGTGCTAAACATCCCGGAAAAAATAAAAGATACTACAAAGTCAAGAGAAGAACTTAATCAGTACTGCAGAAGAGGTGATTTGAGAAGGAGTGCCGACGGGACCTATCCTAAAGCCTGTTACACTCTTGACAGAAATTCACGAGAAGTTTTATGTAACTGGCTTAGAGGGTTAAAATTTCTAGATGGTTATGCCTCAAATATCGGTAGGTGTGTGGACATGCATAAGCTCAAGTTGTTCGGCATGAAGATTCACGACTGCCATGTTTTCATGCAACGGTTATTACCTGTAGCTTTTCGTGAGTTGCTTCCGCAACATGTCTGGAAGGCAATTACGGAGCTCAGCTTATTCTTCAAGGAGTTATCTGCCGCAGTCATTACTTCTGCATCCATGGCAAGGCTTGAGAAGGAAATTCCAATTATTTTATACAAGCTTGAGCGAATATTTCCTCCCAGTTTTTTTGACTCAATGGAGCATTTACCGGTTCACTTGCCATACGAAGCGAGCATAGCTGGTTCCGTGCAGTATCGCTGGATGTATCCTTTTGAGACGTAAATATATACATCATTAAGATATGTTGACATTTCAAATATTATTTCATTGCAAGAAAATTGGTTAATTTTTTGTTTCAACTTTACATATAGGTATCTTAAGAAGTTAAAAAATAATGTGCGTAATAAGGCAAGGGTTGAAGGTTCTATATGCAATGCACACTTGGTCGAAGAAGTTTCAGCTTTTGCCTCACATTACTTTGAGGGTCATGTCCACACGAGGAACCAAAATCTTGGTCATAACGATGACATATGTGTGGACGAAGGAGAACCTAATGACGGTAGAATATTAATTTTTAAAGGTATCGGCCGTTCATTTGGTGGGCAGAAGTCAAGAAATCTTAGCGATATGGAGTATAATGCAGCACATTATTACATCCTAATGAACTGTAGAGAAGTCGATCCATATATTGAGTAAGTGTATACTTCAATGCTAAATTGGAAATTTTAATTTAAATTACAATATACCATAATATTTAATTGCTAACATCAGTTTTCATCCTTTTCATCCCATAAGGATGTTTTGTGAAAGACAACGACAGATGAATTCCGACATCAGTCAAGTTGCAATTAGGCAGAAATTAGAAATGAAGTTTGCTTACTGGTTTTATGAATTTGTGAGTAGTATCACTCAATCAATTTCGATAATGGCTTTTATTTTTTGAATTGGATGTGAATAGCTTATTAATTTATAGGTCAACGGTCCATGGTCCACAACCGACAATATTTTCAATAAATGTTTATCGCAATGGCCATTGAAGACCATAACAACCTCTACTGGCTATTTGTAAATGGGTACAAATTTCAGATTGAACGATTAGCAGCTTCAAGAGGCACGCAGAACTGGGGTGTGTGTGTTAAAGGAGAAAGTGTTGGAGCAAATATGCAGGATTATTATGGAAAGTTAGTAGAGGTGGTTGAAGTTGAATATCCTGGTTGGCCTATGAAACGAACCGTATTATTTCACTGTGATTGGTTCGATCCGATAGTTCCTGTGGGCAAAAGGGTTCATAACGACTATAATTTGGTTGAAGTGAACCATCGACGAAGATTGCAGAAATATGACCCATTCATCCTTGCATCCCAAGCTCAGCAAGTCTTTTACTGCGGATATCCAAGTTTGCGCAACGACAAGCGAGATTGGTGGGCCATTTCTAAAATCGTCCCACGTTCAACAATCGTATTAGAGGAGAGTTCATCAAGTCAATCAGCCGAGTGCCCTGCATTTCAAGAGGATGAGATGAAAATGCATGCAATTGAGGATGACACAAGGGCTCCTAAAACATCACTTAGAGATCCAAATGGTGATGTCCAAGAAATTGCGGATGCAAATGTTCGGTTTCCTTCCGATGATAATGAAACTGAATCGCAATCTGATATGGCATCGGATGTTGAACCAACATTTCATGAAACAAATGACACCGATTATGCATAGAGGTTTTTTAAAATTTAACTTTTTTTATAAGTGTTAAATTTTTACATAGTCAATCAATAATCGTAATTTAATGGTATGAATCTTTAGTATTTTCAGTATGACGGGCAGAGGTAGATCTACCGACGATCTCTCCAGCAGTATTACCATCCAGCCGATCGGCATATACCTCTGGGAGTTCTTCCACCATCGGCCGTACCGTACTTCGACTTGATGCTCAGGGGCTGTAAGTATATACTAATTAAAATATATGTTTATGTTTTTAAGTCAATTACTTATAAACATGCATTTTTTTAACAGATTCATTGAGCAGCATTATGTATCCAGCCACATCAGCGCCGTATTTCAGAGGCGTGCAGATCCTAGTGGCTCTGATTGGCGCCACGTATCTCCAGCCACGAGGGAGTTTTATTTTTCTAAGTTTTAGGTAAACTTATTAAATACAATTTATCACTGATATAAAATTTCTTAATCTTAATAAATTCATAAACTAACTGTTTATTTTAATGCAGAAAAAGTATACGTGGGATCCTGCCAGCCATGATACCATTAGGGCAGCATGGGAGGCTCTGACGGGACACCGATACTCCGACATTCTTCATCGTTGGAGGTCATCGGTTCAGCATCCTACGCACATGCCAGAGGGTATTTGGCACGAGTGGCAGTAGGCCTGGCAGTCCGGTGGCTGGCGCATGAGGTCCACATCAGCCAGCACGAACCGCCGATCTGAGAAGGGCAGTCCTGGCATGGATCTCTCCCGCCATACTTCAGGCTCCATTTCGATTCAGGAGCACAGACGGCGTATGGTAAGAAAACATAAATATTTTAATTACTATTTTAGTTATTTACAAATATTTGTATTAATATCATTTTTTTTAATGTTATAGTCTGAGCAGGAGGGCGGAGATCCTGGTGAGTTTCGTCTATTCAGGGCGATACACACCAGGAGGGACGGTTCCTGGGTCGACACGTGATCACGGGAGGTTGCGGTAAGAAATTAGATTTATGTAGTATCTGTTCAATTTCTAAAATTTTATTTCGAGAAATTTATTAACTCATTTATTGTTGATTTCAAAATTTAAAAACACGAGTCGAGGAGCTTTGCTCCCAGGCATCGCAGGTCGACTCTACCGATGGGGAGACGCCCGTCGAACTCTCAGCAGAGGAGAGTCGGCGTGTATTTTTGGAGGCTGTTGGTGCCCAGCCGCAAGACCGCAAGGTCTATGGTCTGGGCACTAGAGCTTCTACATATTTTCCTCATCAGGCCTCCAGCTCGCGACTTTCTGGTGATCTTCCTCCCAAGCGTTTACACGACCTTCGGAGATCAATTGCAGAGGAGGTTCGGCAGGAGGTCGAGCAGGATTTCGAGGATCGTATGCGAGGCCGGGATCAGGAGATTGCAGACATGCGAGATGAGATGCATTATTTGCGGGATATGGTTAGCTGCTTGTCGCAGAGTCTCCAGCCTCCACAGCCTCCACGTGATCGCTCAGATTCTTGATGTATTTTTTTTTGTTTTTTTATGTTGTACATGAAACTTTAAAATTTTAATATATGAATTATTTTTGAAAATTGAATGATTATTGTTTGGATCAATATGAGTGAAGAATGTTTCGATCAATATTTAAATGTAACAAAATTGTATTAACCGTTTTAATTTTTTAATTTTTATTTTTTTAAAAAATATTTATTTTTTAAAAAATATTTATTTAGCGACACATTAGCGACTGCAATTGCATCGCTAATATTTTTAAAATATTATTATTAAATATTGCGACGCAATGACCTGGCATCGCAATAATATAAAAAAAATTTAATAGCGACGCATTAGCGACTCAAATTGAGTCGCTATTATATCTAAAATATTTTTAATAAATATTGCGATGCAATGACCTTGCGTCGCAATATTTTATCAAATTTTTTATTTGCAATGCTTTAGCGATGCAAATGGCATCGCTATTATATCAAAAATATTATTATTAAATATTGCGACGCAACTAAATGCGTCACAATATTACGACGCAATTGAGTGCATCACAATATTTAATAATAATTTTAAATATTATAATTTAATTTTTAATTTAGTGATGCATTTGGATGCGTCGCAATATTACGATGCAATGTTGCATCGTAGAGAGTCACAATATTGCGATGCAATTGTGACAAATGGATATTGCGACAGACATCTGAGCGACGCCGTCATTGCGTCGCTATTGTGTCGCAATAGCATGTTTAGCGATGCAATTGCGATGCATTTGGGCGTCACAATATTTTATTTCTCTTGTAGTGTATGGAACATTTATCCCCTGACCAAATGCAAGAAGATTATAACTTTGTTTAAAATATGCAATAAATAAACATGATGTGGGATTATAACTTTTGAGAAAGATAGGACATTAATTATATAATTAAATAGAACACAGGATTAAAACTTTCCAAAAGGATATGTTGCACACAATCCTTCCCCGGTCTCCTTTTATATTTCTTTTTTCCACTCCATCCAATGAGAAAACCAAAACCAAAGCTAAAACTATCATCCATGGTGACCATTGTTTTTTTATATTGTAAGGAGAAAACCAAAACCAAAACCAAAACTATCATCTATGGTGACCACTGTTTTTTTATATTGTATGGAGAAAACCAAAACCAATGCCAAAACTATCATCGATGGTGACCACTATTTTTTTATATTGTTCCATACCACTCAACATAGCCTCTTTGTCGCCGGATAGTGGAGGTCAACTTGCTGGAAGAATGGCTTCTCTGTCGTGCTCGACAACTTCGTAGGTGGCAATTTTTTTGTTTACTACCACCGCGACCACACGGCACCTCCAGCTTTGCTATGAGTTCTTTGGAGCGGAGCTAGAATTCTTGGCTTGAAGTGGTTATTTGATGCGGAGGGGAATGTCATGGCTGTCTTTGCTGAATTTGGAAGATTGATTGCAACTAGAAACTCTCATCTAAGATTACTGTCTGCAGATCAATTGACGCTCATGGATTTAGGTCGTCAAGCAAATCAGGGTTATGTCATGGATTATAGCCATGTAAAAGATGTCATGCAGTATGAAAGGGAACTACAATCTAAGCTTTGCCACCGATGAAAGTTTGTTATAATATTTATTTTCTATCGATACTTTGCCTTAACCTCGTTCTCTCCACCATCATCGTCCATGGAGAACATAAGATCTTTGCTTGTTTAGCCTTTTGTAATAGACTTCACATACGAGATTCTAGCCAAGAAAGGATGAACAGTTAATTTAAGTTGTTTGTTTTGCAACAATCCCAATAAGGCGGTGTCCCAGTTATATAAGCGCTTTCATATCACTTCAAAACTTAGGAATCTCCAAGATTTATGGAGTGTCTAAAAGAAAAATCATATTCCTCAATTTTGAAAACTTGCTTGGGATCAATCAATCCTTACTACCTGGTGGCACATTTAGAAAGAAAAAATATTAAAGTATTTACTTCCATAGCGGCCCCCATATATATCTATCATTATTCACAAGAACTTATTTTCTTTTAACTTTTGGAGCTGCATTTCTATTGGTAAAGTGGGAAAACTCATTGTAATCTTAAATCTTTGCCGGGTCCTTATAAAACCTCAAGCTCACCTATTGGTTCAATTAACCTATTAGTGGGCTGAAATCACGTGGTTTTAAAAATTAAATGAAATTTAATTGATAGTAAGTGAACTTGAGTTATAAAGTTTTTAAACTTTTCTTTTTCATCCGATGTGGAGATGAGTTTTAAGGTATTACAATCACCCTATCATAATGTGACATTCTTATCGCATGCCATAAGTTAGCCAAAATCTATCTCGAGATAGATTGTTGGCGTTGTAAGGATGACTCCATGCCATGGCGAGACTCTACTATCATCTTATGGGCAGCTCTTTCCTTATGCCCATCAACTTCTGCATACTCGGTCAGCTTTGATACCATTTGTAATCCTCAAGCTCACCTATTTGTCCAATTAACCTATTAGTGAGTTGAAACTACATGGCCCTAAAAATTCGAGTGAAAGTTAATTGATAGCAGGTGAACTTAAATTATAAGTACTTTATTTTTTTATTCAATATAAGACTAGTTTTAGGGTATTACATTCTCTTTTGAAAACTTATTTTGAGATATTCTCTCTTTACTCTTGTAATTCATTGTATATATTTCTACTATTAATAAATTGGGGAGCTCATCTCCCTTGTTCCAATCAACAAAAAAAAAAAATCCACTAACCATAAGCCATTTCATATGCTCGCTTCCTTCTTCATTATTCAATATGATCAACATCTAATTTGGTGTTTCGAAGGGATATTAGAGTTGGTCCTCGCAGAGGTAAGAATGAGACCAGCATGCGTATTTAAGAAGAGTCTCCCTAGATTTAGAAAAGTAGTAAAAAATATATATATATATATATATATATAATGGGTACATTTAGAAAAGGAACAAGTTTGTTAGATTTTGGATGAAAAGATGGCCTTATTCATTTATTTATTTATTTTTCATAGTTTTAATGGCCTTTCTCGATGGAGAATTCCTCCATGAGGAACATTTGTAGGTATACGAATTTAGTAATTCGATAGAAGCTTTGGATTTTCCTCAACTAATCCTCAAAACCAATTTTTCTTTATTTCACAATAGAAATGAACGGTGTCTTTTTATAATATATTCAAGTTTCTCTCAACACATACAATGGTATGTTGCTTGCTAAACTCCATGTAACTAAATCCAAACAAAAATGATTCCAACAGAAGTATTTCACTTCATTTAAAAGAAATCACAGAATTAGAATACTTGAGAACTATATAACATAGAATTAAATAGGACATAGGCCATACATTTTAAAGTTAAATAAGATCCATAACCAAGAATTTGAGATATATAGTTAAAATAAAAATGGGGACTACCTAAAAAGTCTATCAACATCTCTTCTTCTACTTGGTCTTAGGCCCTTAGCTGCTATCTTGAAGGTAACGAACTTAGTCATGGTGAGTCCATCCATAATGATATATAATCTTTGAGAAGAGGTCCCTCGCTATCGACAAAAGTGCCACTTTTCCTTCTTTCTCATTCTTCGTCATGGACTATTCTTAAGTAGACCCGAACTACCATATGGGATGTAGACCAAGACAATTAGTAATCACCATATTAGCATTGTGAATTAAAATATTTTATCAAGAGAATGGCTTAACACTATTCATGGTTAAACTAAAAGTCAATTTTGTTTGTGAAAATTTTTAAAATTTGCCAATGTAGTTAAGTACTTTTTTTCAGCGTTCCTACAGATTGTACCAATCTATTGACGTTAAAATTTGACCTTTCATTTGTCAACTAAGGAGGGTTGCTTAGATCAACCAAATAATGTGCTCCATACCACTAGCTTGGTTTCTTGCTCCCAAAAAAAAGCATTAGGGGAGACTTTGAGGAAAACCTTTAATGTTCTTCGTGATGATAGTTTGGCTTCTTTATCTTAAAGAAAAGCATCAAGGGAAACTCTTTCAAGTCAACTGATACAAAGGAGAAAAGAGTTCCAGGGCTCCTTAGATGACGACTCCAAGTTCTAAAGATTTTGAAAGGGTCCTTTACCTGTAAGGTGTAGAGCTGGCGAGTATGATAGATAAAGCAAAAAAAGATCTTTCCCAAGTCAATCAACTAAATCTTCATATGAATTGACTTGATGCTTCAGATAAGGATAGTGCCCCATAAAGTTCGAAACTTCTTTGGTGAAAGGATGTGGGCCAACCAACTAAGAAAAATGAGTGGTATCACACATTACCCCCGTAGAGCTTAATGGCCCATAAAGCTCAAAACTCCTTTAGGGAAAGAAATTGGGCTAATCAACTAAGAAAGGTCCATGGCATCATGCATTACTACCTACCTATCTCGCATTGTCATGGCTATCTAATCAAGCTGCCATATTCTTTTTTGTCCATGTTGGTAATCCAGATTAGATCAACTCATATCAATTAGAATAGATTTGTAATTTTGACTAGAGAGTTAATATATCAAATCTTTTAATGCACTACAAGAATTTTTGGTTTTAGCGATGCCCATTAGTGATGCCATAAATATGCATCGCTAAATAGCGACAAAACAGCGATGCCAAAAAATTTAGCAAAAATTAGGAAAGGGTTAGCAATGAACAAAATTAGTGATGCTCCCATCCCCTCGGGCCGCATGCAGGACCCTTGTTCTGGCCCCCTTCTCCCATGTGCCAGAACCCCCTCCTTGGCCCTGCTCTTTCATTTCTCCTTGGCTCCCCGCCTCCCCTGTCGGCCCCCCATCCCTGCTAGGCCCCCCTCTCCCTTCACCCCCTGGCCTCACTTGGCCCCCCCTTGGCCCAGGCCCCCCTCTCTCCCCCTTTCGTTGGTTTCCTCCAGCATGCCCATGGTTGCTCTCGGCCACATCTGATAAGAGGTATCATGTGCATTATAAATAATTTTATATTGTATATTTGATATAAATTTTATGATATTAAAATGTGTTATTTCTATGTTAATTATGTGCAATGTTAAATATTAATTGTTGATTATATAAGTTAATTATTTCTACTTAATATGTTCTATGATGTTAAAAAAATGTTGAAATTTTTTTATCAATCAATATTTAGCATTGATTTTTCTAAAATGAATTCCATGTAATGCACTAGGAATGATATATTAGTTCACTATTGCATAGCAATATTACAATTTAAAAATTAATACGATATGCTATACTAGTTGTTTGTTACTTGTATTGATGAATTATTAAATATTATTCATATATTATTATCAATATTACTGACCCATTATTTTATTCAAAATATATTTTTTAGGTCATACAAAATTATTTCAAAATAAATGTTGATCGCTCATGGATGTATCAAAGGGTTAAGAATAATTTTTTTAATCCTAAATTTGCTAATGGATTAGAAGAATTTATTGCATTTGCATGTAGTCAACTAGAGTGGATGGATGGATCTAGAATTAGATGTATGTGTAATATGAGAAAGTGTAGGATAAAGCTTATAGGGATGTTAAACAGTTAAAATTCATCTTTGTAGAAAAGGGTTTTCTGCTCGGTTACTACAATTGGTACGGCCAGGGAGAAACTGAGGTTAGAAAAGAATCAAGCAAGTAGGAGATACATACAGTTTATGAAACAGTAGAGAATTACAATGTGGCAGCTGAAAATTATGACATGAGAGCTTAAAATTATAATTAATATGACAACTTAAATCAATATAAAGAAATGATGATGAATGCAGGGGGTTCAGGCTTAAATTTAGGGCACTTTTATGAAGAATCAAATCCAGAAAGCCAACATTTTTAAGCATTGCTAGGTGCTGCAAATGAACAATTATGGCTTAAGTGTGAACTCATTCACAATTATTTGTAGCAGCTCAGTTGCTGAACATTAAGGTTGAACATCACTTATCTGAAGTGCCATTTGATTCAGTTATCGAATTAATGAAAGAGGTACTGCCATCTGATAATGTTATGACTGATACATTTTATAAAACAAAAAATTATTGCATGGGCTTGGTTTACCTGTTCAAAAGATTGACTGCTGCAAGAATAATTGCTTGCTTTATTGGGGTGTAGGTGCAGATTTATGTAGATGCATATTTAGAGTTTTATAAAGTTTGTGATAAACCCCGGTTTATAACAAGGAGAAGTTCAACTAGAACGAGACTTGTGTCTTTATAAAAAATGCATTACTTTTCATTGGTACCATGGTTGCAAAGAATGTATCAATCAGAGGTTACAGCTTCAGATATGAGATGTCATGCAAAATATGAAGAATAAAAGGGTGTTATGCGCATCTGTTAGAATCTATAGCATGAAGGTGAGGGAGTTTTATTAGGCAGAGTTTTAGGTTCGTAACTTATAGTTACCCTTATGTTAATACAATTTAAAACTTATTCATTTATTATATTAGCTAGCTACATTTATTATTATAAATATATTTAGATTATTTTAATTTCCATTTCAATTTTGATATAGAATTATACATACAAGGTTAGTATACATGAATTGCATGGTTCTTAATTGCATTCATAATGTCATATTATCAACATTTTATGTGTTTTATTTATTTGTTACTTTCTTTATATTCATAATTTTTTTTGCTTGTAGAAAGAATTTAAGTGGGATCCAGTCCTAACTCCTTTTGTTAGAATGGCTTGGACTTCACTTGCTCGTTGTCAATACTCTGATAATTTATGTCACTGGTGAAGGTAATCAAAATGCCCCATTCATATCTCTAATTCAATGTGGAATAACTAGCAGCAGAAGTGGGTGGATCTTGAGTGGCGTAAGAGGTCGACCATAGCTAACTCGAACCGCTGATCCAAAAAAGATGGGTTCGGGCACTAGTCTTTACACTACACAGTGGGATCCATTTCGATTGAGGAGCATCGGTGTTATTTAGTAAGTATAATAAATTATTTATTTTGTATACATATTAATGATAATTTTTTTAAAATGAGCATAACTACAAATTTGAAATGTTATTTTTTAGAGACTAAAGGAAGACATCGATTCAGGGCATTGGTAGCTGTTCAAGGTGACCAACATGAGAAAAGATGGGTCTTAAGTCGACAATCACTCCCAACGTATTGGAGTAAGTAAATCATTGAAAATATGATGTGTGTAACGACCCAGGCCCGCTGTACGGATTTATTTCATTATAATATGGTATTAGAGCCATGCATCAGCCGAAAGTGCAAGAGCTAAGTGCCACACAGGGCAAAGTTCTACATCCATAAAACTGTAGGGGCCACCTCTTGAACCTATAGGGGCCACCTCTAAAGTCCTGCCTGCCTGATGGTTACCTCTGGTGACGAGAACATTCTCTCTTTAAGTGGGGTAGATTGTGATGCCCGTGAATTGTCCCATATTGAGAGATTTAAAGGAGGTGAGTGGTTTTTATAGTAAAGAAAGAAAGGACAAAATATCAAAGGGATCCATTTTGGACTATGGTGGTCCAAGTTGGTGTGGACTTTGTCCTTCTTGCTTTTTTATAATGAAATGGGTTCATAGGTGTTGCGGGCCTGAGGCCCGAGTTGTTACAATATGTTTATTAATATATTTATACATCCGATATGAGTTACACTAAATAGGACAGGCCGAAGGCTCTATAAAAGCACCGGCCTCTATAAAAGGCCATAAAGGGATGAAGCTGCCATTGGAAATAGCCCGCCTTAGCTTCTCCTCCTCATCCGCATCTCTTCCGATGAGAAAACCAAAACCAAAGCTATCATCCATGGTGGCTACTATTTTTTTATATTGTCCCATACCACCTATACCTAAATACCTTGAGACCAAGGGCCCATACCACCTATACCTAAATACCTTGAGACCAAGGGCTCACCACTGCCTCATCATTGCTGGATGGCGGAGGTCACATTGCTGGAGTATCACGCTACACTCTAGCTTCATGTTATGGTGAAAGTCGGTACACCTTATTGCTTTGGAAGCTTTAGATCGCAGGTGGCGATTAAAGGTATACTGGAGGACAAGTCATAGAAACTATTACTTCATCCTACAGCAGCTAACCTCTTCTTCAACTTGCTCGCTGTCTCCATAGGTGGCACCATCTTTTTTAACCACCACCTAAACCACACGGCAGGCACCTCCAGCTTCGATATGAGTTCTTTCTAGCGGAGCTGGGAATATGTCTTCGGCGACCTTGGAGGATCTGATCAAATACTTGGAAACTCATCAAAAATTAATGTATGTGGATCAACTCAAGCTCATGGATTTAGGTCGTGAAGGAAATTAGGTTTATAATATTATGACCTTGTATTTTTTTTTATGTTGCATGAAAAGGAAGTACAATGATGAAGTTTGTTATAATATTTATTTTTCACTTATACTCTTCCTTAATATTGTAAAAATTAATCGAGGATGAATAATGGAGAGTGGAGCGTTGATCTGACGAGTGGATATTTTTAAAATAATTTTGAAGAGCATCGGGTTGCAAATGAGTATTGACAAGAAATATTGTGATCATCAAATTAAAATAATCTAACAAAAGAATAATGAGTATGAATGACAGCAAGCTTCAGAGATTAGAATACAGGTTTTGTATTGACAAGAAAAAAAATTCCCTGCCGCTGAGAAGTAATATTGTGATCATCAAATTAAAATAATAAGACATTTATCACTAATTCAAAGTCTTAACCGATTTTGTATGTGATAACAATTGCCTTATGAAAATTATTAAAATATCATCATCGTCAACTATTATGTAGTTTCTTAAGCATTCCATGTGAATTATTTGTTTTGTTTTGTTAAAGAAACAGAGCAAAATTTGAATACAGGTGCAGTGCATCTGTCTATGAAGGAAACAAAATCTTCAAAAGTCTGACCATAAATGAGGAATCCTATTATAAAACTTTTTTGCCTATTTATAACCTGACCAACTATCAAAGTGCCATATTTTTAAATAGCAGATAAGGATCTGCATTTAAAATTAAAATAGATAAGGACAATATCTAACTAATTATGAGAGGGTGGTGTACATGTCCATGGCCTCTCACTAGATGATCAGAATGTGCTGTAGATATGAAACACTTTTATCCTGACCAAATCCAAGAAGATTATAACTTCATATAAAATATGCAATAAATAAATAGGATGTGGGATTATAACTTTTGAGAAAGATAGGACATTAAGTATATAATTAAATAGAACGCATGATTAAAACTTTCCAGGATACGTTGCATACAATCCTTCCCTCCATCTCCTCTTATATTTCTTTTTGCCACTCCTCTTATATTAAAAAGAGGAATTAAATCAGTTCATTAACAATAAGGTATGGACCTTAGTTATTTATAGTGGTAGCTTTTTTTTTTTTGAGCTTCTATCCTATTGCTTAGCCACCCTAGGATATTTTGATCATCTTCAAGAAAAAGCTCGTTCATATGGCACTTCTCGCTCTTCCACTAAATTTTTAGTCTATATTAGAAAAACATCTTTCAAGCAATTTTTTTCTTTTGGAAACATGGTTAGCTTGGACATTCTTATCCCAAATAAACCATTATTATCAATCCAGTAAAGTCCTTGGATAGTTAGACCAATGACTTGGGATAGAGCCCTATTGTGCTGCTCATTACCTGTGAGCCATACTGTCAAGAAAACTCGAACCATGATTGGTGTGGAGTAATCATGAGGTGCTAGGTGCACTCATTGGGAATCACCCCCATAAGCATATAACTCAACATTGCTTGCCAAATCAATAAATCCCTAGAATTCTTGTTAGAATTCCTACAGCGAACTTCCTAAACTAGAAGCCTTCCTTTATAGCATGAAAAATGGCCAGATTAGATCTTCAAATATTTTAAAATCCAAAGCTCTCACTCAATTTTTGGACATTGTTTAAACATTATTTTAAGAAAAAATTTTATTGGTGAACAATAGAGTGTTTTTTATTGTTTATCTATATTTTATTTAAAGATTGCTGTAGGACTATTAGAGGGCCAATTCTAAAGGCAAATACCAAAGAAAGAAATAGTTTTTTAAATAAATAAAGAATTTGTCACAAAGTGTGTGTGTGTATACACTAATTATAAATCAAT
Source organism: Calamus simplicifolius (assembly GCA_900491605.1). Classification (NCBI taxonomy): domain Eukaryota; kingdom Viridiplantae; phylum Streptophyta; class Magnoliopsida; order Arecales; family Arecaceae; genus Calamus; species Calamus simplicifolius. The sequence continues at coordinate 20,144 of UESW01001602.1, read as the reverse complement.
AGTTAATTATTGATTTAGAGCATTAAATCATTAGAAAAACTAAAATGGGTAGAAATTTGTTTTTTCTAGTTTAATCATATTTTTACTTTTGAATAAGCTTCCTTCCAATATATTTTTCTTTTACACATAATTTCTCATCCATAATAGATCATGATCTTCAAAAGAGTAAAGCCATTCTAGCTTAGAACCTCATCGTTTAACCTTACCCCCTTAATGGGCTAGCTAGCCATCTCCCTCTCTATTAGGTAAAATCTATCAAATTATAATAGTTGACCATTCAAAAAATTAGTAGTAATGCTTAAATTATTTAGCCTCTTTAATTTGAGTCAGTGCCATCTGATTTGGCATTAAAATCTGAATTAAAATTAAATTTCATTAGAATTAAAATCAAAATCCTTCACTTGATTCGCACATGAATCAAAAATGAAGATAAAGTTTGGGTAGGTCAAATTTCAAATATAATTTAAAAATGTATTAAAAATTATAAGGGATATTTGTAAAATCAAAGTAATCATAAAAAATAATTTTATTGAAAATACCTAATAGTTTTGTCCATAACTTACTAAAATTGGATGAGAAATGATCATAAATACCAATACAAAGACTAGCTCACTATACTAGCATTGAAACTAATGAGTTTGGAGAGGATGCCAAGTGAGATGGGGGAAAGGGAGAGCATCAAGTTAGACGAGGGATATATTTTGGTAGGGGGGAGGGGGCGGGGGGCTGTTTGGTGGATGGGTGCATTGGAGGATAGGTGGACCTGTTTTGATAATCAAAAAAAAGGTTCAAATGGATTTGTAATATTAAGAAATTAGTTGAAATTTTAAATACTCCAATACATAAATTTAGTTTTGGATAAAATCAAAATTGAATTCTAATTTTATTCAAATAAAAGGTCATTTTTGCTAACCAAATAAACTTTTGATATATTGAAGATCGGATTAGATTACTTATTTAATAAAATGAGTAGTGTTGGCCCAGATGACAACCCAAGAGGGGGGGGGGTGAATTGGGTTCTTTAAAAATTTAAACCTTTTGAAATATTTGTTTGCTTAGTGTGATTGAAAGTGAATGCAGATGCAAAAATAAAATACAATCAATAAGATAAAGATAGAGATAGAGATAAAGGAGACACGACAAACACAAAGATTTTATAGTGGTTCGGTGTATCCAACACCTACGTTCACTCCCAAGATTCACTTGGGTCCACACTATAATCTTCCTTGATTACAGCCGAGTTGTTTTACAAGCTCACAACTCAAACTTGTTATTTTCCTGGGATCACAACGAACCCAGCCGATTTTTCGGGCTCACCAGCACAAAAACCTTAACACAAGCTATACCAAGCTTGTACCGAGGTAAGACTACCTCCACTAGTTTAATCCCCCAGATTGAACTAGACACAAACAAAAGAAATATTGTTTTTCAAGTACACAGCTCCTCAATGAGCAAATAAACAAATAAATGAACAAGGTTTAGAAAAGCCTGATTTGTAGTTGGTTGGCTTTTGAGCTTTTCTTCTTTTCTTCTTTTCTTCTTCTCCTTGCTAGATTGAATCAAGCCTCAGCTCCGATTCTTCACAGTTGAAGCAGTTGAGAAGGATTTGAGCTTTTTTTTCTTTCTTTGAATGTTGAAAATCTCTTGATTTGCTCCTGAATGGCTCTTGGATTTTCTTCTAGACTTCTCTTGGATTGATGAACTTGTGCACAGATGAAGTCTCCTTTGATTTCATGCCTTTTCTTTCACTCTATTTTTGAATCTCGGATTTTTCAAATGATGCTCTGTTTTTCCTCTTTTTTGAAAGATTTTTCTTTTTCTCTCTTGATTTGTATATCTCTATATTGATTTGAAAATGGCCTTTCTATTTATAGACTCTGCAAAAATATAGTCGTTAGACACAAAGAAATCTAGCGGTTATTGAAAAATCTTACCGTTGACGCTGAGTTGGCATTCAGAAAAATCAGCCCAGATTTGTTGGAGTCGACTCCAGCTTTAGGCGAGTCGGCTCGAAGACGCGATACCAAAAATAGAAATATTCAGAAAGTCAAAGGGTCGACTCATCGAAAATAAGGTGTCGACTCCTGACAGTCGGGGGTCGACTCATGAAAAGTAAGGGGTCGACTCGAGAAGTGCTCAGAAAAAAATGCTCTGGTGTCTGAGCGGAGTCGACTCACACAGTCATGGAGTCAGCTTGACAAAATCGAAGGTCAACTCAAGAAATCACATGGGTCGACTCGAGACAAACTAACATTTCTGTATACTGAGTGGAGTCGACTCTGAAACTCTAGAGTCAGCTCTGGAACGTATCGAAAATCAGAAAATTTTTGATTGACTTGAAATTCGTTCCAGATTCATTTTAAATTAATTTTTGACTTGAATACAATAAAATTGTCATTAGGAATCAATTCAAGAAATGTTCCATAAACTCATTGATTGAGATATAAAGTATAAAAAATTTCTTTTTGAAAGCTTAAACATGGAGCTTGAAGTTACTTTCAAATTGATTAAAGTCATACTTAACATACTCATTGATTGTTCTAAATTAAATTCATTGCTCATGTAAATAAACTCATTGCATCTTTTAATATACTCATGGCTTTTGGTAATCATCAAAATCAATAAGATTGGGGCAACAATTTCTCAACAATCTCCCCAATAAGTAGGCTTGGATTTAAATTTTTGACCTATTTAATAAATAAATTTAAGTCAAATTGATAGATTTTTTACCACATTTAAGTCCAATTGGACATTGTTGACCCAATTGATGATTTTGATGATTAACAAAACTACTTGAGTATAACTAATGGAGGCTCTAATGATTTTGATTTAGTGTTTCAGATTATAAATCTATTGAATGATCAAAATCAGAAGTTACATAGTGTTCTGGATCGAATCTAATGTCTAGGTAAGAATTGCAGACATTAGAGTCGACTCCGAGAATCACAGAGCCGACTCCGGAACTGGCACGGACGTTAGAGTCGACTCCGAGACTGTTAGAGTTGACTCTCACAGAAGAAGCAGAAAGTCGATTTTTCTGGCCCCAACCTAGAGTCGACTCCGGGTAAGTTAGAGTCGACTCCGGAAAAGTTTCTTGTCGACCCCAGAAAAGTCAGAGACGACTCCAGAAATATCGTTTTGAAATGCCTCGAGCTAGAGCCGACTCCAGAAAAGTTAGAGTCGACTCCAACCCACCTGGAACGAAAAATCAAATTGCCAGATCAGCTCTAACGGTAATATTTCTATTTTACCTATTTCTAACGGATATATTTTTTTCAAGGTACACTCCAACGGCTAGTTTTCTTCCCAAAAATGGTTGAAAGAAATCTATAAAAAGGGAAGGTTCAAAAAGAAAAAAAAGAAAAAAGAGAAAAAGATAGACAAATCAAAAAATCCGAGAGCTTGAATCCAAGAGAAAACCTTCAAACTCAAATCCTCCACTCCAAAAAGCTCAAAGAGGAATCCAAGCATTCAAATCAAAAATCGGTGGATTTCCCAACTTGAAGAAAGAGGTTTCTTTTTCAATCTTCTCAACTGCATCAACTGTGAAGAATCGGAGCTGAGGCTTGATTCAACCAGCAAGGAGAAGAAGAAAAGAAGAAAAGCTCAAAGCCAAACAACTTCAAATCAGGCTTTTCTAAACTTGTTTTTATTTGAATATTTGCTCATTGAGGAGCTGTGTATTTGAAAAACATTTATTTGTTTGTGCTAGTTCAATCTGGGGGATTGAACTAGTGGAGGTTGTTTACCTCGGGTCAAGCTTGGTTAAGCTTGAGTTAGGGTTTTTGTGCTGGTGAGCCCGAAAACCGGCTGGGTTCGTTGTGATCCCGGGAAAACAACAAGTTTGAGTTGTGAGCTTGTAAAACAACTCGGCTGTAATCTAGGAGATTATAGTGTGGACCCAAGTGAATCTTGGGAGTGGACGTAGGTGTTGGATACACCGAACCACTATAAAATCTTTGTGTTTGCCGTGCTTCTATTGTCTCTATCTCTATCTCTATTTTATTCACTGCACTTTATATTTACATTGCATTTTTCATTCATCTTAAGCAAACATTTTAAAAAGGCTAATTTTTTAAAGAACCCAATTCACCCCCCCCTCTTGGGTTGTCATCTGGGCCAACAATTGGTATCAGAGCAAGTGCTCATTAGATTTTGATCACACGATCAAGAGCTAAAGATCCAAATGGCAACTCAAGTTGGATCATTTGCTGAAGGTCATTCTACGAATAGACCTCCCTTTTAATGGTTCCAACTATTCATATTGGAAAGCAAGAATGAGGATATTCATTCAAGCTTCTGATTATGAATTGTGGGGTGTTATAATTAATGGACCTAGTACACCCACACATTTATTGATGGCACTATTGTTCCTAAGCCCGAAAGGGATTGGAATGATAATGATAGAAAATGGCACAGCTCAATGCTAAGGCCATGAATGTCTTATATTGCTCTTAGATGCTAATGAATTTAATAGAATCTCCACATGTAATTCCGCAAAGGAGATTTGGGATAGATTAGAGGTTACCCATGAGGGTACCAACCAAGTAAAAGAATCTAAAATAATATTCTTGTTCATAAATATGAATTATTTAGCATGGAACAAACTGAAACCATTGCATGCATGTACACTAGATTTACTGATATTGTAAATGGTTTGAAAAGTCTTGGTAAACATATACTAACTCTGAACTTGTTCGAAAAATTCTTAGGTCACTTCCAAGAACATGGGAAGCAAAATGACAGCAATCCAAGAAGCAAAGGACCTCAACACTTTACCCTTAGAGGAGCTTCTAGGATCCCTAATGACCCATGAGCTGACCATGAAGCAGCATGTAGAGGAGGATTCAAAGAAAAAGAAAATATTGCCCTCAAAGCTGCAAAAGATGAAGAGAGCAGCAGCAATGATGATGATGATGATGATGATGAGACTGCTCTCTTAGCAAGAAATTTAAAAGATTCATGAGGAGAAAGAAACCCTTCCACAAGAAAAAATTTGGAGCTAAGTGGAAGGAGAAAAGGATAAAAAAAGGACAAGGACAAAAAAAGAGAAAGACCCCTTGATTGCTATGAATGTAATAAACCGGGGCACTTTAGATATGAATGTCCAAAGAAGAAAGCCTACAAAAAGAAAAGAAGGCTTATGTGGCAACTGGAGTGACAGCGATGAATCTTCTTCCGAAGAAGAAGAACAAAAGGAAGTCGCAAACATATGCTTTATGGCGGACGACAACGATGAGGTAAGTTCCGAAACCCTTGCGATGAATTTGCTTTTGATGAATTTTGATGCTTTTAATGAACTTGTTGGTGATTTCAAAATTTTGAAAAAGAAATAAATTTTTGAAAAATGAAAATTTAACTTTCATTAAGAAAAAGAAAATCTTAATAATGAAATTAAGAAACTTAAATCTGAAAATGAAATTTTAAAAGAAAAAGAATCAATTTCTAATGAAAATGATAAACTAAAGAAGAAGTTGAAAAATATAAAAACATAGTTGATAAATTTACTTAAGTTCAAAAATTAATTGTTGTTAAATAGTCAAAAAGCTATTTTTGACAAAGCTGGTTAGGATATAACCTTTAAGAAAACAAAAATTTAAAAATTTTTTGTAAAGGCTGGCCAAAGTTACATGCTTTAAATGTAACAAAAGGACATAAATCTTATGAATGTAAAATTTGAAAATAATAAAAATTAAATATTAAAGGAAAGAAAATATGGGTTCCGAAAGGAACAATTTTTGCTACTAACCATGAAGGACCCAAGAAAGCTTGGGTACCTAAACATAAAGTTAATTATTTTGCAGGAGTGTCTTGCGGCCAAAAGATCAAAGAGAAAGTGGTATCTTGATAGTGGCTGCTCAAGGCACATGACGGGTGACAAGATCAATTCATCACCCTTGAAGCAAAAGAGGAGGAGTAGTTACATTTGGCGACAATGGCAAAGGCCAAATCTTGGGGTTTGGTAACATTCAAATAACTCCCTCCACATATATTGAAAATGTCTTATATGTTGATGGTTTAAACATAATTTAATTAGCATTAGTCAATTATGTGACAAAGGTTTTAAAGTATCATTTGAATCTTCTATATGCACAGCTAATCCCATTGATAATAGCATTGTTTTTATTGGAAATAGAAATGGCAATGTATATGATTGATTTAGACAATTTGTCTACTAGTAATCATTGCTTAGTTGCTAATAATGCTAATATGAATGAGATTGGTTGGTTGTGGCATCGAAGATTAGGTCATGCAAGCACACACCTTATTTCAAAATAATTAGAAATGGATTTAGTAAAAGGACTTCCTAAATTAGATTTTGAAAATAACAAAATTGTGATGCATGTCAATTTGGAAAACAAACTAGAAATTCTTTCAAATCTAAAAATATTGTTTCCACTTCTAGGCCATTGAACTACTTCACATGGATCTTTTTGGACCTACTAGAACCACAAGTCTAGGAGGAAAGAAATATGGTCTTGTGATTGTAGATGATTACTCTAGATACACTTGGGTATGTTTTTAGCTCACAAAGATGAGACTTTCTCGATATTCTGAAATTCTTCAAGAAAGTCACAAATGAGAAAAACACACCATAGTGTCTCTAAGAAGTGATCATGGCACTGAATTTGAAAATCATTTATTTGAAAAGTTTTTGCAATGAAAATGGCATTAATCATAATTTTTCTGCACCTAGAACACCACAACAAAATGGTGTAGTTGAAAGAAAAAATAGAACTCTAGAAGACATGGCCCGTACCATGCTATGTGAAAGTAAACTCCCAAAATACTTTTGGGCGGAAGCTATAACACAGCATGTTACATCTTAAATAGAGCTTAATTAGACCAATTTAAAGAAAACACCTTATGAATTATGGCATAATAGAAAACCAAACATAAATATTTTCATGCATTTGGTTGTAAATGTTTCATTCATAATAATGGTAAAAATAATTTAGGAAATTTGATGCAAAATCTGATGAAGGAATATTCTTAGGATATTCAACAACTAGTAAAGCATATAGAGTATTTAACAAAGAAACTTAATTGTTGAAGAATCTATTCATGTAATTTTTGATGAATCTTTAGCATCAAGTTCTAAAAGATTGATGATGAGGAAGATACAAACATTCTAGAAAAAATCTTGAAAAATTAATATAGATGTATCTTCAGATCATGAACAAGAAGCTAAAGATAATGATTCTCCTAGTGTGATGTATTAATAAATCATAATGATATAGATCTACCTAGAGATTGGAGATATGCTTATAGTCATCCAAGGAATTGATTATAGGTGATCCATCTCAAGGAATAAGAACTAGATCATCATGAGAAACATTAGTAATCATTTGCATTTGTATCTCAAATTGAACCTAAAACTATTGAAGAAGCTGAAAAAGATAATAATTGGATGTTAGCTATGCAAGAAGAATTAAATCAATTCACTAGAAATAATGTATGGACATTAGTGGAAAGACCTAAAGATCATTCTGTTATAGGATCAAAATGGGTATTTAGAAATAAACTAGATGAAAATGGCATAGTAATTAGAAACAAAGCTAGATTAGTTGCAAAAGGATATAATCAAGAAGAAGGATTGATTTTGATGAAACTTTTGCACCTGTAGCTAGATTAGAAGCCATTAGATATTACTTGCATTTGCATGTCATATGAACATTAATTTATTTCAAATGGATGTTAAAAGTGCATTTTTAAATGGATTTATAAATGAAGAAGTTTTGTTGAACAACCACCAGGTTTTGAAGATCATGAATTTTCAAATCATGTTTTTAAATTGCACAAAGCATTATATGGTTTGAAACAAGCACCTAGAGCTTGGTATGATAGATTAAGTAAATTTTTAATTGAAAATGATTTTATAAGAGGAAATGTTGATAAAACATTATTTTTGAAAAGAAAAGATAAAGATTTATTAGTAGTTCAAATATATGTTGATGATATTGTATTTGGTGCTACTAACAATCTTCTATGTCAAGAATTTGCTAAGTTAATGCAGGGAGTTTGAAATGAGCATGATGGGAGAACTCAACTTCTTCCTTGGACTCCAAATCAAACAAAGCAAAGAGGGAATCTTTATCAACCAAACAAATACACAAGAGAAATTCTAAAGAAGTTTGGTATGGAATCAATCAAACCCCTCGGAACACCAATGAGTCCTTCATGCAAGCTGGACAAAGATGAAGAAGGTAAGAAGGTTGATCAAAAATATTATCGAGGTATAATCGGATCCCTACTTTACTTAACTGCAAGTAGACCAGATATAATGTTTGCTGTTTGCTTATGTGCTAGATTTCAGTCTGAACCTAAAGAATCACATTTAATTGCTGTAAAAGAATACTTAAGATATTAAGTGGAACAAAAAATGTAGGTTTATGGTATTCTAGAGACTCAACATTAAATCTGATTGCATATTCTGATTCTGATTATGCTGGATGTAAGTTAGATAGAAAAAGCACAAGTGGTGCATGCCAATTCTTAGGAAGTAACTTAATCTCTGGTTTAGCAAAAAGCAAAATTCGGTTGCATTATCTACTGCTGAAGCAGAATATGTTGCAGCTGGAAGTTGCTGTGCTCAAATCCTTGGATTAAGAGACAACTTGAAGACTATGGTATCACACTTGATAAAACACCTATAAGATGTGATAACACAAGTGCAATAAATCTAACTAAAAATCCAATTCAACATTCAAGAACAAACACATTGAAATTAGATATCATTTATAAGAGAACATGTAGCTAATAATGAAATTTGTCTTGATTATGTTAATACTGAAGAACAATTAGCTGATATATTTACAAAACCCTTAAGTGAAGAGAGATTTTGTTATCTTAGAGGAGAATTAGGAGTTTGTGATCCTTTGGAATAGTTTTTGAAACTCTTAAGGAATCTATCTAGATTTCATCAATTTCTTGAAAAATCTTGATATTTCAATAAGGAAATCTATCTAGATCTTGATTCATTGTTTCCCCAATTGCTAAGGAACATTAATCTAAATTTGATGATTAATTTGAATAGTTTCAAATCCTTGAAACTTAATTTTTTTCTCTGAAACTGTTAGAGTCGACTCTGACAGTTTGTGGAGTCGACACCTGAGTTTTTGATGTTCTGTCTAATTAGAGCCGACTCTGGCTTTTGTGGAGCCGACTCTAATTCGAGCGCTGACAGTTTTAGGTTCGGAGCCGACACCCAGTTTTCGGGAGTCGACTCTAAGTCGAGAGGTCAAAAATAAAAGGCGGAGTCGACCCCTCATTCCATTTCTCCAAAACCTAACCAAACTCCAAAGCCTTTCCAACTTCCCCAATCTCTCAAAACCCTTGATTAACTTCCAATCTTCTCAATGGCACCCAAGAGGCGCGGATTCATCGGTGGAGCATCCGTTCCAACGAGGAGACGCACTGTTCGGAGGCAACCCTCGCCTTCCTCCTCTTCGGCCACTCAAGAGGATTCCCCTCCTTCACCATCTTCACCCAAGGTAGATCATTTAGCCGGTAAGACCATTACCACTGGGAGAAAGGTGAATTTTGATTTCTTTGAGTCGGAAGGTTTCAATAGGAAGAATTTGAAGGAAATGGGATGGGAAAAAATCTGTTCACTTGATATCCCACTTATCCAGCCTTAGTAAGAGAATTTTACAATTTTAAGCAGAGGAGAAGGTGGTTTAAGTATGTAAGAGGAACAAGAGTGACAATAACCTTGAATTCTTGGAAACTTATTGGAAATGCCCACAATCGGTTTATGGAATATCAACATGAGATAGAAGTGGAGCATTGACAAGAATGTTAGGAGGATGTACTGAGTTTGAAGAAATTTGCAAATCAATTAATCTAGAACTCAGATTACTACATAATATTGTGGAGAATCTTTTTCCAAAATTGGTAGATTTGAGTATGTCTCGGAGCGAGACATTCTGTTAATGGATGCATAATTACTGGAAGGCCAGTCAACTTAGCTGGCATGATGATTGGATATATGGCAGAGGCAGCTACAAAGAAGAGATCAACACTGCCATATGGTATGATTCTGACACTATCTTTAGAAGCCAAGGTGTGCTCATTATGGAGAATGAACCTTTAAGAAAAGACACACTGATTACTATAGCTATCTACTATTCATCGGATGGGCTTCAAGAAATTGAATGGTGTTTGGATGAAAGGAGGAAGAGAGGAAAGAGCTAGAGCAGAAGCCAGAGTAGAAGACATCCCGGGACCATCCACTGAGGGACCATCTGTCCCTGATCCATCTATTGCGGGACCTTCTTCAGCTGGACCTTCAGAGGCCGGACCTAGTACTATTCCCTCACCTCCACATCAGTCTATAACAAATTGGGAGATTCTCTGATGAACAAATTGGTCAGCTAAGAACTTTGCTTGCTGAGTATGATAGTCAGAGATCTCAAGAAATTTTAAAAGAAGACTTTAATCAGTTGAAGGAAGAACTTAATTCGAGACTGGACATGATCTCCTTTACCTTAAGAATTCAGTTGAATCCTTTGGGGCTGATCTTCACAAACTTCGAAAGGATGGAAGGTATTGCTGATGGGTCAGGGTCTTATGTTCATGCAACGGGTCAATTGAAGAAGGATATTGACCTTGCAGTCTCACAAATCGAAGCTTGCCTTGAAAACTTTAAGAAATCACAAAAGGATGATGTAATGGAAATCATAGGTCATTGAAGAAAATTGTATTCAAACAGACCTTGATTTTGATTTTGATAGTTTGTACTTAGGAAGTTTTTGAATATCTAATGTATTTCATTTTGATTGTAATGAATCAACTATGTAATGTTCTTACTTATGAAATGCAATTTCACATTTTCAAATATTGACTGCTTGAATCCTATGTTTTATTGACTTTCTTTATCTAAAACTCTCCTTATTGTTGATAACAAAAAAGGGGAGAGATGGTTGAATATATGCAAACATTCATAATAATTATTTATGCAAGATAACTTGAAATGTTAATCAGTTAAAATTGATGCTTATAGATAGGGGGAGCTATTCAATGCAGGGGAGCTTAACAAAAAGCTCAATTGCAATTTTATGCACATTAAGATTAAATATTCATAATTGATGGATTATATTGAACTCATGCACAATTTTAAAAGCTTACTTTGAATATTGGCATCAAATCCTTCATTTAAAATGTTTAAGTTTCAAAATGACGATAATCTTTAGTTTGAATGAATTTTTGAATGCATATACTCAAAGTTTTTGTTATCATCAAAAAGGGGGAGATTGTTGACCCAATTGATGATTTTGATGATTAACAAAACTATTGAGTATAACTATGGAGGCTCTAATGATTTTGATTTAGTGTTTCAGATTATAAATCTATTGAATGATCAAAATCAGAAGTTACATAGTGTTCTGGATCGAATCTAATATCTAGGTAAGAATTGCAGACATTAGAGTCGACTCCGAGAATCACAGAGCCGACTCCGGAACTTTAGAGTCGACTCTCACAGAAGAAGCAGAAAGTTGATTTTTCTGGCCCCAACCTAGAGTCGACTCCGGGTAAGTTAGAGTCGACTCCGGAAAAGTTTCTTGTCGACCCCAGAAAAGTCAGAGACGACTCCAGAAATTTTTGAAATGCCTCGAGCTAGAGCCGACTCCAGAAAAGTTAGAGTCGACTCCAACCCACCTGGAATGAAAAATCAAATTGCCAGATCAGCTCTAACGGTAATATTTCTATTTTACCTTATTTCTAACGGATATATTTTGCTACAAGGTACACTCCAACGGATAGTTTTCTTCCAAAAATGGTTGAAAGAAATCTATAAAAAGGAAGACTATTTTCAAAAAAAGAACGGAAAAAGAAGGAAAAAGAGAGAAAATCTGAGATAGACAAATCCCATTTCAAAAATCAGAGAGCTTGAATCTTAAGAGGAAAACCTTCTAGCTCAAATCCACTCCACTCCAAAAAGCTCAAGAGGAATCCAAGCATTCAAATCAAAGTCTTGGTGGATTTCCCAACTTGGAGAAAGGAGATTCGTTTCTTGCTTTTCAACCTTCTCAACTGCTTCAACTGTGAAGAATCGGAGCTGAGGCTTGATTCAACCTAGCAAGGAGAAGAAGAAAAGAAGAAAAGAAGAAAAGCTCAAAGCCAACCATCTACAAATCAGGCTTTTCTAAACTTGTTATTTATTTGTTTATCTGCTCATTAAGGAGCTTTGTATTTGAAAAACATATTTCATTTGTTTGTGCTAGTTCAATCTGGGGGATTGAACTAGTGGAGGTAGTCTTACCTCAGTTCAAGCTTGGTTAAGCTTGTGTTAGGGTTTTTGCTGGTGAGCCCTTGAAAACCAGCTGGGTTCGTTGTGCGCCCGGGAAAACAACAAGTTTGAGTTGTGAGCTTGTAAAACAACTCTGCTGTAATCTAGGATGATTATAGTGTGGACCCAAGTGAATCTTGGGAGTGGACGTAGGTGTTGGATACACCGAACCACTATAAAATCTTTTGTGTTTGCCGTGTTCTATTGTCTCTTTCTCTATCTCTATTTTATTCACTGCACTTTATAGTTACCTTGCATTTGCCTTCATTAATCTCAAGCAAACTATTTTAAAAAGGCTAATTTTTTAAGAACCCAATTCACCCCCCCCCTCTTGGGTTGTCATCTGGGCCAACAGACTTGCATATGATCTCACCTATACTAATTGCCATCTTTAAGAGGAAAAAAATAATTAGATTCCACTTAGAGGTGTCAAATGGGTTTGATTGGATCATGTTGGACCAGTCTACCCTAGGGAGTGAGGCATAACCCAATCAACAGGCATGGCCTAAAGGGGTTGTGCCTAGCCATAAGATTGACCCAAATAATCGATCCATCTAATTTCTTAATATTATTTAAATAAAATAAATTATATACATACTTTTATTTATGAGTGACTAAGTGGTTTGTCATTATAGTTCTACTATCTTATTATTGTCTTGCTCGGTCCTCTTCTTTACTTCTAGCCATTTAAAGGAAAGTTCAACCTTTATCATCATCTTTTGTCTAACGTGGTCTGAATTTGGGGTTTGACAGACTGACTTGTCAAGCAAATTTTATTTATTATTATGTTTAAGATTTTAAAACTAATTTTAAAAAGTAAATAAAATAAATTAGATATACTTATCTTTTTGAGGGATTTGCTATTAGTATAATTCATCATGGCCTCCATGACCCCTGATGGAATGCATCATTTTTTGTCTTTGGTTTTCTGTTACTCAACTCATTGTTATTTGAAGGGAACCCTTTATCATTATTTTTCTAACCTTGTATCTTGTCCTTCGTGATGTACTAGTCCTTGAGGCAGATTAGCATTCCCACTGTATTGGGCTTCAATTGGCCCATATTGTCAAGCATTTATCCTTCTACACTAAAAGCATTTTGAAAGTGTATGTTACTTGTAAACAACCAAACACTATGATGGGAAACTAATCTAGTGTCTCCTACACTATATGACTCCAGAAATGAGTAGTCTAGACAGCATTAGCATACCAATTCTTGGCAATGGCGTGAAACCAGTTGAGTGAACCAAGATGTTTACAAAGAGGCCATCATCGACATATACAGAATAAAAAATTATTACAATCATCTATTTCAACTAAGAAAAATCAATACTTGCTCAATCCTTGCAGCATGAAAACACAAACATAGCGGACAGTTAAATTGCAGAATACCTGTCCAGCCCGTTAGGGAGTGAATATGAGATCTTGATGGAATCCACTGTCCAAGGCATATTGTGCAACTGAGGAAGCCATCAGCTTTTTGCCCCTATCCCTTCCAGAAGGCAGCTGGGTAACAATTGCTGCAAGCTGAACCAAATTACTCAATTCTTGTGCCTACAAGCTAGTAAACCAAGCGCCCACAAAATTTTATAAAATTTTATAATAATTTTATAAAATTATTATTTAAATAAAAAAATTAATTTATTTATTTTTTAATAAATTCTAAAATTAGCTATCACTGCTGGCTCTATTACTACTACCTAGGGCCATCCATGAAGTATATGATATTTTTATATTTTTATAAATTATTTCTAATACTATATAAAATAATCAAATTTAACAATAGAATTCATAATTAAAGCTAAATAATGAAAATATAAAATTTCTTTCTAATATTTATTAAATCTTTTTTTTCATTGATAAAATTATATCTTCAATTTTTATATATTATAAAAAATTGATGATAATGTTATATATTTGTTGTATAATTAGAGGAGAGGTAAGATAATAAGTATTGGATAAAATATTAGTAGCTTTATAAAAATATTATAGAAATTATAGGATAATATAGAATTATTCTAGCAAGAATCTAATAGAAGTTCATCGAAGAAGCAAATATTCTAAAATATAGTATTAATATTTATATTCAAAATATAAATGTAATATTAAATATGTAGAATTCCATTTATGTTTTATACTCAACTCAACTCAACTCATCTAAGCCTTTTTTTCAATTATATGGGGTTGACTACATGAATATGCTTCCTTCACTCTGCTTTATTTTTCATCTATGTTTTATATCTAATAAAAATTATTTATATTTTAATTCATAAATAATAGATAAAGCTTTAATTTTTTTTTTTTCCTTTTAGAGGGTTGTATAATTTAATGGCATCTTTAACTATATATATATATATATATATATATATATATATATATATATATATATATATGATTCAATAATTTTTAAACCATTTGTATATTTAAATTTGTAATAATATGTACATCTAATGTAAAATAATTTTTCATTTAAGATGGAACATAGATTTGACTTGAGTAACTCAACAACAACATTATTATTAGAAGCATTATTTAAACTAAATAAAAAATTATACCTATTAGGTATATGGTACTCACATATCATTTGCATAATTTGAGTATAGACGGTGGTGGCATTGTGTGAATATTCAACCAATTTAAAATTAAGTTTTTATTTGTATTATTCAAACATGATCAATAAAATGTACTAAAAACAAATATAAGATAATGCAATAGTGCTAATCCAAATATTAGATGTAAGTGCTATTCTATTATCAAAATTTTTAAAATATAAATTTATATTTTATAATCAAAATATTGTCTAAAACAATAAGATTTAATAGAATTTAGGATAGTTTTCTTATATTTTTTAAGTCATTAATTTTTGACAAAGTAAAAGGCATTTCACTATCTATAATAAATTTTTGATAATTTTTTTCTATTTAATTCTTACAAATAAGAAATTTTTTCTAACTTGAAATTAATTGAGGTCATAAGTTGCACTCTCATGCTTTTTTCAATGCCTAGCTAAATAACAATTTTTTCTCAAAGTGTTGCAGTTGTAGTCCTTATATACTTTACAGATAAAACAAAGCCTTTGTTGGCAATCTCCTTGATGTTAAAGTGCAAGCAGGCTCCAAAAATCCTAAGTTTAGCCTTCGACTTGGTAGTCGACATGGCATCGATGGCTATTGTGATCTTGGGGATATTGGCTCCAATCTATGACTGGTGTGTCTTATATTCTACTATATCGGTATTGAAGACCTCCTGGCCATAAGATGGATGAGAGCTATTAGCACTAGCCATTATTAATTACAAATAATAAAAAGTAGAGATCAGAGTAAGAGAGATTAGGACAACTAATAAGAGACTAGAGAGAGATCAATAAGTTTAGGAGGATTAAAAGGGCTTATAGGAAGATTAAAAAGACCTAAAAAAACTCTTTGAACTTCTAAATGATCAAAATAATTTTAGAAATTGAACATTTATGGCCATTAAAAGAAATAAATAGATCTTTTTAAGAAATAATAATTTTGGATGCCCATTATAAAATGTGGTTACAGAGTTTAGTGGAAATAGAAAAATTAGAAGTTATAATTTTCGATGCCCATTTGAACCTAAAGGATGCTAAAACACGATTATAAATTTTAGCAGAGTTAAAAAATTAGAAGCGATCATATTCAACACCTATTGGAATATTGAAGGACGACAAAACATGGTTATAAATTTTGGCGGAGTTAAAAGAATTAGCTCAAAGGATGGCAAAATGACGCAGAATAGATGGCTCAAGAAGGAACAACAGTCATAAGCTACGACACTGAGAAGAACCATCGAGAAAAAGGGTTATAAATTTTCATTGGACTAGAACATTCGAAACAAGCGTTACCAAATTAAGTGCGACCACGTATAAAACGTTTAGGAAAGATAAAACATTGGAATATTGAAGGACGAGAAAACATGGTTATAAATTTTAGCAGAGTTAAAAATATTAGCTCAAAGGATTGCAAAATGAAACTGATGTGGCTGATTACTTCCCTGGGCGGTAGCATAACACCCTACATAATTCTTGGAGCCAGATGATAATTGACAGCTCGGTTCCAGCATCGGCCTCTATTGGCTTCAGCCTCGCCTTGGCCCTCAGCTTGGCCTCCAGCTTCGGCCTCGGCCTCGATCCTTGGCCTCGGCCCTCAGCCTCAGCCCCCGGCTTCGGCCTCGGCCTCGATCCTTGTCCTGGCCCCCAACTTTGGCCTCGGCCTCGCCTCGGTTCTTGGCCTCGGCCTCAGTACTTTGTATTGCATGTTCTCAACCTAGTGTCACAGAGCCAACTTCGGATACCAGACTTAGTGATTTGAAACACTAACTGCCACATAGCTTGCTCATCTATTTTACCAAAATCACGGGCGGTTACCAACGTATTACATAGTTTTTGATATTTACGGTGCATGCTTAGCAACTGTGCACCCATCGGCCGCTTACGGAGCCGATCCTAACGGAAGATGGGATTCGACAGCTAATATACAAAGGGTAAGAGGAACTCCGAAATAGGTATAAAAAGACCCCTACCCCCAAGGAAGGAGGGGACGAAATCTTTACTCTTTTCATCTAAAATCCTTGTTCTTCAAATCACTGACTTGAACGTCGGAGGGTCCCCACTGGAACTATCGGCCCGGACTTTTCTTATAGGTTTCCAACTGAAGGAGGTGGTCCTGTCATTCCTCTGAAGCTCCAGGAAGCTTGTTTCTCACCCGATGCATTCCAGGAGTGTTTTGGCAGAAACAAATTGGTGCGCCAGGTAGGGGGGCACAACAGATATACATTTACCCTCATGCATCTATGACCCCACGACCTCTGCAAGGAAAAAGATGGTGGTTACATGAGCACAGGAAGCTTCCATCATCCAGGCCATAGGATGCCTCCCGTGGGCTGAACAGTTAGAGGCCAACCTCCCTATTCCGTCTCCCATGCAACCGCAAGCTAGCTAGGCCGATCGGCTCGATGCTCTAATTCATCAGGTGCAAGATCTTATGGCGGTGGTACGGGGACTACAGGAGCAGGGCTCCACCGCCACGCCTGCGCCACCTCAACCCCCTCCGCCTCATATGGAGGGCCATAGAGCTAGCCGACCTCACCGTGGCAGGACCCCTCTGGAGGCCTCCCACCACTCATCCTTGAAGCCTCGACCTCACCATGGCAGGACCCCTCCAGAGGCCTCCCACCACTCATCCCCAAAGCCTCGCCGCCGAGAGACCTCTAAGCGGTGGCGGTCTGCTTCCCACCATTCTGATCGCTCTCACCGGTGGCATGGCGAGAAGGAACCAAGGAACGTGCATCCCCTGCACCGATGGCCTTTCCCATCTTCATCTTTCAACTCCTCAAAACAAGATACTAATAGGAAGACCGCTCGCCGGGCCGAACAGCGGCTGGACAAATACCATCAATGGTTGGAAGAGCGCCCTGCTCTCTCTCGCATTATGAAGGAGCCGGTCCTACCTTGGTTCCGTCTTCCCCAACTGGATCCCTATAATGACACTACAGACCCCTTAGACCACCTGAAAAGCTACAAGGTCCCCATGCAAGTCCAGGGGGCGACAGACTCTCTTCTCTATGTTGCCTTCCGGCTACACTTCGGAAGGCAACGTGTGCGTGGTATTCCTGTTTACCACCATGTAGTATTAGCTCTTTCAAGCAACTCGAGCGATCTTTCCTGGTTCACTTTGATGCATGCCGAAAGATCCCCCGGGTGGCTGATAGTCTGTTCACCGTCTAGCAAAGGAGCAGTGAAATCCTGAAGAAATTTGTGGCTCGGTTCATGGAAGCTGCATTGGAGGTATACAACCTTGAAGACTCTGTGGCCACTCTGGCTCTGAAGAGGGGACTCAGTCCTTCTAGGTTTGCTTATTCCTTAGATAAAAAGCCTCCTCACTCCTATGCCAAACTATTGAGCCAGGCACAGAAGTACATTAGCGCAGATGAAGCAGACTCCTCAGGAGGGAGGCTGACAAAGGATCCGACAAAAAGCCAGCATCTTCGGAACCCGCTGGGACGCGGTCCAAAAAGCTAGAGCCACCCCGTCAATCAAATAACCAACCTCAGACACTGTCCCCAAAGAGCATTTCACTCCGCTGCTTGCTCCTATTGTTAGGAAATATGTCATACAGCCAATCGTCTAGCTTATAGACAGTTGTGATTCATTGTACATGATTTATTTAATTAATAAAAGTTATTTTGGTAGTACAACATATTTTTCATCTTCCAATAGAACTCTGATATGTTGTAGACCTTAGAATTACATTTATTCAAGAAAGAAGGAATTATCGAGTAATTCTTAAATGGGTTCATGACCAAATGATATGTTATTACCTAGGACAATAACGTAGTCAAGTATAGGTTGTTGTGTGCCATATATGTTGGTTTGTCCTCTTAAACCAAGGAGTGTATGACATTAGTATGGCATGCAGATGAGTGTAGGAGTACATTCACTGAACAATGGCTCACCTCTATTGAGTACTCTACTATCAAGGATATCTCACAGAAGGGCAATGGGTATAAGTGTTCCTTTGACCTGAGACTATCATGGTGACTTAGTAAGTAACTCACTGTACTTAGGCGCTGGACTACCTGGATTTATAATTCAGTGATAGAAGGATGCTGGGTACAGTCAAGTACTTATTAAATCAGTGATGAGTCAAGATGAAATTGTCCACTCTAAGTATTAGAGTTAATACTCGGTTTGTGTTTTAATTTTGCAAAACCTTGGCCAGGGTAATCCATGTGAGGAGTCATAGGATTGTATATGTTGAAACACACTTAGATGTTTTTGGAAGTTGGCAGTGAACTCTAAATTCATCTTGAGTATTTGGATAAGGGGATGAATTATACGGTAACCATAGCCTAGGTTCTTGAATATTGCTTTGAACACATTCGGTCTATTCGGACGTTGGGTACCATTGCTAGATGGTCACATCGATTGGTATAGGAAGTGTTCCTATGCTACTGACTTAGATTCAAACCTATGGAGTCACGCACATAGTTAGGTGACCTAGAGACAGCTTAATCCATGATCTAAGTGGGACTTGGTCATAGGGGTAATATCGAGTTTGTACTACCAATGTCTAGGTAGCACTGGGCATTAGCGGTAGTACTTATTCTGAGGATGAGCTTGAGTTAGTTTGTAACTCAAGTGAATTTTTGAAATTTATTCAGATCCATTATGGGATAGGACTTGAACCATAAACCAATGGTTTGTTTGACTATAGAGTGGTTTAGATCTGGTTTTAAAATGGTTTGAATCGGATATCCAATATAGCCTATGATCATTTATTTATGAATTTTAAAATCATAAATTACTTTAAATTAGAAATTAAATAAGTCCAATGTGAAGTATGGTTCAAAATCTTCGCATGGGTTCTTTCGGATTTCAATTTCAACTTTAAATAGATTTAATCTGATTATTTCCATATTTATAAATATTTTTAATATTTTAATATTATCAATGTGGGCAGCCAACGAGACTTTAAAACTTAGAAAAAATTTACGATTCTACCATTTCATGTAAATTATGATTCTACCATTTCATTTAAATTATGGTTTTGCCATTGAGATGGCGTGAATTTGAAACTTCATATAAATTATGATTTTTCCATTCTGATAACTGAATTTAAAATTTTATTTAAATTTGATCTTGCCATTGAGATGATATAATCCGTAAATTTATTTTATAAAATTTTCTTTATGCGTTGACAATGTGTGAACGCCCGTAACCCATCCGCTTTCGAAGATCGGATATTATCGTATCGTAAAATAAATTCAAAAGGTTGTTTTGGGTTGTTTTACGATGTGTTTATTTAAGAAACTTTTCTCAACTTTGAGGATGA